>CM032453.1:117815102-117859855 GCA_019049505.1 Pachyrhynchus sulphureomaculatus
TCAAGAGGTAGGAAAGTTGCTGATATATGTTTCTTATTTCGACTTGTAAATGGTCATATAGACTACTCTGATCTCTTGAGTCTGATAAATTTTCATGTTCCACCAAGATCAACAAGAGACCACGTACTCTTTGCCCCGAGGTGCCACAGATGTAACTATGGCCTATTCTCTCCGATCACTAGAATCACTAATGGTGCCAGTGAAGCGGATCTAGATTTTTTTAATCTCTCTTTAAAACGTTTAAAAGAAGAACTGTTGACATTCCACTGAGTTTTTGAAATGATAATTACTGGTGTTGTTATTGTATTGTTATAACTTTACTATATTATTGAAATTTTTCTGTAAATACTATGTACAAAATGGGTCTTTTTTTTTTTTTTTTTTTTTTTTTATTGGTCTAGCACACGTGCTGCAGGGAAGTCCCTAAAACGCTCCAGGAGCGGCACGCGTGCGGAAAAAGCGATTCACGTTGTTCTTGAATCGCTGTAAATTGTACTCGGTGGGAAACACAGCGCTGGGCAAATTATTCCAAAGGGATGATGTTCTCCATATAAGCCAGGACTTGTGCTTTTATCAAAGCAACGCATGGTGTGTTCGTTTGTTCCTGTAGTATAACTCATGCGTTGCCTTAACTTTCCCGCCTTGGTGGGTGTCGGTTTACTCGCCGGCACAACACTTTTGGCAGGTCCATTGTCAGTTGCCCGGTCTTCAATCGTTTTGGTCGAGCTGCCATTTCCCGTCTACCCGTAAATAAATAAATAAAATAATAATATATATATATATACATATATATATATATATATATATATATATATATATATATATATATATATATATATATATATATATATATATATATATTTTATGTTAAATCTAAACTGAAAAATAAAATACAATTTAATTCATTTTGGTCTGTTTGACTTTTAGCTTACCATAAATCATTAAGGGGATATAACATTTTTAATTAGTAGTTAGTTTAAAAAGTAAAAAAAATTACACACAAACGTCACATTCGCATCTTGATGTCATGAGATAATAAACTTTTTATATAGACTTTTGAACGACCTAAAACATAGATGATCAATTTTGTATATCTCGTCCCCCAAAAAAATAACTTTTTTTTCTAAAAATGGAAAAGATTAATTTTTTAAAGTTTAATAAAAGGTAAATCCTGCTTATCATTATTCTTAGAGGTTAAATAACATATATATATTTTTGTATGTATTTATTTATTGTATCTTTTTACGTTTTCAGTTTAGATTTGCGACAAAATCTGAAAGATTTCTTCTAGTCTTAGGAATAATTTGTGCCATAATCTCAGGGGCAATACAGCCTCTTAACAATTTACTTTTTGGAAGCCTTACACAAAGTATTATTAATTATGCAAGGAGCTGCTACTTTCCTTCTTCTCAAAACTGTTCAGATGCAGGTGATGATTTATTATCAGCTATATCACATTTTTCCATGTGGAACTCCATTATAGGATTAGGAATAGTGATAACAAGTTATATTGCAGCAGAAACTTTTAACTGGACTGCTATCAAACAAGTAAGTTTAAACGAAAATAGATACCTGACCAACTAGCATAATCTCAAATTACGAACTAATTTCTCTTATAACCTCTATTATTGGTACATATATTAGTCAACAAACTAATCAAATATAAGACGGGTCATAATAGTATATTTCATGTGAATTTTTTTTATCTTTTTTTTACCAAGACACGTATCCGTTAAAATTTAGAGCAAATATAGCAAAAACAGTGCTCTTGCGGGACTATCCTTATATCACTAATATCAATGCTCTGTTTATCCATTAGGCAGTGATTATGGAACGCACCCTTTCTTTATTTTTATTTACAAGCCCTTTCTAGTTTGCACCACATAATTTTAGAGGATACTGGATATAGGATGACGATCAACCGATAATAATCAATGGCAATGCTCTGTGATTCTTGGTTAAAGAATACAGTGTGACTTCGATTACTGTTCTTTTAAACCTATCTATTTGATATTTACTGCTTTAGGCAGTTTGTTCATCTAGCCCCGGATCGCTGAATTGACATGATGCGCTGCGTTCTCGGAGCGCAAGTGTTGTAACTTGCCACTGGTCCCAATTTAAATAAATATTTTCTTGTGAGGTCTCTTCATTAGCTGTGACTCTGAATATTTTATCCAAGATAAGAGAAATCAGCGGGCCTGCTCAATTTTATTGCGTATTTCTTGTTAGAAGTCCCAAACATCCCAGGTATCGGTAGCTTTGTACGTGCTCGAAGTTTTCGCCCTTTTAAGTGAGCAAGGTGATTTTTTTTTTTAATTTTAGTGTCCACGAGATATTTTGTCTTTTTCACGTTTCACTTAAGGTCCATGTCTGCACTTTTGATCACTACAACGTTTAACCAAGCTTGCAAGTTATCCTCAGAATCAGCCAGGAGCACCGTGTCGTCGGCGTATCGAAGGTTGCTTATAACGACACCATTAATTGTAATTCTTTCGTTGGCGTCGCAAAGAGATTCCTGGTTTTTTGATTGATTTCTCCTACTACTATAAAAGTGTAGACGATTTGAGATAATGGACACTTTCTGACCCACTTACTACTATCAATTCAATTTAGATTACTGTAATTGGAGCTAATCAGCTAAATTATGGAAAGGCAGTAATTTAGCCTCACCATGGTGAGGCAGTAAGAGACTTGTAGGGAAACGCAGCTTCTCTTAATATAACAATTGGGAAAGAGACTTATACATAACTTGGTAACTTTTTGATGCGCTAAGAATTCGTCCGACTTTCTAGTATACCTACTATCGTGCCACGGTAAAGCTGATATATTTTGTTATGACTTCTTAAGACCTGTTAACATTTAAGACTTTCATACCCCCGTGATGTAGTCGCAGATTTTCTTACGGATTTTACCTACATCTAGCTGATGAGCATCGATCAGAACAAAACACGTAAAATCAATAAGGATACTATAGTTTATTTACGTACTCGTTTCCTACAAATAACTTTGATTTGGAATATGAAAAGAACACCGGCTTATTTACAGATATTTTATAGTGTTATTTATTTTAGGTATTTCGAGTAAGATCAACTTATCTCAAAAAATTACTAAATAAAGATATACCTTGGTTTGATGTTCATAATTCCGGAGATTTTGCTAGCAGAATGGCCGAGTAAGTAAAGTGAATCCCAAAATGTCAAATAAAGCTGTGGTACTACTATTTAATTGTCACGCTAATAGCCAGCCAGTTTTATCTGCTTGTAATTGTCTGCTGTAGTGACACTATGCTCAGAAATTGCAGAGAGCACCACTTTTCTTGTTACAGTCTTAAGTTTACTTTAAACCTAACTTAAAACCATATTATTTTTTAAATAATTTCCTGTAAATATATTTTGTTTTTAGTGACCTATCAAGATTTGAAGAAGGTATAGGTGAAAGAGTGCCTCTATTTATTACTCTTCAAGCGTCGTTCTTTTCTGCACTTATTTTAGCTTTAGTAAAAGGATGGGAATTAGCCCTAATTTGTCTTATATCACTTCCAATGTCACTAATTGCAATTGGATTAATTTCATTTGTAAGTATCCACCTAATATACTCCTGGAACGGCAATATTTGCTGATTGATAATGTTATAACTTTCACATGCCCACATTGTGTCATTAATCACCGTTACACAAATCGGCGTTGTATAACAACTAAAACGAATCGAAAGGTCCGCATTTTTAGAAGTCACCAAAAGTGTTCTTCGTATTTGCTGAACCATCCCAAGACGCGTTTTGCCGTATCACGGCTCCTTAGTTGGGCTAGGTTAGCAAATACGAGAACACCATTTTTAGTCCTTATCCAGGTACTAAGAGAAAACTATGACAAATAGATGCTTATACTGCACTAAAGGATGCAACTGCTCTACCGGTATCTACTTTACAGTCCGTCCGTTTTCCTATTAGTAAGGCTACGTGTTAGCTCAGGGGACAAAATATTGTTGCTGCAAAAGTTGTGGATAAAGCTTGCGAACACTAGTTTATTTTGATTTAAAATGAAAAACTATTAAATACGACGGTAATTATAAAATGTATTAATTGTAATTGTTCGGTCTGCGAAATGCTTATACAGCTTCCATACAGCAATGCAGAAACCACACGAAATTTTTGGCAATACCTACTTATTCGTACGTTATTTACTATAGCCTAAACAGCAGATATAAATTTTATCTCTTGCTTAGAAGGGCGAGAACGTTTATTTTTGCTACAAGCATTTTAAAGTTGTACAAACTAACAAAACAAATTTATTTAACTAATTCTTTACAATATGCAAAGATCTTCATGACAGTTTTTAAGATATGTTTATATGTGTCATAATAGGAAATTTTTTAAAGAAATGTTTAAAAAGGTAACGACAATTAACACTATTGTTTTGGTTTAAAATTTGGCTTATTTTTTACATGTCTACTGAAAAGTATATACAAACGTTGGTTTCTCCCTTTATAACTTCTTATACATCTTCTTCATCTTTTAATTTTAGTTAACAACTAAATTTTCTCAAAAGGAATTAGATGCATATGGCGAATCTGGATCTATTGCTGAAGAAGTTTTAACATCTATTAGGACTGTTATTGCTTTTGGAGGACAAAAACTGGAAAAAGAACGGCAAGTGCTTCATGTTATTGTGATTACATCCTTAAATGTTATATAGATCAAATTGTACAGAGTCACTGAAATGTAATTCACGAACCCCTTGTTTCAGAAACTACTAAGGATAAAAAAGAAAGTGCTAAATACGAAAAAAGTTACGCTGAGATTCTAGCGTCTTTGCAACAATGACACTACATAACAGCTTTTACAGCTTAACCAAATGCTTATGCAATAATTAAGTTAGCATCATCCAAAACGATAATTTACTAAGTCTAGAACTAATAACTAGACTATTTATACTAAAATTGTGATTTGTGGGATCGGAAACCAATCACAGATCGCAGATTTGTTCTAGTTATGTAACTAGTACTAGGAACTGGTCCTGTCCTTATTAAGTATCTTTTTAATTACACAGCCCCACAAAAAAAAAAGTGGGGTATACTTTTGATGCGATTAATCAGATCCGTAGTATTTTTACCCGCTGATCACGAATTTGACGTCAGAATATCGCCATCACATCTCAATTTTTTTCTAACCTCAAAAAATAAGTAAAAATTATTAAAAATTAAGAAAAATATACTCCTAAAAAATTGATTCAAGCTTTTTCATGAATCCAAAGATGTATTAATATGTATTCGGACACGCTAAGCTAATATTCATCGGTTTGGATTAAGCCATACAGTTCTGTTTTCTTTCTAACCTCAATAAATCAGACAGATATAGTGCTTCTCGAATGCAAAAACGAATTCAAAATAAAATTCAACCGATTCTTACCAAATTTGGTACTCGGGGGTTTTTTTGGGTTGCTGATCATGAATCTGAGGTCGGATTGCAAAATTCAGAATGACGGATCCAAGATGGCGGACAAAATTTTTGAAAACCAACCGATTCCTACCAAAAAACAGTTGGGGAATCCTCAAACCTGATACTCTTAAACCCTAAACCCTGAAACCTTAGACTCCCACGCCCTGTAACCTGACCTCAATAACCCTGTAACTTTAAAAAGAAACCCAATAAACTCAAAACCAGGACTTTTAAATCATATAATCTCAAAATTAAGCCCTAGAATTGCGAAGATTAGACCCGCGCCTAACTTTCCTTTTTTTAGCTGTGTCTTGGACCTATTCAAAGGCTTTCTCTTTTGAGGACTTGTTTCTCTTTTTAGCGACCAGCAAAGTCCGCTAGCATATGGTCATGCCATCGTCCTTGATACCGATTTTCTATGATTTTCAGATCTTGGTGAAAACGTTCCCCTTGCTCCTCACTGTAGTCACCAAGATTATCTGGGAAATCATCGATGTGGGAGTCCAGGAAATGTATTTTAGATTCATTAAGCAACCTAATGTTTGAAAATTTTTTACCATTTTCTCGACTATTTCTTTGGTACTTAGGACTTTCATTATTTCCCAAAAAGTTTGTTGCGACTTCTTTAAAATTAAGCCAAGCAGCTTCAAGCTTCTTTTTTCAACTTTATTCATTTTAGTAACAAATAATGAATCTTGAAACAATTTTCTTATTTGTGGCCCGTCAAATACGCCTGCCTTAATTTTAGCTTCAGAAAATTTCGGAAATTTTTTATGCAAATATTTGAAACAAGGGCCGTTTGTATCTAATGCTCTCGGGAATTGCTTCATAAGTCCAAGCTTAATGCGAAGCGAGGGAATAAGAACTTTTCCTGGATCTACCAATGGTTGAAACAATACATTATTTTCACCAGGAGTGAACGATTCTCTTGTTGGCAAAATTTTTTTCTTATAATGACGTTCCCTGTCTCTGCTATTCCACAGACATTTATAACAGGGATAAAGTGTAAACCCTGACTGTTGGCCAAGCAATATTGTTACAATTTTCAGATCTCCACAAATTTTCCAGTTATGATCAGCATATTTTATTTTTATCAAAAGCTGCTTCATTTTTTCAAATTGCTCTTCCATAACTGTGGAATGAGCAATCGGAATGGGAGCGTAAACGTTTGTATTATCCAGCAAAACTGCCTTAATGCTCCGTTTAGGAGAATCAATGAACGGTCTCCATTCTTCAGGATCGTATGAGTTATTTTGAAATTCATCCATTAGACCTTTTACATCGGTACAATATGAAAGTGACAATTCCTCGTCCATTGTGAAATATTTTCGAAATTCTTCATCTCTGTTTCTATAATAAGAAATCGTAGCTTCTGGCTTAAGTAAATGTCTTTTCTTTAAAAAGGAAGCAAGATGCTCTGAACCATCTTTGGATAAGCCTAAATCTCTGACTAGATCACTAAGTTCTGACTGTGATACGAGTATTGGTTCTGGTTTACGGTTGTATGGTAGAAATTCTTTATCTGTGTCACTAGTATATGTTAGGTTGTCACTAGAACATTCATTAGTAACAATGTTTGAATCTTTTTCGACAGTCTCAATGTTTTCGGCATGAATGATAAGGTGAAATCATTTGTTTCCATAACATCAGCATCAAGTGGTTCAGGAGGCGGAATTAGTTTAGTTGGTCTTGTTACTGTCGAAACATCGTTATAAGTAATAGTGCTTTTATTTTTTCGGTTATGCCTAGATACAACATTCATACAAAAGTAGCAATCATTTTCACTGTATGGTCTATTCCATATTGCTGGTCTGGAATATTTAATCGCCTTCTTATTGATGTACAACATTATTTTGCAAGAACTGCAAATGATGTGGGGAACCCAATCTGTATCCTGGTGCTGTATTTCAATGTTAAAACAATCCTTATATAAGGTTTTAATCTTATCCGTTATCGGTGACCCCATTTTACTCAATACATGTTGACAGCAAATATAACACAATGTTTTTATCGCACTTATGAAAAGTCCTTGTACCGTGAGACCGTTTTCTTGTAGCATTATACTCTACATGAGCCAAGTCACCCACACATGAAGAGCTACGGTCGCTGGATGACGACGGCTGCGGGCCCGCTTTCCCACCCTGACCAACCGCCGATACTGGGTTTCCGAGTCCCTGCATCGTAATTTTCTTTCTTCTACCTGCCATGACGGCATCTAAGCCGTTATCCAGGGACTCTACCGGCTAGTGGAGTAACACCGTTGCCCACCGTCACCACGTAGAGGTGCCCTGGATGCAGGTAGAAGAATAAAAATCGACGGTGAATTTTCTCGGCGTTCAAAATGGCGCGAAAACATCTGCCATCTTGAATTTTGCAAATCCAACCTCAGATTCGTGATCAGCGACCCAAAAAATCCCCGTGTACCAAATTTGGTAAGGATCGGTTAAATTTTAATTTGAATTCGTTTTTTTTGCATTCGAGAAGCACTATATCTGTCTGATTTATTGAGGTTAGAAAGAAAACAGAACTGTATGGCTCAATCCAACCGATGAATATTAGCTTAGCGTGTCCGAATACATATTAATACATCTTTGGATTCATGAAAAAGCTTGAATCAATTTTTTAGGAGTATATTTTCTTAATTTTTACTAATTTTTACCAATTTTTTTGAGGTTAGAAAAAAATTGAGATGTGATGGCGATATTCTAACGTCAGATTCGTGATCAGCGGGCAAAAATACTATGGATCTGATATATCGCATCAAAAGTATACCCCACTTTTTTTTTGTGGGGCTGTGTTATTATCCAATGATCTACCGTACTCCAAATAATCAGCTCATGTTATTTAAATCATGTTTGAATCGACCTTCTGGATTGATTAACTTCTTATTACAACCATTACAACTTATCTTATATATTCTACTTATTTCAAGTTCATGGATTTTATCCTTTAGGCTTCCTAAGATAGTTCTCAAGTTGCCTGGGGAAACTAGAAGGTTGTCTCAAAGGTCATTTAACTCGTATCGAGTTACGTAAATCAATACCGTCATAGATCAGAAAAATCAAGCATGGCCGACAATGCCTTTAAACATAATCATATAGTAAGATTAGATTAATTAACGTCAATTGAAAATGTATCTGATAGGAGATTATTAGACGCTTACGAAAGTATTAAAATTATAAAATGTAAAAACGGTTTAAATAAGGACGAAGGATCATTACAGTTCTCGTTCTAATCTTAGATTTAGTTAATAACCGCTCCTGATGATAGGAAAATGGCTAAACGTTCACGTATACGTGAAGTGTTTCGGTTAATAATGTCGAATGAATGAATTACCTTAATAATCAAAGGATTGACCATCGTTAGCTATGAATTTTTCCCATCTTTCTGTCAAAGAAGAACTTTTGAGGCCAACCATTCATCAAGCCAAATTTAAACTTCTTCGTAAGAATGTAGGTGTTGTTCTGAAAGTCCGTACTGCATCGATCGAAATAAATGGTAGTCTGAAGGGGCTAAGTTCGGTGAATACGGCGTGTGATGTGTCAAATTGTAAAATTATATAAAATGACTTTATCGTGTCTTTGGGCTTATTCTGGTCGTTTTTTCTTCAATGCTCGGTTCAACTTTATCAATTGTTGTCGGTATCGATCGCCAGAAATCGTTTCACCAGGTTTCAGCAGTTCGTAATACACAGCTCCTCTATTATCCCACCAAATACCCAGCAAAGTTTTCTTTCCCTGTATATTGCACAGTGTTTGTGATATTGAAGGCTGTTTTTTGGGTTGGAGCATGTTCACCATAAGCTTAAAATAGCTTACATGTATGCACCTTCCTTATGTTATATGAAAAAGATAACAAAATGTGTAATATAAGTATGCAAACCTTCTACACCATTCAGGCTCTACAGGTCACAATATAACATTTTTTTTATTATCCTAGGGAGTCAGAAATTGTACAATATTTTTCCACCTTAATGGCAGTAGTGATTAGAGTTTCTGAAGTATTGTAGAGGTTTAAAACGGCGTAACATCGCCGATTGTCGTATAGAATATATTTTTGATTGCAAGTCATACTACTATCAAGAAAAGTACTTTCTTCCAAAATAATTGTTGCTCAAAAGAAATACAAAGCATACCTCTTAACAGCACTTTCTCTAGTTTTTTTATTTTCTAAATTGCCGGACGTAGTCTATAATCATCGATCTTGCGTCTAAATTCAGCAGGATCTTGAATGGTTGTACTCAGATCTCTCTTGTTTAATTTCAATAATTCTTTATTGCCAACTGCCAAAGAACTTTTACGAACTTCTTCATTCTCATCGCTCTGATCATTGTTTCAAAATTTTTGGAACAAATATTGCACCGTTTGGGAAAATACGCTGTCGAAGTTAGGACTCACCTCCGCTGCTGTATAGCCTACTTCGAAATCATCCGAGAATATCTCTCGCAAACGGTTCTCATCTATTACTAATTTTGTAATTAAAAATGAACATCTACTAAAACTAAAAATAAAATCAAAGCAATCATCTCTCGCATTTTAAAATGATATCTATATATTATACATATTTTTATATATAATATTTATATATATATAATATATGAACATATTATATATAAAATATATAATATATATATAATATCAAAGCATATCATATGCATTTATATATATATAATATATATATATATATATATATATATACATATATATATATATATATATATATATATATATATATATATATATATACATATTATATATATATATATATATATATATACATATTTTTATATATATATATATATATATATATATATATATATATATATATATATATATATATATATATATGTTATGAAACCGGCCAAGTGCAAGTCGGACTTGCGCAATTAGTGTTCCGTATGGTGATTGTTTTTAAAATAAAGTTCTTATCTAGGCTAGTTAATTAGGCCCCTGATATGTATATATCTTAAGATTCAATATATATTTTAGTTATAGCTTCTTAGCTATCTGATAGCCAAGAAATGAATCTAGATCAATTTAAAATCTAGTAGTAAATGTTTAAAACAAATAACTACCTAAATATGTGTTTAATTATAAACAACTAAAATAAAATTATTTTGTATATGTACTCGGTACCTATCCGTTAGTCATCATGGAAATTTATTTTATCTGTGATTGGCCAAATGCAGTAATGTACTGAAATGTATATATTATTCCACCGAACACCTATTGATAGTTTGTAGCCTTTAGACCCTAGAATTTTTGAAAATTCTTTAATCAATACTTTTCTAGAGAGGAGTGTGAGAAAGCGATTTTTGTGTTTTTAATGTTTCGTACAAAACACTGACGGAATCACTTCGGTGTTCGTCACACCCGATTTTCTTGGAAACTATTTGACATAGAAAGTTAAATTTAGCACAATTATAGGAATTGATGGCTCAATCAGAGCTGTGTAGTTTTGAAAGTTAAATTTTGTCTTAAGTGGATAGCTTGCAGAGAGTTTTTTTTTTCTAAGGTCATCGAGTGGGGTGTCCAAGTGAAAGCTTATGAAAATACGAGTTCAAAAATATAACGTGTAATACTCGCGCAAACTTTTCGTCATATTGCTTTTCAAAAAAAGACCAACAATCATTTTCCCTCAGCCCTATTTCGAAAAGTTCTGATCAAAAATTTCAAAAAAATTCTAAAATATTTTCCATAAAGGATAGATTGAGCGAAAATTATCACGAGTACATTACGTCTGATAATTTATCTAGTATTAGAAAAACATGTGTCTTGACAATATCGTAAAGGTTTTTTCGTGGAAAGATGGGAATTTAACCAGTTTAAGAGCTACTAAATATACTAATATATGTTTCTGTACATTACTACATTTGGCCAATCACAGATAAAATAAATTTCCATGATGACTAACAGGTAGGTGCCGAATACCGAGACAAAATAATTTTATTTTATTTGTTATAATTAAACAAATATCTAGGTCGTAAATATTTGTTTAAAAACTTTTACTACTAGATTCTAGATTGAGCTGGATTTATTTGTTTGCTATTAAGTAGCTAAGAAGCTATAACTATGATACATAACTAAGAAAAAACGAGTCGAATATATATTGGATCTTAAGATATATACATGTCAAGGACCTAATTAACTAGCCTAGGTAAGGATTTCATTTTATTTTAAAAGCAATCACAGTACGGAACACTAATTACGGAAGTCCGACTTGCACTTGGCCTTTTTTTTTTTAATTTAGAAGTAATATAAAAAAAAGTTTGCGAGACTATTACATCATATATATTTTTGAATTAGTATTTTCACAAGCTTTCATTTGACATCCCTGGCAAAAAAATGTTTTATTCACTTCCATTTTGACCCCCTAAAATTAACCCCTTAAGTCAAAATTTAACTTTTAAAACTACAACGGCTCTGAGTGTGCGATCATTCTCTATATTTGTGCTAAACTTCAACTTTCTAGGTCAAATAGTGTCGGAGTGGTGTGACATCCAGACGGACACCGAAGTGATCCATTAGTACGGAACACTAAAATAAGTCTTTATTCCCACACCAAGGTTTTGAATTCAGTGGATATAGTGTGCTTTTTAGTACATTTATCCAACAAGGTCTTGCGGCCGGTTGGTGTTCTGCATAGTTGGTATACCAGTCCTTATGTACCCGATAATGCTTCAATCTTGTTCGGATGCTTATCCTTTAATGATTATTATTAGCGTTTTTTATGAAAGTATTTGACTCTTATTATTAAAATTAGGGTAACTTTTTCATTTAGTCTGCTGGGAAAATTTTTTAATAAAAAACCCAGCTTGAACCAGTAAGGTCACACCCAGTTATTACAGTTTTGTTCTCATTTGAATAGGTTTTTTCTAAAAAAATTTAATTAAAAACAATATTATAAAAAATAAATCTTTATTCCAACACCAAGCAGCCACCACAACCGTAAAAAAAACTTTATTTTTCTTCCAATCTAATAGTTTTTTATTTACTGAGTAAACTGAAACTATTTCCGTTCTGAAATAGTACTGAAAGGGATAAAACGAAGGATTACGCTCAAATCATTGCTTCTAACATAAAAATATCCTTCATAGTGGTCAGTATGACGTATCCATATTTTAAGAATAAAATTTGAATCAACGATACACGTTTATTTGAGTAAAAACGGGCAAAAATATATATTTTGAAAATAATATTTTAATCCTGAAACACACAAAATATCTTTTCTGTAAAGATAATAAAACAGTGGCAATATTTTAGGGTATTTCAAATTTAAAATTGCTGCATAGACTTAAGACATAAAAAGAAATAGAATCTTTAATATCCAGTTCCACTACCAGAAAATTCTTTTACTAAACCCAAGAATCTTTTTTTAATTAAAAAGACGTTAAAATAGAATATTATTTTAGGTACGACAAAAATCTCATCTTTGCCAGAAATAATAACATCAGAAGATCTCTTTTCGAAGCAATTGGTTATGGCTTACTTTGGCTTTGTATTTACTCCAGTTACGGTTTAGCTTTCTGGTATGGTGTTAAGTTGATGTTAAGTGGAAACGAAACATACACAGCTGGAAATATGATCACAGTACGTTAAAACTTATTTTAAAACCAAAATCAAGATATTAAAGAAATTCAGAACAGTGTGTCCATTTTGGCGCTGCTAGTATTATGATCCAAGAAATTATGAAAGGTCCACAAATGGGTAACGGGGAAAATTTTAGATGATTAGGTGCCTTATGAAACTGAAATTTCTATAAAAAAAAAACAAAGTTTATATTTCAGTTTTGTTTCGTGAGTTTATTTTGAGTAATACTGATTAGTGTATTCTATATTATTTCTTCGATCAAGTAAAACGTTTTTAGTGCGAACCTGGATTTAAATAAAACCGTATGCTACTTGTAATAATGTAATAAAATAGTTGTCATAAGACTTAGTTGGTAATATACGTATTATATTAGTACTAAGACATGTTTATATTTATAACTTAAAATGCTTTTGAAATTTGCCAAAACTCAAATAGTTGCTTCTAAACATCTTGCATACCGACAATAGCGTGAAAATCCTAACACCATAAATCGTAACACCTTTGTTCATGCCAGGCACAGATACAAAGAAATTATCGACGAAACCAAGGAGGCACACAATCAACGGATTAGAAACAAACTTCTCGCTTGTCCCAACAATTCCAGGTCCTTTTGGTCAGTCGCTAAAGCAGTTAGACAAAATTCCACCAAATCCACCATACCACCACTCACACGGCCAGATAATTCTATTGCAACGACACCTGTTGAGAAAGCGAACTTGTTGGCTGAACTCTTTGCTTCATATTCTACTGTCGATTTCCAAGAAAAATCACCACCTACTATTTCCATAGTGCAGTCAAGGATGCCCGATATTGTCTTCAGACAGCCTATCATAAAACGTATTTTGATGAAGCTAGACACCAAAAAGGCTTCTGGCGCTGACGGAATACCTGCCATAGTTCTCAAAAGCTGTGCGAGGGAACTAACACCAGTTTTCTGTAGACTCTTCAACCTATCCTACAGAAAGGGAATATTTCCTTCCTGCTGGAAATGTGCCACAGTTCAACCGGTACCTAAAAAAGGCAAGAAGACCTTGCCAAATAACTACCGACCAATCGCACTGCTTTCAATAGTATCAAAAGTCATGGAAAAAGCTATCAATCATCATTTTCTAAAATGTCTTGTAGGATTCAACATTATTAGCGATCACCAATATGGCTTTCGTAAAAATAGATCAACAGGAGATCTTCTGACTTATGTAACACATGTTTGGAACAACGCAATTGAATACTTTGGAGAATCTCGAGCGGTTGCTCTTGACATATCCAAGACATTCGACCGTGTTTGGCACGATGGGTTGTTGGCTAAACTAAGTTCTTACGATATGTCTGAAAATTTCTGTTTGTGGCTCTCAGAGAGCGTTCTTTATGAATGGCAGTCGACGGATTTCTTTCTAACACCTTCACTATCAACGCCGATGTACCCCAAGGCTCCATACTGTCTCCTACTCTCTTTTTCATTTATATTAAGGATCTGCTGAAAAAGTCCGAGAATCCAATCTACAGCTTTGCAGATGACAGTACACTTATCTCTTCATTCACTTTGAACGCTCGGACATCGGCTACTCAGACGAATATCCGCAGACAGCAGGAAGTCATTCAACTTAATAAAGATCTGGAAGAAGTTCTATCTTGGGGTGACAGTAACCAAGTGGAATTTAACGCTACAAAAACCCAGACGGCAGTTTTTTCTAAAAAAGTTAACGTTGCTGAACCCGACATGGTTATGTCGGGGCACTCCATTCCTCTAACATCGTCGCTCAATTTGTTGGGCGTTAATTTGGGAGCAAATATGTCCTGGCATGAACATGTTGCAGGCATAGCAAGGAGAGCTTCTCCAAAGTTGGGAATATTATTTCGAACCAAAAAGCTTTACACTCCACAACAACTGTTAATTCTTTACAAAGCACAAATTCGACCAACTATGGAATACTGCTTCCATGTTTGGAGCTCCGCTCCCAAACATACACTGCATTTGTTGGATTCTATTCAGAAAAGAGCCGGTTGGCGACTTGAGCCTATTCTACAAGTATTTTCATGGAAAGTGTTCGAAGGATGTAGTTCGCTTAATTCCTCCCAGAGCGATGCATGTTAGAAGTACACGTCACGCTAATACTTGTTACTCCTCGTATAACGCTTTTCAAGCAGTCTTTTATATGGAGAACATCATCCCTTTGCAATAATTTGCCCAGGACTGTGTTTCCCACCGAGTACAATTTACAGCGATTCAAGAACAACGTGAATCGCTTTCTCCGCACACGTGTCACTCCTGTAGCTCTTTAGGGACTTCCCTGTAGCACTTGTTCTAGACCTATAAAAAAAATAGTTGTTTAGTAATCCTAAAGATCCAATAAAAATATTATTTGAATTCCTAAATGCTGTTCAATTTCAACGAAAAAAAAATCAAATCATTTTCGTTTATCTACCAAAATAGAAGGATTTTTCATTTTTTAGATTGATTTGCCCCGTATAACCATTTTTTGCCTTTTATAATTTCCAAGAATGCAAGACATGTAAGAGCGCAATCAAACAAATCATTTACTGTGTCTGCCAAAAATTCTGTACCACATAAAAAAAGTTTTTATTTTTAATTACAAAAACTTCTGCATGCCGCTCAACTTAGTAGGTTATAGCCACATTACCACCACAAGAAAAGCAAGGAATTACAATATCACCCTATATGTGTACAAATTATTGACAGTTCTTTCTCTTATACAGATAAAAAAAAATAAAAACAAAAATTAAGCAAAATTAATAGTTATAATAATAATTCAAAATGTTTACACTTTTGAAATAAAATACAGTTTCACTGAATTTATTCAGATCACTTTGACACTTGTTTCGGTCTCGCAATAATTTTCGTAGAGGTTTACAATAAGACTAAACTTTAGTTCTAAAAGATATTACATTTGAATGGTTAATTAGTACTAAATTTAAATTAAGAGATAATAAAACTGGGTTAATTTCAGGTAGTCTGTCTTAACATGGCGTCTAATATCGAGGTATTTCCAAATTCTCTTTGGGTATTCGTTATGTTTATATTATTCTCAATGTCTTTTTTTATGCTAAGAATTTCCAAATAATCCATATGTTTTCCTTTTTAAGCACTGTATAGCAATTCTCGTTATTAAAAAGATGATTATTTTCTATGTAGTATTGGGGAAAATCTGTTAATTTTTATTTATTTAAAATAGAGTGCCTGTGTTCTTTCAATCTTTATTATAAGCTCGGTACAGTTTATCCCACATAGACAGCGTCACAGTCATCACAATTAAGTTCATATATATACCCGATTTTCCATATTTGTTAGATCTTTCTTTGTTATTAACTAGATATAGGACTATATTGTTTTTATTAACACTTATACAGTTTATTTCTTATTAAGGTTATTGTTGATTTTGTTACTAATACCACCGACATAGTTGATAGCAAGCCATTTTCTGCCTTGGTGTTTTACGTCTAGTGCATAAAATTGTTTAAGTATATTTTTATGATTTTGTTTTTTTCAAGTTTATCTATAATAATTGGATTATATCCATTATTTTTGGCTATTCTTTTAGATAATTGTCCGTACTTAGTGAATGTTAGTTAATCTGTGTATGAGACTGTGGTTGACATTTTGATCTGCCAGGATTGATTTGATTTAGCATGTACATATAGCATGTGTCTATTGTAGTTGATTTACAGAAGATATCGAACTCTATTTTGTCCTCCACATTTATTTTAATTCTAAAAAAGTGATTTATTTACTTCAGTTTCTATTGTGAATTGGATGTTATGATTGATTTTATTTAAAGTTAGTAAGAACTGTGACAATTGTCTATCGATTCCTTTCCAAAGGCAGAGAATATCGTCAACATATCTTACCCAAAAGTGAACATGTCTGGTTGCATTTCTATAATTTTAATTTGAGAAAAGGTTTTTTCAAAGTTAGCCATGAATGCTTCCGCTAGAAGGGGACTCAGATGGCTTCCCATTGGTAGGCTACTGTTTCGTTTATACGTTTTACTGTTAAATTTAAAATAATTTTGTTCTAGACAGATATCTAGAATTTTAATTAAATTAACTTTGTTAGGATTAGAGAAATCACTATTATTTATAAGGAATTTTAATATCGGTTTTACCTCTTTTATGGAAATTGATGTAAAATGGCTTTTTACATCAAATGAGGTAAACTTAAGGATCCAAATGTAATATCCTTGAGAACTAGTTTAGTCTTATTGTAAACCTCTTCGAAAATGGTCGCGAGACGAAACACGTGTCAGAATAATCTGAAAAAATTCAGTGGAACAGTTGTACTGTATTTTATTTCAAAAGGGTAAATATTAAGATATTTCACCTAGAACCGACCGCAAGCTACATACCTTTTATTAATAATTCAAGAGATAAGAATCTGAATTTTCAGAGAGGTAATTTTCAATCGGGATAAATTTGAACAAATTGGCTGCCAACCAAAATGTTGTCTTTGCTTTGTGTGTTTTGTTGAGAGGATCAATTTTTTCCCTAAAACAAGTCATGGTTTAAGCGCTTCACTGTTTACCTCAAAATAGCGTTTTGGTGTTGGCTTCACGTGATTTCATCCTTTGTTTGTCAAACTGCAGTTAAGTGACGCCCTGGACAAACATTCTCTACGAGGAAACACTGAAACCGATTTATGGCCTTGGAATTTTTACAATTTGTGTCATTAGGAGGATTAAATGTTTCCTCTACAGTAACAATGTTGCCACTTGCCAATATCTGCCATTCATGTGTACCAATTCAGCTCTCATGATTCTTATTTTCCAAGACAGTTCTGTCGTTATCCAGTACTTTTTCGATATGCTTCTTATCAGGACTTTATTTCTACTTACAAAATAAATTTCTGCCAATTTTATTTGCGACTACTTTGGTAGTCCCCTTAGTTCTTTTCTTAGGTGGTCAACCCCTACTTGGTCCACAGAGGACATCTGGTATTTGTCTATAGCTCTATATCTTTTATTTTCGATATTTGCAATAGTTTTAAAAATGAAAAGTCCCCACTAGTGTATTATTATACTTGAGTCAAGCATTTAGAGTGATGCTTCACGTGTTGACTGTGCGACTTTTCTGGCCGAAATGGTTTATTTAATTTAGTTCGACACCTACTTAAGTCACGTCAAAAACAAAATACTCCAGCATATCTTGAAAGTTTTTTCTAAAGAGTGTCATTATGTAAAAACAAAATTTCTTACAAGACCTTGTATATTTTCAAATTCAAATTTTACCTACATTCTCAAAATAGTTTCAATCTTATCAATGATGAAATAATTTTGCTCCGAATTTTTTGTGGAATTATCTCTCCCTTGTCCAGAATATATTACTGATCATCATCCATCAGCCATCCTCATCCACTGCTGGATGTAGGCCTCCTCTAAGAACTTCCACTGATCTCTGGCCTGAGCGGTGTTAACCCAATTTCCTACCACTCTTGTTGGTGGTCTTTTGTCTTTTCTTGGGTCTCTATTCTATTAGTCTTCCATACCATCGGTATAAAAGACTAATATAATGGATCTATATGACCTCCTATATCCATTTAAATTGCATATTTTTTTGAATAATATCTATTACTTTTGTTCGTTGTCTGATAGTTATGTTTGGTATATTTTTTTTTATTTATTTACTAACTGCGTTGCACCAATTTACACAATTATAAACATAATTAAAACAACTAAACATAATAAAAATCATAAACATACACAGAATCCAACATCACAAGATCATTAAAACTAGTTTCACAGTAAGCAAATATCACAACTTTTTAACAATCAATTTAAAACTGTCAATGAAGCCATGAATCCTGAGATCGAACTGATTGAAATGCCTCATTATTCTGGACATGGGTCCATAATAGCCATAATTAGTCGCATGAAAGGGAATACCAAACAGGTCTCTGTCTCTAGTGCGACGAGAAACATTAAATGTTAACTTGTCCAAGAGATAGGAACAATCAACCAGCCCATTTATTAATTTAAAAGTCAGAAACAGGTCACAATGGAGTCTTCTACTCTCCAGGGTAAATACCCAAAATGCCTCTAAGATTGTGGTGGTCTATATGGTAACCATCTGGGGGTATGGCCAATTTAAAAGCACAAGTCCGCAGAAACCGCTTCAATCGCTTCTATATATACATTGTATTGAGGAGACCATACCACAGCGGCATACTCAAGCTCCGATCTCACAATTGAACAATATAACAGTTTAAATGTAGAGCAGGAAAAGTCCCTACAGTATCTCGTGATGAACCCAAATTTTTATAACCTTTCTGAACAGTTGACAAAGTGTGCCTATTGAGAGTAAGTTTCTGGTCAAGAAGAACTCCCAGATCATTAATTTCACTAACATGCCTGAGCTTGTTGCCATTAATGTTATACTCAAAAGTAAAGTTCCGTTTAGCTCTACCAAAACTAATGCTAACACACTTCACACACAAGTTCAACTCTTTCAGGGTACTCCATCTATAGAGGCCATGAACATCCTCCTGAAGAAAGTGACAATCTTGCAACGTGTTAACCGTTTTAAACATTTTTAGATCATCTGCAAACATGAGGAATTTAGAATGTTATATAAACTTGCCGATGTCATTAACGAAAAGTAGAAACAGTAAAGGACCACAGTGAGACCCCTGAGGCACACCTGCTTCTTCAGAAATACAATTATTAATACTGTGTACGACCCTCCAGAAAACTGCCAATCCACCCAAGGACTTCACCACTTAGTCCTATTTTCCGCAACTTGCCTAGCAAAAGCGAACGCGTTCGAAACGTCACTATATACACTATCAACACACTGGTGATTCCCAAAGGCGCTCAACAGACAATCATGATATGCAAGCAGGTTTGTGACAGTTGACCTTCCTTGTGATACCCAGCATAAATTTCTCCGTTTCCCGTTGCGATACTCTCAGTTTGTTTGCTGACTGAATTATTAATATGATTATTGCCAGAACGCATGGTTCATAAACTTTCTTTTTTAAGCACATTACCAAATTATCTTGCAGCGTATCTCTCAGCTTCCCAAAAGCCGTCCATCCTAAATCCACACGATGGTGTTTCTCACGGATTTGGTTATCTTTGCCAATTTGTAATTCATAACCCAAATACTTGTAATATTGGGCGTGTTCCAACTCGCTTTCGTTAAATTTCATATTACTGTTCGTAACTAGATTAGTCATAGACTTGGTTTTCTGAAAGTTAATATTTAGACCAATATTTGCTAATATTATTTGCAATTCGGTAAGCATTTGTTGGGCATCACTTAGATTGTCGGCTATTATGGCAATATCATCAACAAAGCGCCGGTGATTCAGGTATCCGCCATCGATGTTTATGTCTTTTCCTTCCCAATTAAGTTCCTTAAAAGCATATTCTAACATCGCCGTAAAAACTTTAGGAGAAATCATATCACCTTGTCTGATTCCACGTTCCACTCGGTATCTGCTTGTGGATTCATGAAGTCTTACACTTGCTGTTGCTTTATTATAAATTAACTGAGTATATCTGTAGTTTATTTTCATTTGCTGCAAGGCAGACAGTATCGTGGCAACTCCACGGTGTCAAAAAACCCACAAATACTAACATGAATAGTTTGTTGTATTCTATAGATGTCTCTATAAGAATTTTGATGGTCTGTAAATGATCGTTAGCACCGTATCCACTTCTAAAGCCAGCCTGTTCGCGTGGTTGATAAAAATCTAGTTTTCGCTTTAGGCGTTTTGTTATGGTTTTGATGAACCACTTATATCAATAGGAGAGTAAACTGATCGGTCTATAACTTTCAAGGGGAAAAAAATATATTACTGATACCTTGAGTTATTTTGTAAATATCAGACTTTACAAGAAATTATTGTCTCCAAACAACTCTAATCTTCACTTCATATATTCTAAAAGACTAATTTCAGCAACGTTTATTCATTATAAACATACTAGATTTTATGTTTAACAAATACTTGAATTTAACGAATCCATTTTGCTTCCTTTTAGGTTTTTTTCAGTGTCATGGCAGGTACTATGAGTTTTGGAATTGCATCTCCTTTTATTGAAGCATTTGCTATCGCAAAAGCCGCTGGTGGCAAAGTTTTTCATGTAATTGATACACTACCAAAAATAAATTTATCTAAAAACAACTGGAGAAAGGTTAAGTACTATAAAAGGAAACATTAAGTTACAAGATGTTAGCTTCCATTATCCATCACGAAGAGAAGTTCCTGTAAGTATTTTATGTCAACAAGTACTATTACTGAAAGTCGTAAAATAAAGTATTTTATCCAGCACTAGAAAAGGACAAACGGCTCGGGGGATGATAGTAGCATTCTTGATGAAACTTAAAGCAAATCAAATAGACCACAGAGATCCTTTTTACCAACCCCATTTTAAATCTATGTAATATCAGCTAGACAGAACGTACAGCCTACCGTGAGATCCTGATATCGTTACTCTTAGTACAGGTGTTTTACCATCATATTTCATGTTTCCGCCTTAAAACGGGAAGCTA
This sequence comes from Pachyrhynchus sulphureomaculatus, assembly GCA_019049505.1. Lineage (NCBI taxonomy): Eukaryota > Metazoa > Arthropoda > Insecta > Coleoptera > Curculionidae > Pachyrhynchus > Pachyrhynchus sulphureomaculatus. Next base: position 117,836,631 of record CM032453.1, read on the forward strand.
TGAAAGTCTCTGTTGCATGGCAGCGAGGTATATTTGCCGAGGTTTAATCTCGATCCATCCAGCCAGACTTCACATATAAGGCCTACTTAAAAGCGAGAAGGTCACTATCTATATGATCAGTCACTTCCCTAAAAAGGATATATAGATAAATACTTCTATTTCGTCTATTTATTGTACGTATTAAATCCTTTGAACGAGAGCGACTTGGGAATCATTCAGATCGGTAGATAGAATATATGTATGTATATATATATATATATATATATATATATATATATATATATATATATATATATATATATATATATATATATATATATATACCGGGTATTATAGAATTCACTACATATATTGGAACTAGCGCCTCCTTGTAACAACATCGAATGCAGAAAATTTACCTTAAATAGCGGATCTCAATAATAAAAGAAAAAAATTATCCCTAAAGAAATGACGACATGAATTTTTTCACGCCGCCACTGATTTGGCATACAACGGCATAATATCGCCGAGCGTTAACCAGAACGTCAAATTCAAATTCAAAAAAGCTTTATTAATACTGCATAAAATTTCCAAGGTTTACTGGCTGGTGTTCCGCATAGTTGGTAAACCAATAACTTTTTAATTTAGTCTGCTAGAAAATTTTTTTAATAAAAAACCCAGCTTGAATCTGGTTGTAAAGTCACACCCAAATACTACAGTCTTGTTCACATTTTAATAGGTTTTTAATAAATAAATTTAATTAAAAACAATATTATAAAAATAGAATTTATTTTCGGCATCTGCTGATGGTCGGTAGCTTTCTAGTTCAGTTTAGTATAGGGTGGGGTATATAGTATTAGTTTTTTTATTGGCATTTCTTTTTTTCGATTCCTTCTTTTTGTTTATTGATGTTAATTGATTCTTCCAACATATTTTTGTAAGGACTTGATGTACTTTCCACGGTGCTTGTACAGTATTTTTTAGCAGTATAAAGCATAAAGATTTAGCGTTAATTCCCGAAATAGGCGGATCACTATTTAAATGTTTCGGAGACATCAGGTTGCTGAGCAATCTGCTTGTTTCCATTATAGATAATAATAAAAGCGTCTTGTAAGGTAGATGTGCTTTCATTACTTGAGTTTGTTTGAGAGAGTGAGCATTTATATTTTCAGCAGCTTCAAACAAATGTTCGGGAAAGAGATTTCTTTCTACGGGCCAAACTTCAGCCGCTTTAAATCCATCGTGCCAATGATAACAGCCCTTTGGTAAGTTTCTACAAATAAACTTGCAACTTGATATTGCATTACTTGACGACCTAGATTTATCCCCAACCGTTTTTCTGTTGCTTGAATATAATAACTGCTTATAGGTTTAAAAAAAGAGACGTCCAGAGGCTAAAGCCGGTGAGTAGTAAGGCCTGCCAATTGTAGCATTATTATTCCATAAGTCTTTGCTATGTTCAACGCTTCCAGGTTCTTCGAATGCGTTGTATTTCTATCAAAAAGAACACTTTATTTTCAGGGGTGGACTTACGACGCATATAAAATATTTCATCCATTTTAAAAGTAAGTTCCAGTTAATATAGCTAGTGTCTGGAATGGTGACAAAACACTCTCAGAAGGTGTGCCATTTCCCAATTCAGGATTTTGTCCCATTCTTTTGAATATAAGCATTGGTGGCACAGTCTATCCAGCCACACTGACACAACACAAGGCCTCTTTCTCCGCTTGTGATTGCGCTGATTTGTTTCTTCCTTTTTAATCCTAGAACTTTTTGCGTCTTTTTCTGAGCTGTGAAAAATCCAATTTCATCAACGGTAAATATTCTTGTAGACGTTAAGGTATTTTTATCTACGATTTTTTTTAAGCTGAGGTTCGATTTGTCCGCCTTTCATGGAAGGGTTGATTTTGTAAATGATTTGGTAAAATGTACTTTTTTAATTTTTCAAAAATTTTCGAATTTGAAAAAAAAAGTACTGAATGTTGTTTTACATGACCCCACGAGTCACCCGTTTCAATATATGGAGTGAATTTCATAACACTCTGTATATGTTATTCATGTATATACATTAGTCACTTTATTTTGTGGTTATTTTTTAAAAAATTTTAATATTTTTGCTGGAAAAAACTTAATTAAACACAGTAACAATAGCAAAATCCAAGGAGCAAAGATAAAATTAATGTAATTCATTTTGGCCTATTGGCACAATACACAAAAGTTCTTGCGAGATGCTGCAAAGACGCAGGTACAAGGTTTTTGAATCTGCGCCATATCGAGAACACGACAACACCTTGGCGTAAGGCGATATCCTGGCTTTCATAGCGAGGTCAGGGAGATCCCACGGTAATGGTGGTTGGGAAAAATTATTAAGGGATGAACAAAAAGGATTTCTTTGATCTGTTTGTTACGTGCTAAGCCTCCCCATAATTCCTATTACTAATATGTTTTTATCTCATTCTTGTCTTATGTGATGTAATTTATAGTACCTATATATCCCTTAATATTAATGTAATTTGTGTAAGCTGATGTCGCTAATTGATATTAAAAATGTATTTCTCACAAATTTTTGCTATAGATAGTTATATGTCATAATGAAACGAAAAATTTTTACATATGATCTATTACTGTCATTTTGTCTTCTACATAACATTAATTGAGTAAAAAATAATAAAAAAAATTGTGGTAACATCTACTATATAACTTTTTGAAGATAATGAAACACGCAGTTATTACTTATTTAGAACAGTTTTCTGGCTCTTACCTGAAATAAAACACCAATATGTTATTACCTAAAACTTTATTATTGTTTTCTTATTTCCAGTGGATTTTTGCCTCGCTAACTAATAGTGCAGGCGCTTATGGTTTATCTGTTTGCATAATACGCAGACCGCAAACTGTTTTGTAGGGTGCCTATCTGAGACCTTTAGTTGTTTAAAAAACGTGTAGCAGGGCAGTCGCATGGTCCGTTTCCCCACCTCTATGCCTCGTCTCTCGCGAGCCCTAGCGCTTTTGCCAGCTCGGCGAATCCATGCTAGTCGCAATCTAACGTCATCAAAGCGTGTTATTTTTGTTTTTCTACATTAACTAAATTATAATTTACGAATTGACTGAATAGTTTTCTGAAAAAATGTAGAAGTTTATAATTTAAAGAGGAAGAGACCTAATAAACTGGTGTGTTTGTTTTGTGATTCGTCAGGACAATTAGTGAATGGTCCGAAGCCACAGACATTTCTCAGTATAAAATGTGCAGCACAGAGACGTAAAAATGAAGTGAGTGCAAAGTTCGATATATATGATCCAGAATCTAGTTTTCAATGTTTTCGCGAGCTATGTGAGTTCGGCGTCGAGAAATAGCTTTATACAAGCATGTAAAAGAAAAGAACGCTGACTCCAGTGCTGAAGGATTAAATCACAATTTTCGCAGAGAACTTGAACAAAAGAATACTCCAAAATTGAAGTGTTTAATATGCGGTAAACAAACGAAAAATAAAAACAGAAAGCTTATTTTGTGTTTTGTTCTGCGGCACAAAATATTTTTAATATTGCACACAAAAAACTAAATAACATTCTCACAGCAATAAGTACATGTCAAGCCGCCTAGGATTTATTTGCTAAAGAAGTAAGGTATCACAAATCTTGTTTCTGTGACTATATGGATACCGAGATCATCTCAAAACAAAACAGGTCGTCCTTCTTCTAAAATACCCCAAGAAATATTACAGACCTCTTTCGAAAAATTGATGATGAAGTGAAAGGTAAATTTTCAACTTGCTGCTTTGAATTATTATATTTGGCAACAAGGATGAATGAACTTACCGATATAGAAGATATAGTTGTGGAAAACCGAGTAGTCAAATCCCTTCTAATTGACAAGTATGGTGAAAAAACACTATTTTCACCATACTTGGTGTACGAGGTGGTACGAGGCAATGACTGCTAAATTTTTATCGGGTGAATATTTATGTGACGAGAGCTTACTAGAAAACCCGTTAAGTAGAATTGATGTACCATTGGCATGGACGATTTTCATGCAAAAATTATTCAGTGTGAAGAACCAAAAATTAGGAGGAAGTTCTCTTCGGAGGGCAAAAACAATATTCAGTGACATTGTGTACTGTGTTATTGAAAAGAAGACACCTAAACACGTAGTTCTAGCCGAATCTGTTCACCACCTGAGTAGAGCAAAACATTTAATTACAATATTAAATAAATTTTGGCACAGTATCAGCTATAAGCCAATAAACGATCTTGATACAGAGATAACAGAGGCAATTTTGTGTGAAGATGAAAACGAAAAAGTGATTGTACCTAAAAACATTGTATGAAACCCGGCATTATTCTCACACGGAGCTGTAGATAACAATGAGTTTAACGAAGAAACTTTAAGCGGAAAAATTCTACACATGTAACAGCTATGGTTGTATATCAAGAACAAAAGTGATCGCACAACGAGATATCATTTAAACTTAGGCGTACAGCAATAGATGTGGATAGTGGATTAAAAAGTTTAAACTGTCAAAAAATTAATCACTATGCAATTTCTATTGAAAAAAGGTGAAAAGGCTGCGAAAAGGCCGAGTACTGGTGCAGGGCTGACTTCTAGGTGGTTTACCCTACATATACTTCTTATTTCACTTATTACTTATACATACATAATAGACTTGTTTTTAATAAACTACTACTTTTTAAACCAATGGTTTATTGAAGGATTAGGAACAATTTATGAGGGGGTTTAGGGAGTTAATTATTGGACCATAATCCTTACTCGCAGCATCGATAACATTGATTTCCGGGACCTACAGAACTTTGATCAGAAGCCAGAATGCGGTCTGTATATTTTGCATACGGCTCTCCTTTCGAAGTCCGGTCTATAACAGTTATTTTATTAGGTTTTTGAATTATTCTTCCTTGTACAAACTTAAAATAACAAACCACTAAAATGGACGTGTCAAAAATATACAAAATATAATACAGTGAAGTCTGTTTATGACAAACTCCAAAAAATCACTAAAAATGGTTCACTATATCCGAAGGTCGTTACAAACAGTAAACAAAATCTAGCATAATTTTTCACTACTTTTTTATTTAGTTTAGGCGGTAATGCTTGGAAAAATATATAATAATAATTATTAAATTAAACGAAAACTTTCAAAGGAAAATAACACAAGTCACACTAAAATTATTATTATGTATGTTGGTACATATACGAGTATAAACGAAAACATTAAAATACGTAGTTTATACAATAAAATCAGAAATTTTTGTTTGTACAATTTTAGTTGAAAAAGAAATGGTGTTTATATAATTGTCAAGGTGACAAAAACTACTCCATATATGTTCAGGAACTTCACGAGATTCCAAAAAATTGCGAGTTTCAGTCATTTTCTTAGTCATTTCTGAAATGGATGGAACATAAATATTATCTCCTTCTCCAAGCTCATCTTAGTCGTCATTATCGCTTAAAATCTTTCCAGAAGTCACTGATGTCACAATTTGATCATCAGTTAATATTTACCTCGTCATTAATTCATTATCAGCACATACATATTCTTCAAAAATAAAAATGTGATTAAACATCATTTTAATCTCGATTGTCACTGAGTCAACGGTAGGTCATCATCTGAGCCATATCTACATTTCTTCCTTAAAAATCCGCCATGCTTAAAACAGTTTGCAATGGTTTCTGTACTGACTCAACACAATTCTCTCCGACAAACTTTAATGTCTTATCAGGCGTCATCTTGTAAAACAAACCCGTTTCATCCACATTAAAAATTTTCACATATTCATAATTTTCATCAAATTTCCGGCCATACATTGGCCAACCACTGATCAATAATAGTCATATCCACTCCCTGCAATTTCTCTTACTATCTTACCCCCAATAATATATGTCGCTTTCTAAATCGTTCAATCCAACTTCTAAAACAGTTAAACTCGGTGTTCTCTATTTTCCTTCCGAATTCACTAGCTTTCTCTTGTAAGGTATAGCCGGATGTTCATGTAGTTTTTGACTAATCATTTAAGGAGTCCTTTATCGACTAGGTTATGTGTAGATTTTTTTACTTTTTTAAACTAAAGTTTCTTTTATCATAGATTGATAAGATTTCTTGCCTTTTCCTCCATATGGTAGACACTGTAGATTTAGTTAAATTCAACTGTTTGCAAACATCACTTTGTTTGTTGTTCTGTTTTCCTTATATTATCCTGTTTGTCTTTTAAAATAAACGCTTTTCGTTTTTGTGTACTCATTTTAAAATAAAAACTTAAACATTCACTTTGCTACTTTGATCAAATATGCATTAGAACCGCATAACAAAAGTGACTGAAAATAATACTGCTCGAACTGACGGGCTTGAAACAAGGAGAATAGGAGTTCCCAGCGAGTTTCGGTGAATTCCCTAGATCAAGTCGCGCGACATCAAGCACAGGGAGTGGCAAGTTCGTCATAAACGGACACAAAACATCCAAATTTGATTCGCTTTATCCGGAAGTTCGATATAACCGGGTTAGTTATAACCGATAAAAATTTGCATTAGTCTTATGGATGTTTTTTCGTGCATTATAAAATAGTTCGTTTTAACCGGAAATTCGCTATAAACGGGTTCGTTATAAGCAGACTTCACTGTATTTTAAACAACTATTTAAAAAGTGGAAGCTTTCAATATTTATTCATCTAATGTCTTGCTTGCCCTAGCTTTCTACTATGAATCTGTTTTACTATGGGGTGGATATATATTTATTTATTTATTTATATGTTTAGATTTTACAAAGTTTCAATATTGAAATTAAATCTGGAGAAACAGTAGCTCTGGTAGGAAGTTCTGGATGTGGAAAGTCAACAATTATTCAACTGATACAAAGATTTTATGATCCAATTAATGGAAAGGTAAATCTGTGTGTTTGTGTGCAATACATGTCGTTTTTCATCACTGTTGTATATGCAGTTGATAACGAAAATAACACAAAGGATTTTGTAGCTGTTGATTTTTGATTAGTTTTTCAGCCATAAAACCATGATTTGTCACATTTCAGATACTTATAGATGGTAAAGACTTAAGAGATTTGGACTTATCTTGGTACAGACAATTTATTGGAGTAGTAAGCCAAGAACCAGTACTGTTTGATAATACCATTGAAGAAAATATTAGGTATGTATATTTAAGCAAAAAGACTTCATAGGATAAGTTTTAAAAGTAAAAACTAGTAATATTCCGACTTTGATGTTATGTGTTGGTATGTCGTTTTACTTTTCTCCTAATAAAGGTATTGGCCACTCTAGTTCCCAGGAAAAAAGAATAATTTCAGGCATTTTTCTCAAGAGTATAATAAAAGCAGTAGAAAATTTCTTTGAGGTACTTTATTAAACAAATATTTAAGTGTATAAAAATATTTTCTTTATCTTTTTATTTAAAAATGGCCTCTTCAGAATCCAAGGCGACAAGGCACCTGAAAAGGGCGAAACGATTGCCTCCGTAGATTTTAATCTAGAACAAAAAACCAAAAAATTTTCAGTAATATATGTCGAAAACTAGTGGATAACGTACGAAAGTTTGAAAATATCGTTTTTGCGAAAAATGGTGTTCATTTGGCAAAACATATTTTTTCAAATGTAAAATTGTCAAAAAATAAAAGTCAAATATAGAGACAGAAGTTTTAGATTCCGGGGTAGCTCTTTTAGAGACCCTCTCTGTAAATAAACATAATCAGTGGCAGTTATTTGATACTCATTTTAAGTTATAATAATCTGAATACTATATTTATTTACAGATATGGGAACGAAGGCGCAACTGAAGAAGAAATAGTTCAAGCCGCTAAAATGTCAAATGCCCACGGTTTTGTTAAAAATTTACCACAGGGATACAAGACTCTTGTAGGGGAACGAGGTATATGAAATATTTAAATTTAAAAAATATATAGACAAAAAAGGGTTTAGAACTTCGCAAAAAAAACAAGTTCTACTAAGGGGTTTTCCATTAAGAACGTCTTAACTTTAAAATTGAATAAAACAAAGAGTTTTAAAGAAAAATTCATTCTGAAACTTTTATTTAAAGAGAAATGCCATTTAATATTTAAACAAGATATCGCTCAAAAGCCTCTGCGACTCTTTTTGCAGACACGAATTCGCTTACACCAATTTTCCATGACTCAGGCCAGCCATTCCGGTCTTACGCCGGCTATAGCACGACGAATGTTGGCGTCAAGTGCATCAATTGCTGGTTTGTTGCTGTAAACTTGTGATTTAACGTGGCCTCAAAGGAAATAGTCCAAAGGCGTTAAATCGCACGATCTCGGCGACCAAGCGGTAGGGCCATTTCGTAAAATTAATGACTTACTGAACTTGGCGCGCAATAAAAAAATGCTCGGGCCAGAAATATCGGGCGGCGCGCCATCCTGTTGGAACTAAACGTCGCTGCGTCCATTTCGTCAAATTCTAGGAAAAAATATTCATGCAGCATCGAGTTGTTTTGGAGTAATCGAGTAATTTTAAACAATTTCCAAGCGTTCTTTTAACGTGAAACGATTCATGATTGAATGGCAAACTTTACTAAACACAACTGACATCAGATATCAAACATCTGCCAATTAACATGGATGCTATTAGCTGTCAAAAGTCAGACATCCTTAATGCAAAATCCTTTATTACTCTTTTATAATCAGTTCTTAAGAACACAACCGGATTTATATATAGTAAAGTAAATATATACTTTCTCCAATATATCTAAAACATGGTTAAACTTTTCACAAAAAACATCTAATCATGCAATTTGCTTAATCACTTGGCGGCCAATATTCCAAATAATGCAAGCGCACTCTTAAGTCAACTGTCAGACACCCGATATGTCATTTTACAGTTCACTGTGTTATTATAAATTAAATTCTGTGAAAAACTCATCATCATCAACAGCTTATACTGTCCACTGCTGGACGAAAGCCTCCCTCAAGCCTTATCACTTTTCTCTGTTCTGGGCCGCTTGTACCCAATTTCCAGCCACTCTTTTGAAATCATCAGTCCACCGACTTGGTGGTCTACCTCTACTGCGATAGGCTTCGGATCTTGTTCGCCACTCTATGATTCTCTTTGTCCATCGCGCATCCTTAAACCTAGCAACATGCCCTGTCCAGTTCCATTTAAGATCTAGAATAAATTTGACTGCGTCTTGTACCCTCGTTCTCTTTCTAATAATATGATTTGGAATGTGATCTTTCGTTGCATGACACTTATTTTATTAATGTTTTTTTCGTCATTGTGAAAGTATCTGCTCGGTACGTAAGAACGGGGAGTATGCATCTGTCAAATTGTTTTCTTTAAATGCATAGGAAGGTTAGATTTGAATACATAGGCCAGTTTGCCATATGCCGCCTATTCGCCGCTGAATTTCATGTGTTTGGTTATCTCGTTCTATGCTGATTTCATATCCCAGGTATTTACATTGGTGCACTTGCCCTATCTCTAAGTTATTTATAATGTCGCTTAATACAAGTTTTGTCGTAAACTTGGTCTTGGATACATTGATTTTTAGACAAACAGAGGTGATTTAACTTTTCACCGTCAATGTTAAGTCCCATTATTTCCCAGTTTATTGATTTTAGAACACTTTCTAGTAGTTTTGCGAAGAGCTTGGGTGAAAGCGTATCACCCAGTCGCACTCCTCTTTCGATTCAAAATTTGCTAGTGGATTGATTAGTTTGTGTTTTAACATGAGCGGTGGCATTTTCATATATGTATTCAATTACATTGGAAAATCGATGATCAATACGACACTCAGCAAACGCTCCACAAGTCTCTGCTGATTTACAGAATCAAAAGTATTTTCTAAACCTACAAATATAAGTACAAGAGGCTTATTACATTCTATACATTTTTCAATAAGGGTTTTAACTGTAAGCAGATGGTCGTTTGTTCTATATCCAGAGCGGAAACCTTCCTGTTCTTTTGAAAGGAAAAACTCGAATTTATTTGCTAGACGTTTGGCAAGTGTTTTCGTGAATAACTTGTATATATGGCTCAGGAGGTTAATGGGTCGATAGTTTGTAAGGTCTGAAGTATCTCTTTTTTATGCATTATGGCAATAGTTGCATTATTCCATTGTGATGGAGTTATTCCTTCCAGGAGGCATTTATTGAATAACATTTTAAATGATTTGATAACTTGTTGTTCTCCTTGTTTAATTGCCTCTACTACAATATTGTCTTCAAGCGGAGCTTTGTTATTTTTCGTGTCCTCCAAGGCTGATGTGATTTCTTTTTCTGTGATGTCTGGGATATCCTCCGACCCCTGATTTAGGACTTTTGGTATGTTGATTACTGTTCTTTTATCTTCTTAGGTATATAATTGATGATAAAATAATTCGATGATCTGTAAAATATCTTTTTTTTTGTTATTACATTACCATGCATGTCCTTAATTTTGCATATGTCTTTCCTTCCCATTGTGTTCTTCCTTCTCAATACTTTTATTCTGTTCTACAACGTTCTTAAGTCCCTCTGCATTTTTTGTCTTTTCTAATTTCCCTCTATATTTCTCTATTTATAGTTTTGTATTCGTCTGTAGTCTTATCTACCATTTTTATCCTTTGCTTCATTAGTTGTTTTACTATTTGATTTAATTTCTGTTCTTTTTGTTCTTTTGGGCAAGTTTAGTCAATGACATTTTCTATACAATTTTTGATGTTTTCAAATATGTCATCAACTACTGTATCTTCATTGTGTTCCAAGGAGCTTGCGATCTCTCCTCTATGGGAATCTACATCCTCCGGGGTTGCCCATTTCTTATGGTTTCTTTTAAGAATCATGTTGTTTCTTTCCTGTTTGATGTTGATAAACACTTTTGCTCTCACAATGCGATGGTTACTCCCAACTGAACACTTACTTAGGACACTTACTTCTTGGATAATATCAGGAACTACTGTTCCTGTAAAAAAAGTGCGTAAAATATTTGTATTGATTTACGTAGAAGCTAAGCGACGATTGGTTCCTGTTTAGTCAGACAATTAGTTTGGCAATAACAGTGATGGTTTTATAATGTAAATAAACTACCAATTACTGAATAAAATGAGCCCTAATTCTGGATCTGCATATTTAATAATAGATAATATATTATGGCAAGAGGGAGCATCTAAGATTAACTTTTGTATTAATGTTTTTTTGTATTATTAGGGGCCCAATTATCAGGAGGTCAAAAACAAAGAATAGCAATTGCCAGAGCTCTAGTTAGAAATCCAGCCATTTTATTACTTGATGAAGCTACGTCAGCTTTGGACAATACTAGTGAAGCAAAAGTACAAGCTGCATTGGATAAAGTGAGTAGAGAAATAGTCCCTTTTCTTATTAAAACGATTTAATATATAACATATTTATGAACCAGGTTCAACCAACCTCTCTGCATCCGAAAAATAGATAGTGTAGCAAGAATATCAAGAAATAGGAGGGAAATTTTGATTTAATCTGTAGCAATATAGAGATTTTGAAAACAATTTTTCATAGAGAGATAAATAGATATACATCTTGAATGCCTACAGCACTTAGATCTCTTAAGGATGTTGTGCACCTGACTCATATTACGGTCGCAGGATACCAATAGTTATTATAAGGGACAGCAGCGTTTCAATAAATTATTGGATATCCTGCGCAAGTTTGTCTTACTTCGGTGATTGTTGGGCCAAACAAAATTAAAAGAAGAACTGCTTCTTCCTTTACTAAGCATCACCTTCCACCTGAATAGTCTTTAATTTCAATGCTAGTTAAACGGCCATTCAGGTGGCAGTGTCATGTAAGTATTCCAGGCCGCATTTTTAAGTACCTCCTATTTAATTTCAACAGTTACCTGGTATTCTTGGCATCAGATACCCTAGAAAAACTCTTAAACTATTTATCCTTGATGCCTCGTTCCAGTCACTAACAAACCTATTGTTCAGCAAATTTCCGAAAAAATGTACATGGGTTCTCTATAGTTCCCTTTTTAGCCATTGTATCGGCCATCTCAAAGCCCTGGATAATGACTAAATGCAGGTTATTGCTGTTCATTAGTTAAACCAACAACCCTTTATACTCTCTGGACTATCTAAGTGCATTCCCCCTGGCACCTGCTTTAATAAATTAGTTAAATTTATTTTTACCTAAGTTAACTTATACCTGCTTTATTTAAAAGATAACTTTTTTATTTTATTTTTTCTTTTCTGATGTTTGTAGTAAATAATGTGGTTATCAAAAAAATTATTCATTCAAAAATTTAGCTTTCGAAAATGTTCTTCTTTTTATTATTTTGGGTTACTCTAAATAGAGGGACTTAACTAATAACCATTGTTATTTACCATCCGTCCATTACTTTTTTGTTACCACTAATTAATTTGCGGTAAGTCCTTTTTTTTTTTTCCTTGTGAGATTTCTGGTATAAAATTCCTCTACAACAGGAAATGACTTTTCAAACGCGAAAATACTGGTTAAACCGGTTTATTAGTAACAAATGTACGTGGTCTAAAAAGTTCTCGGCCTACTAATGAAAGAAAATTTAAAGAGGTAATTGATTGGGCCGTTAGTTTATGACATTACATTTTAACAATAAAATTACTTAATTACTTTGTTAACTGTCACTAAATATATTTGTAAAGATTTTACAATTTCGTTATCGCGATTTCATAGTACAACTAGATTGTCAAATGCTTAACTAAGACTAAACCAGATTTTTGATATTTATGTTCATATGATGAACAGATGTGGGTCTATTACGTACTAAAACAGTTAGTACAGGACGGAATTTGCTACGTCTAATTGATTATTCAGTAAATTTATATTATGGTCCTTTGAATGTCTGTAAATTTCTATGGATTCTAAGAAACTGAGTTAGGTGCCGTATAGAGTATTTGTAGACAATTGATATTGGGAAATCGAAGGCGTGTTTCTAGGAAATGTTTAGCAAAGTGTGATTTTTTTCATTTTTTAGCCCATAAGAGGCATTGTGTTCTGCGAATTTTTGTTTTGAAATTCCATCCCATTTGGCTTACGTAACAGCTACAACAAAGTAATTAAGTAATTTTATTGAAAGAATTTTTTTTTTGACGTGAAATATGTTTTATTTTTGAATATAATCTCCTGAAACTTCAATACATTTATTCCAACATTTTTTCAACAATTCAATACTATCATTAAAGTATGATTACGGAAGGTCTGCAAAATATCAATCCACATTTGGCAACAGATAATAGTCAGAGGGAGCCAAATCTAGTAAATACACTGGATGTTTAAGCAATTCGAACCTTAATTCTTTGAATTTTGCCATCGTCAAAACACATGTGTGAACAAGTGCATTGTCGTGTTGAAAAATAATTCTTTTCTTCTTAAAAGCAGGTCTTTTCTCTAAAAAATTTTGGCATCTAACTGATCCAAAAGGTTACAATAATATTCAAAGTTCATTATTTTACCTTTCTGAAGGTAATCGATCAACAAAACACCTTTGTATTACCAAGAAACTATTGCCATAACCTTCTCTGCTGATGGAACCGTCTTTGCCTTCTTTGGTGCACTTCCACCGGCTTCAATCCTTTGTTTGGACTGTTCTTTTCAATCTGGTGTATAGTGGTGGATCCAGGTTTAGTTAACAGTTATGAAATGACGCTTGAAGTCCATTTTATTTTGCTTACGATCCAAACACGCTTCAGAAATACACATTCGAATGCGTTTTTGATCAATTTCAGCAAAAGCTGCGCCTATCTCGCACAAAGCTTTTTCATGTATAATTCTTCCTGCATTTCCAGTTCACTCTTTTGAGATGCGTATGGCCTCTGCTATTTCACTCGTCGATCATCTAACACCATATCATAGACTTGAATGATTTGTGGTGTTCTAGCAGTTTTTGGACGACCTTCGCGTGGATCATCTTCGAGGCTTGCATGACCAGATTTAGAAAAAGCAGCCCATTTTTTTTCACAGTGGAAAGTGAAGATGATGCATCCGTATACTTCGGATGAATTTCTGTTGGTGTAAAACCATCCAAAACAAAGAATTTAATCACTTCACAGTATTCAATTTTTTCTATATTAAAAAAATCAGGGACACCTCAATATGAAACAGCTACTACTACTCGAATGAATTAACAGATCGAAATAAAATTTCACATGTGTGTATATAAAGGATGAAACTTTCCATTACAACTATGGTGTCACAGTTTCTAACACCATTTATGTGTCAGGTCGAGAACTTTTCAGACGGCCCACAGTGTGTCGACTAGTACAAGTTAGCTGGACAAAATTATTTTTTCACTTATTTCAATTGTTTATGTATATTCTAGACATATTAAGTTATTTTAAGAAAAAATTCATCGCGTTGGGTTTTTTTTACGGGCGTGGCTAATTTTTTCCCCTAAATTAGTCAGCTACGCAGACATATTTAACGATAACTCGGGAAGAACTTGCCAGATTTTTATAAATAAAACATTAAAAAATGCATAACAAAATTTTATTAAAGTTGATTGAATATTATTTTTATTCTATCTTTTATCGTTTTGGAGTTATTTAGAAATTAATGGAGCGAATTTTTTTTTTTTTTTTCGTGTAAAATTCATTATTTTTTTTCGGTAAAAAAGCGCAATAACAAAAAAGAAAAACAAAATATTATACATTTTTCTGACAGCTGCGTATCTGGAAAATAAAATAAGGTATTAATCATGAAAATCGGTTAATAAATGTGGGTTTTATTCACAAATTACCGCAGGTACTCAATATCGATAAAATTTGTGTAATACAGCCACCCTTGCATATCGCGGTAGGATTGCATCAGCTTAGCAGGTAGATAACGGAACTAAAAGGCAAGGGTATTTTGTATGGTTATTAGAATTAAAAATTATTATACAGTGTCTTTCATTTAGCTGCATTTCGCTTACCTGTATTTTTTGTCCAGCTGCACAAAACATTGTATAACAAAAACAAAATATTCTGCGTATGTGCACGAATTTTTCTACAAACTTGAATGTGCAACTAAATGAAAGACACTGTATTATTATTTTTAATAATAACCAGATGAAAAATCATTTATTGCATTTGTCAATTAAAAATAAAACAATTAATCCATATTACTTAGTTTTATTGACACAAAAAGGATAAACTCAAATAATATCTGCCTTTCAGGTAGGTAACTTGTGCATTATAAGTAGTTGGTATTTTAAAATGTTTTTAATTTTTTTAAGGTACATATTTCTTGCTGTTCAGTTCAAAAAAAAATTGTTTTTGAAAATTCCAGTCAAAAATTGTTTTTGTTTAATTTTAAAATAAATGTTATAAATGCTCTGTAATAAATTTAGCATAACGACACTGACTGTAATTATATGTAAAATAAAAATACTCATTTATTGATAAAGAAAAATTTACAAGTCAAGGTTTACATGCTTAGTACAAGCACTACAGAACTAAAAATAGTAGCTGAACCTAATAATCATCATCAGAGTCTTCTGATGGGTCGTTTACTGTATAATCGTCATCATTTTGTGGCATTGTGTCCAATCTTGACTCTTCTATGCTAGGGCTTACAATTAACTTTAATACATCTGTACATCAGATGTTATAATTAACATGCACAGTAAGTCTCTCTATTCGTGGCAACACACGAGCACTTGCGGGTGTTATACTCCCTAAAACTGCGGCAATCTTTGTTCCGTGCTTCTTGAGTCTCCTCGGAAAGCTGCCCAATTGGAAGCAATGCCGCTTTGATGACTTCTGTGCTGTGAATTAATATTTTATGCACAGTAGCAGGCATACAGTACCACGAATAGAGACTAAGATAATGTTTTCTGGTTTCAAGACAAAATTTTTTGAATTCAACTAAGTTTATCTCGAATCCAGAAGATAATGTTCTCAAAATAACATCAAACTTTTTTATAATTGTAACATCCAACCCTGTGATCTGAGCACTCATCTCAGCATTCTTAAAAAAGCGACGGGCTGTATTTCCATCATTTGAAAAACCAAATCCTGGTTTTGGTTTATCTACAATGAGTCCCATCTCGTTCTTAAATTTCAATTTGATTTCCTCGGAACGAACCTTGATATCTGCTTTGTCTTCGTTGCTTCTAGCCTGCCATTTCTTAATATTCAACTTGTAACTAATATGTAAAAGACATTCGAAGCAACGAATCCAAGCATGAAGTGTAGATAAACCAAAGCCAAAATGTTCTTGATTGCTGTTAAACATCGCGGGGTCATCGTTCATCGTCTTGGGGGTCGCGCCACAGATGAAACACTTTTGGGATGAACTAGTTTCCGTTAAGGCGTTACACACCTTTCCGTCTGTCATTGTCAGCAAAAGTTCGTGTTTTACAGAGATTTGAGAATCACCAAAGTTGATAAGTGTTGGAAGAAGAGCATTAACTTCTTCCCACAATCTATTTGTCTCCACTCATTCGTTCATTTCTTTGGCAAATATAAATTTGATTGGGCGACAATACAAAGTTGATTCAGTGTTCTCAAATCTCTGTTTGTATGTGCTGTGCCCAGAACTTCCATCACATCCCCATTTACTAACAAGTGTAAACGATGAACTTGTTGGGAGCACACTGCTGATAACTTCATTCTGTGCTAATACTAGACGTTCCACTGTTTTATTTAATAAGGCTTGCAAATTTATTTCAGCACGAGTTTCTGTTATAGCAATGTGCTCCTCTGCAGGGTAACAGGCCTGTTTGGACTTTTTTTAACTAAAATATGACGGAAACACATTATGCCCCGCCTTCATGGACCACTTCCTAGTTTGTTTGTAAGAATGCGTTGTTGACTTAGAATCTATATAGTAAGCTAAGGCTTCGTCACTACTTAATTGCCTAGGATTAACGGAACTGGTATTTTTAGACTTAATAATATTATCTGGGCTCTCACTAATGTCTCTAATCACATTGGCAATTTTTCTTTGCCCTGCTGAACGCACAGCAATTTCGGCAGCAGTCACCAATTCACTGACACTTCGGGATTCTACGAGATCCACGACGCGACGTTTCTTCGTCTTAAACGACGATTCCTCGAAATCTTTGCGAGGTCTTCCTGCAGGAGTCACATTCTCACTTGATGTTGAAGAACTCGCAGTAAACTGTATGTCTGCTTCATCCAACCAATTCTTATTTTTAATTAAAAAAAACGCTCCTTCGACTTTCCTGAAGCCAACCATTTGGCACGAAATTTATTAGACAAGTTGGATATCTTCAACTTTATTTCTTTTTGGCTGCTTTCAGTAATGTCACCAAAGTGAAATTTTAAAGAAAGAAAGTCATATACACGCGAGTTTTTTTTCATTCTTCGTGTGTTTCAACCACTCCTCAAAAAAAGCTACCCTTGAAATAGAGTAAACGTGTTCTGGAAAAAAAAAGAAAAAAAACATGTTGTACTGAAGTGTGCTAAACAATATGTGTATTTTTACGAAGAATAAAGTTATTTCTGTGTAATATCTAAAAACTAGCCCGGATAGAGGTGAATGTCTGTATATCAGTTTTTTTTTTTAAAAAAAAAACACGCTAAAATATATAGGCTATTTAAAAAAAATACTAAAAATTCAAATTAATAGATTCCGATTAAAAAAATACATTAAAAAATAGTACTTACCCTCAGTATTAATATTCATCACAAAAACTTTCACAATATTACAATATGTCACTATAAGATGTGCACGAAAGTGTCGCTAAATTGCAACTGATTGATTGAAAGAGCTGCATTAAACTCATTACCTAACTTCTGACGCTTATGACTCGCCACTTGCAAATTTGATAAACAACCTTTTCTCGGAATTCGGGGTTTGGTGGTGTTGTTTACGTTTTGCAAATAAGATTTCCTGGGAATCATAACATGAATTTTGTCCAACTAGCATGTTCTACGCGACACACTGTGCGGCCTAGTATTATGGACTAAATTTCATCTATATTTTTAAGTACTTCATATTTTGGAACGGTTGTTTCAATATTTGAAGATTGATGAGAAAGACTTTTTCAAGATTTTTTGTTTCTTTAAAATTAATTTTATTACAGGCTAGTCAAAACAGAACAACAATAATAGTAGCACATAGATTGTCTACCATCAGAGGAGCAAACAAAATAGTTGTAATGTCAAATGGAAAAGTTGTTGAACAGGGAACCCATGATGAATTAATGAAGTTAGGAAATGAATATTATACTCTAGGTAAGAATCTTCGAATCAAGAAAATAAATCCTTAAAATTTGAACTGATTTTATTGATCACATAACGCTTATTCTATCTTCTAAACCAATATTACATTTATATTAACTAACAGTTTGTATTTCTCTGGTTAGTTTATTCTGCTACTACTTATAAATGATTCGTTGGTGACGGAAAGATATTAATAAAAAATTAGTTTATGTTCTTTTAATGCAAAAATCACTCACAAAATCGATCCGAAATGGTTTATAATAATTTGTAGCTCAATATACAAAAACATTTGTAGATACAAACAGTTACAGGAAAATTCTACAAGTTAAGTTTTTAAGAAGAAAGATTCCTAGACTGAATAGAATTTTTATGGAGCTGGACGCGATCAGTTGCAGCATCTAGTTGCTACAGCTTGTTTTTACCTCTCATAAAATACCCATAAAATACTAAAAATACCGTTTTATGTAGGATTTGATCATATAAACAAATGCCACCTTCATGATGTTTTTTTTTAAATGTAGCGTTCATTTTTTATATTTTTAACCAAATGTTTACGATGTTGAAAAAGAAATTTTACATTTTTATTTCCAATTTTGACAAAATGTATTTAAATGTGAAGGTTAATTAAAAAATTGTTTTAAAACAGCCAAAAAATTGGGATTAATAATAAATGAAAATCATCGAGCAGGGCTGCAAAATCTTTTTAGTAATAATACGAGGGTTATATGATAAGGCCCTGGCAACAATATAGTCTCCTTTTAGCTCGATATACTTAGTCCAACGTTTTTCTATCTTTTGTATCCCATCTAAAAAATACGATTTTTCCAAACATTCAAAATAGGCGTTTGGCACATCGTTGAAGTCAAATTTTTTTCCGCCGAGCCATTTTTTCATATTCAGAAATAAGAAATAATCGCTGGGGCTCAATCTGACGAATATGGTGGATGTGGAAGCATACGTGAGCGCGCATGCATTGTCTCGATGAAAAAAAATTTTTCTCTTCGCCAAACGCGGACGGTTTTCTTTCACAGCGTGGTTGAAACGATACAATAAGTTAACATAATACTCTTCAATAATCGTTTTGCCCTTTTCAAGGTAATCGACGTGGATTATGCCACGTGCATCCCAAAACAACGGTGGCCATGACTTTGTTGGCCGATAAAGTTGCCTTGGCTTTCTTTGGAGCCGGTTCGCCAAGAAAAACCCACTGTTTGGACTGTTCTTTAGTCTCTGGTGTGCTGTAATCAATCCATGTTTCGTCAATAGTTATGAATCGACGCCAAAAATCATTCTTTTGAAGTTGACACACATGCGTGGTGATTGTCAATTGTGAGCAATCGCGGCACCCATCTTGGAGAAAGCTTTCTCATATCCAAATGAGTTGTTAAAATGTTCTGTTACCCGTTTAATTGAGATGCCCACAGTCTCAGAAATCTCACGCACTCTCACTCTCTGATCGTTCATCACTATATCGTGAATTTTTTTAATCATTTCTAAAACTAGACTTTTTTGTAAGTACCAATGTTGAGTTCGTACACTAAGAAATCTGTATTAAAACTACAACGTAACTAAAATATAGTTTTATTAGCTTTTTTAAGGCCCTTCTCATTTTTATTTATTATTTTTTAGCTGAGATATGCGTTTAAATATTTTTACCAAAACTGAAAATAAAAAAGTCAAGGTCCTATTACAAACATTACAAAAATTAGACACGGGTTGTTAAAAAAAAAATAAACCCAACTAATGCAAGTTAAAAGTCAGTTAACAAAAATCCTATTAAAATTTGTTATATCCTTGAAATACTTTTTAGTAACAACGCAAGTCCAAGGCAGTGAACAGTTTACGACCGGTGATGGTACAAATGAACAGAGACGGATTGAATTTATTGACGATGATGACGACGATACTATTCCACCTGTAAAGGTAATATATTATGATCATTAAAACTATTCTTGGATTTGTGATATATTTATTAACGTTTCGACCTTCAGAAGAGGTCCTTCTCAAAACTATATACATATATATATATATATATATATATATATATATATATATATATATATATATAATACATTAAAATTCTGGGTTTCAATCTCATTTGGCATTTTCAAGTGCTCCGGCTGCTGCTGCTACTTGATACTGTGATCTTGCTGCTGCTGCCGCTCGAAGCTAACTCAGTCAGAAGGTAGGAAAACTGAACTATTTAGGACACATAATGAGAAATCCCCACAGATATGGATTACTACAGCAAATACTCCAAGGAGAGGTATTTGGAAAAAGGGGATCAGGACGCAGACGTATTTCCTGGCTAAACAATCTGTGAAATTAGTTCTCAACAAATACTACCGGTCTTTTCAGAGCTGCAGTGAATAAAGTAATAATAGCCAGAATGATTGCCAACATTCGATCCGAATAGGCACTTTAAGAAGAAGATATATATACATTGCCCAATCAAATCGAAAATAAAGACAAATTCCAGTAAATTCTGAAGTTCAAATTAGGCGGTCCGAAACATCTTAGACCTTTGGAAATAAATGATAACTACGAGTGTACAAGTACCTACATTTGTTTAAAGGGAAAGAGTAGCTTGAAAAAAATAATCTTAAGAACAAAACACCTCATTGTGACAAGAGAACAAATAGATCGAAACCCTGAACCATGCAGAGAAATAAACAACGAAATTAATAGAAGTATCCTAAAAAATGAAAGATAATTTAACACAAAACTCATAAGGAATACCAAGAAAACAAGAACATGATGGTTTTACAAACCAAATTCTCAAGAGGTAGAATAAGGATTACCAAAATAAAGAATGAACAGGGTATCACAGTCAATAGCCGCGATGAAATCGTTGCGACTCTGCTATAAAACAGTGTACAGTTCTGGTTCCAACAGAGATCAGTACACTAAAGGAACGATTCAAAACACAGGATCATAAGAAATACCTGACATAAGCCTATAAAAACTGAAAGCTGCGCGGCAACAAATGTGGAACGGCAGATGCCCGAGCGAAGATCGGATCAACAATGACATGTTAAAGACAGGTGGTGAATCGCTGCTCGAACATGTACAAATTTTACTTGATAAGTGTCCAATGTAAGCAACAATCCCAGATAGCTATAAAAAGGCAGAAGTTATCTTGTTGTATAAAAAAAGAGATTCGAGATAACATAGAAAACTCTCGACCCATCAGTTTGCTCTCCCACTTATATAAGCTACGGACTAAAATAATAACAAACAGACTATCAATCAGGTTAGATCAATATCAGCTCTTCGAACAATCGGGATTCAGGAAGAGTTATAGTACCGCCAACTATCTTCAGACACTTCGTACACTCATCGAGAAGTGTACATATAGAATACAATATATCTCTATTCGTGGCCTTCCCCTATCCCAATAAATCTTAAAAGGAAAGTCTTTAATAGTTGTATGATGCCTGTTCCTGTCCTTATAGTCTAGAAACTACGGCACTAACTCACATGTCGGCTAACAAGCTCGAATTCACTCAAAGAGCAATGGAAGAGCCATGCCTGGAATAAGCTTTAGATACCGAATCAGAAACCAAGATATTCAAGAAAGAACGCACATATATATATATATATATATATATATATATATATATATATATATATATATATATATATATATATATGTATATATATATATATATATATATATATATATATATATATATATATATATATATATATATATGGTGACAGGCAGAAAGTGTGCGACATATTATTAAATTTGAAAAAAAAATAGTGGATTTTACATCATGCAGAATCAACCTCCTGCATTAATTGAAACCCAAAAAAGATGATTTTACAGTGACGATTAATTTGAAGGCCAGGTGGATTGGACGTTATCCTTGGCCAGCGAGAGGTCCGAACTTAACACAGCTCAGTTTTTTTAGTGGGCTAGCTCAAGAACAAAGTTTATGTTCAGAGACCATTCAGAAATATTGAACATATGGAAAATGCAATAAGGCAGTGCATACTAGCGTTACTCAGTACATGCTAAGAAATATTTTATCAAAAAAAATTTATAATTTGCGTATATTTAATTTGTGAAGTGTCTGTAATTTATTTATTTTTTGTGTTCTTTATAGTAAATGTCTTTGTTACCTTTAATAAATATTAGTTCACTAGTTTTCTTTTCTTTTTTTTTGTAATAAAATGGAGACGCTAGAATATCCCGAAAATAAAAAAAATAAGAACCTTAAATTACGTGCTGTAGGGTAAAAATATTTGATAATTGTCCGTGCGATAGTTGCGGTGTTACGAAAATCATCATTTTTTAGTGTTCTCTACGGAACACCTATAAGATCACTGCGGCATCGGTCCGTCTGTCTGTTTGTCACAACCGATTTTCTCCGAAACTATTTGATATAGAAAGTTGAAATTTGGCACTAATATAAAAACTGATGGCCTCATCAGAGCTATGTAGTTTTGAAAGTTAAATTTTGACTTTAACTTTTCGGGAGAGAAATCGAAAGTGAGAAGGAAAAATTTTTACTAGAGCATCGAGTCGGGTGCTAAATT
This sequence comes from Pachyrhynchus sulphureomaculatus, assembly GCA_019049505.1. Taxonomy (NCBI): domain Eukaryota; kingdom Metazoa; phylum Arthropoda; class Insecta; order Coleoptera; family Curculionidae; genus Pachyrhynchus; species Pachyrhynchus sulphureomaculatus. Next base: position 117,859,292 of record CM032453.1, read on the forward strand.
AAAAGTAAAAACACGAGCTCAAAAATATATTTTAATATAACACTTTTCTTTGTATTATTTTTAAAAAATTATATAAAAAATCGCTACCCTCCTTATCTCGAAAAGTACTGATCAAAAAATTTTGAAAAAATTCTGGAATATTCTTAAACACGGTGTAGATTGAACGAAAAATTATCAAGAGTGTTTTACTTCTGATAACACAGGTATATAAAAAAAATAATTCTCTTTCTTTTAAGTGAGAGACGTGTTTTCTTAAGTATTTTTTTATGCTAAATCCAAAAAAATCATGAAAAAGGACATATACCGTGAGGTTTTTCAGAAAACACTCTTAAAGTTGCCAGAAAACTATTAAATTGAAAACAATAAATTTTAATAAATAATGTAAAACTGTATGATCATCAAAATTATGGAATAAAATATTATTTTGGACATCTTTTTTAAATGTTCTGTATCTACATTTATTGCAAAGAACTTAAAAATGTTAGGTTTTAGTGTTCATGTTTAACAAAAAAAACACGCATACACCACCTTTAACTAAGCTACGTACAAAATGCTTGTTTAAAA
>CM032453.1:117859955-117973932 GCA_019049505.1 Pachyrhynchus sulphureomaculatus
TAACGATTTTTTTATTACTGATAGGGAAATACATATTAGAAAGCAACCAATAAAAAAAAGATTATCGGCAAGTATTATCATCATCATTAGCTTCTTCCATCCATAGGTGGATGTAAGTCTCCCTCATCTAAGTATAACAGTGTTGTTAATGCCAGTTTGAAAATGGGAAATAAGTGAGTTATTAAAAATTAAAATATGGACCTCACAAACTGAATGTAGTATAAATTTTGATCAGTTTTCTATATATAATAGCTAAAAATAATAACAAAAGTAAAAAACAGTTATATAGGAATGCATTGTAAGAACTTACAAATTATACTCTGAGATATGTCGAGGAAAATCTCTAAATTAATCATGGTCAATAATAAAGTTTTAAGTACTTTATTAGTACTTAATATGTTATTGAATTATCGAGTATATGTGAAGTATTACCAACAGACAAGAGATATTTGTCAAAAATTTCCGAAAGAAAACTTTCAATTGCCCAATTTTGGAAAGAAAGATTATCGGAATATCGAAAGGAAATTAAAAAAAAAACATGACATACTTAAAAAAGACTTTATTTTAAAAATCTAAATTTTAAGTAACATAAAAACAAGTTCCAGTTAGTTATAACTGAAATAAAAAATTTAAGTTAGTTGTTTCCAAAATGTGCGTCGCGGCACCCTTCTCACAGGGGCATCGCGAAAAGTTTTCATAATTTTATCTCTATTTTTAAATTAGTCTGGTAGAAACTGACGTAAACCAGGAACTAATAACCGTTTGCAAACCCCTCTACAAGTGAATACCAGATTGCGCTCTACAATAATTATACGTCTCGATTGTTTTAGTAGTTTTCTCGACCTTTTTTGGTACTTTTTGTTTTGTTTAAACTGGGAATATAATAATATTGACATGATGAAATCAAGTGATTTTTTCTACATATTTGTATAAGTAGGTCGTGGTAGTGAAAAAAATTAAAGAAAATACATCAACAAATTGCTACAAGAGTGTGAAAAAGCATAAGAATCGATAATATGGTGACAGTTATGTTCAATTTTTTGTTTTACGGTAATCAAAATCATGTGGTGAAAAGAGACCGACGTAAACAGTGTTTGAAAATTTTTGGTAACAGAGTACTTGCTACCAAATGAGTTGAAACGCAGAAGATCAATCAGCCCAACATGATTAGTAATACACCGGAGTACTGTAGTAGAAACTTAAATCAACTAAAAGGCAATTTTTATAAGCTGGTGTCAATATCAACCATTGCTTTACCGTTATTTTACAAAGCGACATGTTAAATCGCAAAATGTGTGAAGCCTTATTTCATCGTAGAAGACATTTATTATACTGGCTGCTGTAAAACAATGAGTCTGCTGAAAAGAGGCTTTTAAAAGACCCATTATTTAATAATAACACGATCAGACGCAGGTTAAAGTACCTAACGAAGAACCTTAATGAACAATTAATTAAAAAAATAAAAGGAAAGTTATTTGGATTAGAGCAGGATAAGGTCACAGGAAACAATAATGAAACTCACTTGATTTGCTCTGTTCGATGGCAATAATATAAAAAATAATATCACTGCTGGTGCCAAGACGTAACATTTTTCGAAATCCTTTATCCTTTTACATCCAAAAATTATTTGAAGTGGACTAGGCTATTATGGAAGACGCTAGTCACTTATTTGAAGCATTGAGTGTGAACCCATTATGTTATCATAAGAGAAGCACTTACGTGGAAGTATATAAATCCCACATTAAATCAGACCTTAGAATATGTAGTGAATGCACTAAATTGTATAAACAGTTCGCAGTTGAAGGCAAGATTTTCAAAAAATTACGTAAGGATATGGGACCTGATCAGACATCTTTATTGTGATACAGCACTTTATAATAATTCTCTAGTGGGAATGTTTCGTCTCGTACCTTTTAGCTGTTACAGAAAATTTATATTTTTCTCATAAAGGTAGACAAAGAGACCAAATCTTTTATAAATTAACATTTTTGGTAAAACTGTGATATTTTACGTGATGTTCTTGAAAAGATAACCGCTCTTACTCTCTCCCGGCATGCAGGTATCGTGTATTTTTTAAAAGTGATTAAGAAAATTTTAGCGTTTATCAAGAAAACTTAAACTGAGGAAATAAATAGATACTAAAGAAAGGCATATTTTTACTTGTTACAGAAAGTTTTGACTTCCGGTAAAGTTTACTGACAGCTATCATCTAGTTTGAGAAATATTTTCAAAATGAAAATATTAACAAATCTTCTTAAGTTGCCGTGCGATAATAAATTTTTAAACAAAATTTCGCAGCATGGAATTAATTGAATTTAGAATACTAGTAAAAGATAATTATCCTTTTCTGAGCAGTAAAGTTCAAAAAACTTTTTATTTGGGCGAAGATGGGTTTGCAGCTGTCGTCGTAATGATAACTAAATATCACGCGAAAATCAATGGAAGAAAATGCGATTAGCTATGTTCAGTATAATTTTCAAGAAGATGTACGGTAATCAACACCATCTTACTGATTATATCCAATCAAATTTGCTCAAAAACATTATTTTGTGATCATAACCCTTCAATTCAAAAAAAAAAAATAATTCTTTCGCAAAGTGTACTTTTTAAAATTTAACATACTTTTGGGAAAACCTGGATTGTGCAGGGGCACTGAAAATCATAAAAGTTCAGAAGCACTGTTTTAAGTCATGGCTTCAGTTAATACTCAATATAAATGCCCGTGCCAAGTTTGGGTAAGTGAATTCTCACTTGTCACGGAGAGAGGTTAATTCAGTTATTCCTAAATAAACTTCAATGTTTTTTATCTAAATTAACCTTAGCTAATCCCTCTCGGAAATTTCAATTTTAAAAATTTTGTTTTTGTAACATTTTGCTTTCAAAAATCTCATTTCCAAAATTTTATTATTGGAAATTATACAAGGATCTCAACATTTCCCACAACATTGATATTTAATGCACAATTCGCATCATAGGATTCAACGAGGTGATAAAATAAAGTAAATATCTTTGATTGTGTTAGCCGATACTTGTTTGGAAATTCATAATAAAATTATATAAAAAACAACACTATGTTTTAATTTCCAATATATTTAAAGTCACTTGACAATTGTTTCACCATGCAATGGCTTCTTCAGAAGTAAATATTATTTACTTCTGAATAAGCCATTGTATGAAACAATTGTCAAGTGACTTTAAAATATATTGGAAATTAAAACATAGTGTTGTTTTTATATAATTTTAAGTAAATATGTTATTTCATTATTGTTGGTAGAATCTAATTATTACAAAGAGGTTTTTTTACTATAAAGTTTCAAAACTTTAACGGTTCTAGGACACAGGGGATTTTTTTTATTCCTTTTGTGATGTCATACAATTCTTCTCGAATTTAATATTGACCCGCAAACTAAAGTGTTCATAAATTTTTCATTTTACGATTTGAAGAGAGTAGACCGTCAAACCACATATAGTTAATATATACCTACCTATTGGGACAAAAACAAGATGAAGCATTTAATGTTCAATTTATTTCATACTATTTGACGTCACTATGTATTACAAAAGTTAGTTTGTATTTTTTAGGCTACTGGTCAGCGTATTGGTGCAATCTTTAACTCACTGGCAACGTTATTCTTATCAATAGGTCTTGCCATGTATTATGAATGGAGACTGGGTCTGCTGGCCTTAGGATTTTTCCCTTTGATAGTAGGAGCTACTTTTTTGCAAAGAAGATCAATAGCCGGTGAAAATGATGCTTACAGAGAATCTTTACAAAAATCAACAAAGGTTAACCAAACATTTAATACTAAATAGTAAATAGATAGTTGTTATCCATTTTTTTGGCTTATCTCTATCTAATAGTTACTCGTTATTAGAGCTAGATAACTAATTAAGTAGTTAGCTACACCTTAATTAAAAACAGAAATTGAGAAACAGCCCAGTAACTAAGTTATATCCACTTGAAAGTAGTTGTGTAGTGTACTTCTTACAATAAATGGTAGTCAACATTTCCAACCTCTCTCCGGTAGTATTGTGTGTCAACGCATATATCTTATCAATTCAACATCACATATCAATTCAAACGTATTTAAATTTTTTAAAATTTAAGCAAGGTACCTAAAAAGCCTCTGACGCTGATAGAATACCTATCAAAATACTCAAAAAATGCGCAAGCAAATTAACTCTAGTTTCCTGGAGACTTTTTAACCGATCCTACAAAAACTTAATAAAGACCTAGCAGCAATTCTATCTAGGGATGACAATAACCAATGTTTAATGCTAGAAAAAACCCAGGCGGCAATATTTTCTAAAAGAAATTAACGTTGCGGAACCCGACATAGTTATATCGGGACACTCCTCCCTCTAGTATCGTCACTCAAGTTGCTGGGCGTTAACTTGGGAGCAAATATGTCTTGGCGTAGACATGTTGCATGTAAAGCAAAGAGAACTTCTCTAAAGCTAAAAAAACTACTTTGAACTAGAAAGCTGCTAGTTAGTTCTGTACAAAGTTCAAATTCGACCATCGATGGAACACTATGCTATGTTTGGGGAAGAGAGCTGTGCTTCCAATTGGAGACCCAGAACTCACCAGAAACTTTGATACCTTGAAACATTGAAGAACGATTGGCAAGTTAAGTGTATTCTACAAGTATTTTCATGGAAAGTGTTCAATGGATGTAGTTCACTTAATTCCTCCGAGAGCGGTCATCATCATCAGCTATGCAATCCATCGTCGGGCATAAGCCTCCCTAAGTACGTCCATCTTCCTCGGTTTCGGGGCTAATTTATCCAGTTGTCAGACCATCGGGTTGCGGGCGTCCTCTACTTCTTTTCTCATTCCCAGGGCCTCCAGTTGATTACCTTATGAGCCCATCGATTATCAGAGAGTCTTGCGATATGACCTGCCTATCTCCACTTGAACCTGCTTACCCTCTCAGCTACATCAGTTATCTTGGACCTTTCTCGAATTTCTTCATTCGTCAGCCTATCCCTCAACGATATTCCCAACATCCTTCTTTCCATCGCTCGTTAAGCTACTTGTAGGCGATTTATAATGTGATTTTTGCTTTTTCAATGTTCAGTTCTGCTTTTTTATCACAGTCGTCATTTGTCATGAAGATGGTTTTGGCGATGTTTATCTTCAGAGCAATTTCTCTCGACTTATTGTTAAGTTCGTTTAACATTTCTTCCAATTCTTCTCTGTTGTTAGATGTAAGCGCAATATCATCTACGAATGGTAAATGATTGAGTTACTCTCCTCCTATATTTATACCCTTACTTGTTCGTAGAAGTTGTTTTTGAAATCTTCTACCGCCAACGTAAACAATTTCGGCGAAATGGTATCCTCTTGACGTAGCCCTCTTTTCGTTTCCTTTTATTGGTGTTTTTTTTTTCAATACTATCTGAAAAGTTGTATTTTTATATATATTTTGAATAATCTGTTGTCAATTCTACAGTTACTTAGACTATTTAATGTTGCCCAGACTTCAAGGGTGTCAAATGCTTTCTCGTAATCCACAAAGGCCACACAATTTTTAAAATTATACTCGTTTGACTTTTCTATTAAGGTTCTTAATACTTGAAGGTGCGTACTAGAGCTTTTTCTAAATCTCTAGGTTGGTAAGCATCCAATTTCTTTGTAAGTCTCAAAGTTATTATTCTCATAAATAACCTGTACATTACTTATCTCCTTGTTTGAAGAGCAAGACCACCACAGCATTATCCCAGACTCGAGGTACACCGCACATATCGAGACACTTATACAATATAACTAGCATTTTATTTAAAGAGTCCTGTATTTCGTATTTGGTGATGTTGGGAATATCTTCGGATCCTTCATCATTACTCGTATTCGAACTGATTAGCTTTTGTTTAGTGGTCGTTCAACTTTACTCTTATAAAGGTCCTTGTAGAATCTCTCTACATTCATTCCAGAGCGGTACATGCTATTAAGGCACATCGCACTAATACATCACATCTATATGAGGTTCAGCTTGTTACTTCTTGTACAAGTCTTTTCAAACAGTCTTTTATATGGAGAACACCTCCCTTTTGGAATGATTTGCCCAAGTCTGCCACCAAAAACTACTTACAGCGATTCCAGACCATCGTGAATCGCTTTTTCCACACACGCGTCGCTCCTGTACCGCTTTAGAGTTTTCACATGTGCTACGCTAATAATAATAATGATTCATTATTTTTTAGTTTGCTGTCGAAGCTGTAAGTAACTTTAGAACAGTAGTATCACTAGGATGTGAAGAGAAGTTTTACAATTTATTCATTAATGAATTAATTCCTCACATTAAAAGAAGTTTAAGAAATACACATGGCAGATCAACGTTGTTAGGTAAGTACATACCAATATTAAGATTTACCGAGTCTAAATTACTATAAAATTCGATATTTGTTATATTTTTTTCCCTTAAGTAAAGTAACTTTGACAAGTTTCTTTGTATGAACGATCGCATATTACCACTCTCAGCCGAACCAAGAGTAACGAAACGAGGACGTGGCGGTGTTTATTTATTTTATTTATTTATTTATTTATTTTATTTACGGTCAGACCATTTTATACATAGTATTTACAGAAAAATTTCAATGATATAGTAAAGTTATAACAATACAATAACAACACCAGTAATTATCATTTCAAAAACTCAGTGGACTGTCAACAGTTTTTCTTTTAAACGTTTTAAAGACAGATTAAAAAAATCAAGATCCGCTTCAACTGGCACCATTAGTAATTCTAGTGATCGGCGAGAACAGGCCATAGTTACATCTGTGGTACTTCGGGGCAGAGTACGTGGTCCCTTGTTGATCTTGGTGGAACATGAAAATTTATCAGACTCAAGAGATCAGAGCAGTCTATATGACCATTTACAAGTCGAAATAAGAAACATATATCAGCAACTTTCCTACGTCTTGAAAGTGATTGCAGCTGAAGTCTTCGTAGCTGGTCCCCATAGGCAGTGATGTTCCACTTAAATTTGCAAGAGACATATCTAGCATACTTCCTCTGTACCCTTTCAACACCTCAATATGCATAGCATACGATGGCGACCACACACACATGACAGATACTCCAAAGAAGATCTCACCAAGGCCTTGTACATAATATTCACGCTATCTACGGTCTGGAAATCCCTAGTATTCCTACAGATGAAGCCAAGGAGTTTAATACATTTGTTAGTAATAAAGTCATAATGAATATGAAAATCAAGCTTAGTGTCCAAATAAATACCCAAGTCACACAATGAGGAGACTCTTTCGAGAAGACAATTATTAATACTGTAGTCATACAAAAGCGGAACTTTCACTCGAAAGAACGACATAATCTTACATTTTTTAATATTTAGTTTCATTCTGTTTCTCCTGCACCACTCACTCACCATATCCAAGTCTCCCTACAGTTTCATAGCATCGTCAACAGAATGAATTGCCATAGGACAATTTCAAGTCATCCGCAAAAAACAAGGGCCTTGAAAATAGAATCATCTTTCGTAGGTCGTTAATAAATATATTAAACAGCAACGGGCCCAGGTGGCTACCCTGCGGCACACCGATGCAACAGATACCTCACTCGACACAAAGCCCTTTACTTTAACAAACTGTTTCCTGTATGTAAGGTAACAGGTCAACCAATTCAGTAGTGATCCACAAAACCCATAACCTCTTAACTTTCCTATCAGGATATCGTGGTTGACTGTGTCGAAGGCCTTGCTGAAATCCGTATAAACCACGTCAACCTGACCACCCGCCTCCATTACATCAAAAGTACTTTGAACCAACAAGATTAAGTTTGTAGCCGTCGATCTGCCACCAACGAAACCGTGCTGTTCCGGAACAAAAAAGGTTTTATGAATGGTTTAATTTGTCGCAAACAATTTTTTCGATTACTTTTGGAATAGAACTTAGAATGGAAATAGGTCGATAATTTTTAGCGTCTGATTTGTCGCCGGACTTAAATACTGGAGTAATGAAACTATAATTCCCTTGGTCAGGAAAAACACCGCTCTCTAGGGACATTTTAAAAAGCATATGGAGCGGTTTGGCCAAAGCATAAACACAGTCAACTAAAAATCTGGGAGATATACCATCAGGACTCGGTCCCTTATTTATGTCAAGCTTGGACACATAGTCAAACACCTCCCCCAGGGAGATCTCAACAGAGGAGAATGATCCACGACTATCCCCACCATCCTCAAGCCCAGACTCACCACCGTCAGTATCCGACCTATAAACACCCTGAAAATGAGACTTAAAAATTTCCACAATAGTCTGTCCATCCGTCCCTGTTAGCTCGTCTAGATTTATTAAGGTAGGGGTGGACTTGCCCCCCTTTATACTGTTAATGAAATTCCAAAATTGTTTGGTGTTATGCTTTAAATTTGTCTCAATATTTTTAACATACTGCAAGTAGCAGTTGATCTTTAAGATATTGGATTGGGTTCTTAACTCCGAAAACTTCTGATAAGTTTCCCACCGACGGGTTTTTTGTATTCTTTGTGACACAACTTCTTTTTTAAGAAAAGATCTTTAAGTTCATCAGAAAACCACTTCGGGAACTTCGGATTTTTGGAACGAACCACAGGGACATATAGACTAATACCAGCATACAAAACTTCATCAAAGACAGACTTTGCAGCATTTACATCCGCAATACCACCCAAGACATATTCCCAGTCCACTGAGGGATAATAATTATTTAACATATTATAGTCCGCCCGCTTAAAGTCATGGAAACTGTGCAAACGCTCAGGATAATCATTAAGCAGCACATCAACCATAAGGGAAGGATGGTGCCGGTCGCAGGGCAAGCAGACTCTCCAGTGCCACCCGAAACAGATGTTCTACTGTCTCATGTTACCGCCAAATCTAATTTCACACCATTCGCATTACTAATTTCGTTCACTTGGAATAACTGATTATAAGAGAAACAGTCACTAAGTAGCCTCACAACGTCCCCACCATGGCCAATGGCTGAACTTCCAAAACTGTCACTAGTCCATTCTACATGAGGCAAGTTATAGTCACCTAGGACACATATATTATCGCTGGGATACTCTTGAATGATCTCCTCTATCGCACAGCAGTGAGCCTGAACAGCATCCACTTTAATGGGTGGCGGCAAGTACACAGCACCCACACAAGTTTCTCCGTACCACATCGAATTAACACAAACAAGTGTTCCACACTATGGTAGTTGTTTGGCACTATACAAGACTGATAACAGTTTCGTACTGCAATAAGCACCCCACCTCCACTTTTTTTGTCACTAGTCTGGTTTGACCGATCTTTTCGATACAATACATAATCAGACATACCAATCTCAGCATCAGAGATAATCATCACTAAGCCAAGTTTCTGAGAATACCACCACGTCAAAATCACAATCTGATATACTGAGTGTTAAGTCTTTCATTTTGGTTTTAATACCTCTGATGTTTTGGTAATAAAGTGTTAAGTTCGGCCTGCCCCTATTAAGTTTTTTCTCTGCCGTATAGAGTCCTGTCGCAGTTCATCCACATGCACAATCTTAGGCACACCACCGAAATATTTTATGCCCAGTTTAGTTTCACCATTATGAATACGTTGCTGTAACTGAGACCTCAACCTCCTTGAACTGATGCCTTTGCCATAGAGTTTGATCAGGACCAATGGTCGTTCCCTGTTCTCTAAACCTTGACTTATTACTTAGGATGGTCTGTGCTGATCGCTCATCATGCATTATCACCTTTATTGGTCTCACCTTTTCAGAACGTTTCCCAACCCTCAACACTTTAGTGAATTTAATTCCTTCAACAACATTTTCAAAAGCTGCGTGTTAAATCCATTTTTCTTTTTTTTATAATTTTTTTTCTCTAAATTTTTTCTTGCTCTAACTGGAACGAAATTACTTCCTTTTCTTATGAAAACGTTTGAGGATCAACTTTGTTTTGGTATGGTCGTAACGAAAATGCCAAACTAAATTAATTTTAACGGACGATTTCTCCATAAAGAAATAATACATATATATATATATATATATTATATATATATATATATATATATATATATATATATATAAAATATATATATAAATATATATATATATATATATATATATATATATATATATATATATATATATATGTATATATATATATATATATATATATATATATATATATATATATATATATATATATATATATATATAATATATATGAAAATAGTTGGGGAAACTCGGCAAAAGGGGCACGACAGATGTTCACACGATGTTCATTTAGCCAATATTTCGGCCCTCGGTTGAGACCTTCATCAGGGCACAAACTAAAAAAGGAATGAAGCACCAAATAAGGAAAATCGAGCGTAGAAAATGAATGTTGTTAAATTTAATTTTAAATTTATAGTTTTTTTAATAAGTTCTTATTGTTGTTATAAAGAAGTATAAATAATTATTATTGTTATAAAGAAGTACCAAAATAAAAGTCGCAAGTGACTCACATGTAGTGTGTGGCTTAATCTAACAAGAATGACCATAAATAACAATTGTCATAACCAAGACCAAAACTCAAACAAAACAGCCACTATTCACTAACATATTAATTTAAAAATACGGCATTTACATCAAGGATGCCATTAGAAAACTTTGGATGCTGAGAAATCCAAATTGAGAGAGATTATTTTCTGGCAGGTTATTGTAATAAAAAAAACTTATAATGGATCCTCTTCCTTTCCTTTTACCACCCCTTGACGATTTGGGGGCTTTAAATAGTTAGTTTAATATCATATCACTTGGTAAACATTTCAAATTCATTTGGTAATAAAGACTGTTCATTAATAGAAGAAATTTCACATTTTTAACGTTTATTTTTACTAATACGGATGCTAGTTGGATAATGACACAAAATTTAACCAAAGAGTAATTTATTATTTATATTATATTCATATATTACACAAGCACACAATGAAAGTCCAGACCCAGAGAACTGACCCCGTTACCCCTATGTATTTTGATGCGCGGAAACCGAATTTGACAATAAAAAAATATTTTAACGAGCCAATTTCCCACTATCGCCCCATTTTGCGGTTGATATTTCACTTTTTCTTAAACTTTGAAGTAATCCCTTCACCCCTATATATTTCGATGCACTGAAACCGTATATCACAATAAAAAAATATTTTAATTCCCTTAAAATTTGAAGTATTCCACTACCCCCATGTATTTTGATGCGCTGAAACTGAATATGACAATAAAAAAATATTTTAACGATCCAATTTCCCACTATCACCCCATTTTAACCCCATTTTGGGGTTGAAATTTCACTTTTTGAGTGGAAATTAAATTTTAGTATTCTATTATCTCAGCCAGATGGGGTAATACCCCTTAGCTACATAAGAATATCTATCTATCTATCTATCTTTATGTGTTTTGATGCGGTGAATCGGAATCCGACAAAAATATAGAGGGATTATGTCCCATGGGTACTAATTGAGCTGTACCTTTTTTGTCGATTAATTTAAATTTTCTTTTTTCCGTGATATCGAACTCTCTTGCATCTGAAGGATCTTCTTAAAGGTAATCTTTTGGATTTTCAGGTAAAACTCTCTTTAAATTCCAGCAATAGTTAACTAACATGCTTGCATTCCACCTACCTTGATAGCGCCATTCTATCTCCTTTATATCCTGGTGAAACCTCTCACCTTGCTCTTCACTAAAGTCTCCTAAGTTATCCGGGAAATAGTCCAAATGTGATTTTAAAAAATATAGTTTTAAATTCGTCAGGCAACTAAGATTTTCATAATTTTTAATTTCATTTTATACCTAGGACTTTTGTTGTTACCTAAGAAATTCTCCACTATTCTTTTGAAACTAAGCCAAGCATTTCTTTCATCATTATTCATTGAATTCACTGTCAAGAAGAAGTTTTCGAATTTGCGAACCATCGAGAACTCCTTTTTTATGCTTAGCTTCTGATATATTCGGAAACTTTTGTTGGATATAGTTAAAGGTATCACCTTCCTTATCTAATGCTTTAACGAATTGCTTCCTTAGGCCAAGTTTTATATGTAATGGAGGGAGAAGAACTTTATCAGGTGGCACTAAAAGATCATTAAGAACATTGTTTAAGCCAAGAACAAAGGAGTCTCTTATCGGCCAATCTTTTTTTTTTTGTAGTGATTGTTGGGATCTCGAGTATCCCAAAGACATAAAAAGCACGGAAACTTTGTGAAAACACTTTGTTGCCCTAAAAGAATAGTTATTATTTTTAGATCCCCACAAACTTGCCAGTTATGATTCGAATACTTTATTTTTTCTATCAGAAGCCTCGGTCACACTTACAGAATAAGGTATTGGTATTGTTGCCAATTCATTTGTATTATGTAACAGTATCTTGAAGGATTCAACATTATTAGCGATTCAACATTATTAGCGATCACCAATATGGCTTTCGTAAAAATAGATCAACAGGAGATCTCCTGACTTATGTAACACATGTTTGGAACAACGCAATTGAACACTTTGGAGAATCTCGAGCGGTTACTCTTGATATATCCAAGGCATTTGACCGTGTTTGGCACGATGGGCTGTTAGCTAAGCTACGTTCTTATGGTATGTCTGAAAAGTTCTGTTTGTGGCTCTCATGTTTCCTCAGAGAGCGTTCTTTGCGAGTGGCAGTCGACGAATGTCCTTCTAACACCTTCGCTATCAACGCCGGTGTATCCCAAGGCTCCGTACTGTCTCCTACTCTCTTTCTCATTTATATTAACGATCTGCTGGAAAAGACCGAGAATCCAATCTACAGCTTTGCAAATGACAGTACACTTATCTCTTCATTCACTTTGAACGCTCGGACATCGGTCACTCAGACAAATATCCGCAGACAGCAGGAAGTCATTCAACTTAACAAAGACCTGGAAGAAATTCTATCTTGGGGGGGTGACAGTAACCAAGTGGAATTTAACGCTACAAAAACCCAGGCGGCAGTTTTTTCTAAAAAAGTTAACGTTGCTGAACCCGACATAGTTATGTCGGGGCACTCCATTCCTCTAAAATCGTCACTCAATTTGTTGGGCGTTAATTTGGGTGCAAATATGTCCTGGCATGAACATGTTGCAGCCATAGCAAGGAGAGCTTCTCAGAAGTTGGGAATATTATTTCGAACCAGAAAGCTTTACACTTCACAACAACTGTTAATTCTTTACAAAGCTCAAATTCGACCAACTATGGAATACTGCTCCCATGTTTGGAGCTCCGCTCCCAAACATACACTGCATTTGTTGGATTCTATTCAGAGAAGAGCTGTTCGTCTGATAGGAGACCCGGAACTGACAGGTGGCCTTGATTCGCTGGAACATCGAAGAACGGTTGGCGACTTGAGCCTATTCTATAAGTATTTTCATGGAAAGTGATCTAAGGATGTGGCCCGTTTAATTCCTCCCAGAGCGGTGCATGTTAGAAGTACCCGTCACGCTAATACTTCACATCCGTATGAGGTTCAGCTTGTTACTCCTCGTACAACGCTTTTCAAGCAGTCATTTATATGGAGAACATCATCCCTTTGGAATAATTTGCCCAGGACTGTGTTTCCCACCGAGTACAATTTACAGCGATTTAAAAACAACGTGAATCGCTTTCTCCGCACACGTGTCGCTCCTGTAGCGCTTTAGGGACTTTCCTGTAGCATGTGTGCTAGACCCATAAAAAAAAACAGCTTTAAGACTGCGTTTAGATGAATTGATAAATAACCTCCATGCATCACTTCTGTAAACATCTGGTTCGGAACTGGTAATTAGACCTTGAGTATCTGTACAGTAGAGGAGAGAATGTTCTTCCTTAAAAAAGTGCTAGTATTTCTTTTCCCGGTTTCGTAAAGTACTTACAGGAGTACGTTTAGCCAAAAATCCCTCCCTTCTAAGAGTTGACGCGAGATATTCAGAACCATCTTTTGCTAAGTCAATTTCCTCACAAGATCAATGAATTTCTCCTGGCTCATTAAATTTGATCGTCGATCTTTTTTGCGTCAATCCCACTCTTCATTGCTGTCACAACCTGAATTAGTCTCAATACTACTCAAATCCTTAGAAGGTTCATCAATATCGATTTGATTTTCATCGTAGTCTCGTTCTGCACTGCACCATTTCCTCATCATTGCCTGAAAAATCATTAAAAATTAGAGGTATAAAAGATGAAGCATTTACATATATTATATTTTATTCAGTTTATGTGTATCTAAATTGAGTCATGCAAATATAGCATTCAGCTTCAATTTGGGGGTCGATCCATAACAAGATGTTTAATTTTTATCTTCTTCTTTTAATCTGATGTATACTAACGCCCTAGCATTACTCTGCATGCATTACAAATACTACTTGGAACCCACGTTTTTTCGCCACTTATGACCTGCAATTTACAACAAGATTCGTATTGTTTCACATATACGGAAGCAAAATGTCTACGCCTATTTTTGCTTGGAAACTTACCACAAACGAACATGGCATTATTTTTGTTACAAGAGTGGAACAATCCGAAATTTTCATACAATTTTCGCCAGATAAAATCATTACATCCTTCCTTGAAATATCTTGAGGAGCTACCTGAAAATTTAAGTCATGTCGCAAGTCAACAGCCTAATAAGTTGGACTTCTTGAAGCATTGAGCTCTAAAGTAGCCAGTGTCCTAGTCGCAAAAATAGATATGGAAGAAAGTGCTCAATGCTAGATTGGAAAAACAGAAAACTGAAATGCACATTTTCAACAGTTTTTTTGACATAGAATAGGAAATTTTTTAGTCGACATTAAAATGGATGATTTGTAAAAACAAAAAATTGGTTATTGCGTAAAACCTTTCTAAAAAACAATGATTTTGCGAAAAAACAAAAATAAATGGTATAACATAAAAAAGTTGCCTATTTAGCGGTTAATTTTCTGGATATTACAGATTTCTTAACTTCACCTAATACGAGTTGGGATATTTTTATTATCTATGCAAATAAATAACAAGAGGAAATGTATCTGCGGTTTCAACTCCAAATAAGGGGGACCGGGAAATAAGCTTGCTAATTTTTTTTTTTTATTTTAATATTCGGTTTCAACGCATCAAAATACATAAAGATAGTGGGATACTTCAAATTCTAAGGAAAATTGAAATTTCAACCCAAAATGGGGTTAAAGTGGGAAATTGGCTGGTTAAAATATTTTTTTGTTGTCATATTCGGGTCCAGCGCATCAAAATACATGGGGTTCTGGATTTTTTTTTATGTGCTTGTGTTGTTATTTCATATATACAAGTATATGTATATGTATATATATATATATATATATATATATATATATATATATATATATATATATATATAGATTTTATGAAAATCGTTTAATGTCCTTGTATCGAGAGGAACCTAGAAACCTATAATTGAAGAAGAAATCGACCCTGAAGGCTGACTTGCCTTCATGCATCCCAATAGTTGTAGCAAATATAATTATTAAAAATAATTGTCTTTCATTTAATCGTTGGAAAAACTTTTGTTACAATTTCTTTAACGACGCAGTATGGAACGTTACAAAATATAGATTTTTATGAATACATTACAAAATAGCCGTTTCAATAAATGTACAGCTTTCGTTTCACGTTTATATGATTTACTTGTAATTCGCGCTCTCCTACTGACGAAACGTTACTTCTTACATCCTGTACGATACTCTGCGCAATAATTCATACATTACCCATAGCTTAAAGCCAAACGGAATTTGATTATGTCTTGTTAGTGACTCCATCTAATGCGTGTTTTAGGACCTAAACATACAACTGTATTTTCAGTGCATATTTTGGTGATATATTATGTAATTTTTTAGCATTTTGAGTAAGAAAGTATCACTTAAGTCCGAAATATATATATTTTAGTATGATGAATATTTGTGTTATTTCTTGTTATTATATATTTGTATTAGTATATATGTATATTAGTGTCATGAGTATTAGTAGGATGAGTTTTAGTGACGGCAGGTTATATGATACATTTGAATGAAAAAACATCGTTTTCTTTAACTCGTGAAGTGCATTATTTAGAATTTATTAAAGTAAAAGATGACCTTTTATCCCAATCTTTTTTATAGGGAATATTTACGTCGTCACCTGAATGGAAAAAATATTTTTGCAATAAGTTTTTACTTAATAATTCGATTATTTTAACAAAATATTCTTTGAGAAAATATCATGTTACTAAAAAAATAATTAATGTTAACAGGTATTCTGCAAGGGTTGGTAAATTCGACTTTTAAAAAATGTAAGAAACGAAAAAAATGAAAGCCTCGTCGAAGGAATAACCCATTTAAATATTATAAACGATTTTTTATAACACCGTATATATATATATATATATATATATATATATATATATATATATATATATATATATATATATATATATATGCGTCTTCTTTAAGTAAAAGCAGATATTAAGTTTAAATTTAATTAACTTTTTTTAGGTTTCGCAAGAGGGATTTTGTTATTCGCTTATTCAACTTGCATGTACTTTGGTGGTTACCTTATTAAGAATTATAATGTTCCATATGGAGACATATTCAAGTAAGTTTTTATGGGGAATTTTGAAAAACATGTTTACCATACTTTATTGTCAATACGAAACCTTTTCTTTAACAAATAACAAAACAAAAATGGCAGCAAATATTATATATAAATTTTCAGGGTTGCACAAGCTCTAATCATGGGAACTGTATCTGTCGCTAACTCTCTTGCATTTACACCAAATTTAGAAAAAGGTATGATTGCTGCCAAGAACGTTATGAACCTAATAAATAGGGTACCTAAAGTTAGAGATCAAAAAGATGCAGTTGTTAAACCTAATGTAAGTTTCCAAAACATTTTCAAATTATATGTACTATATATTAGTATTAAATCTATTAAAATTAATATTTAAAAAATTAAAATAACCGGTCAAGCGCAAGTCGGACTTGCGCAATTAGTGTTCCGTACGTTGATTGCTTTTAAAAAAAAAATTTTTGTTACGTAGGTATAAAATGATCAATGACTTCACAAAACACACCCCAAATGGGTTTTTAACACAGTATCTTTCCGATCTTTGTTGAAACCTAATGACCTTGAAATTTTTGTTTTTTTATATATCAGATAAATTATTAAAGGTAAAGCACTTGTGATAATTTTTGTTCAATTTACATCCTGTTGAGAATATTCCAGAGGTTTTTAAAATGTTTTGATTAGTAATTCTGGAGATAAGGGGAGGAGACAGCACTTATAAGATCACTTCGGTGTCTGTCTGTCTGTCTGTCTGTCACAACCGATTTTCTCCGAAACTATTTGACATAGAAAGTTGAAATTTGGTGATACTATAGGAATTGATGGCTTCATCAGAGCTATGTAGTTTTGAGAGTTAAATTTTGACTTAAGGGGTTAGTTTTGGGGGGTGAAATCGGAAGTTAAAAAAAAAATTTTACTGGGTCATCGAGTGTGGTGTCAAATGAAAGCTTGTGAAAACACGAGTAAAAAATATAATGTGATACTTGCGCGCACTTTTCCTTTTTTTTATTTTTAAAAAATCGCGAAAAAAAAATCGCTGTCTTGAAAAGTACTTATCAAAAAATTTTGAAAAAATTCTGGAATATTCTCCTCGGGGTGTAGATTGAACGAAAATTACCACGAGTGCATTACCTTTAATAATTTATCTGGTATATATAAAAAAAAACAAAAATTTCAAGGTCATCAGATTTCAGTAAAGATTGGAAACAAACTTTGTTGAAAAACTCATTTGGGGTGTGTTTTGTGAAGTCACTAATCATTTCATACCTCTGTAACAAAATGTTTTATTTTAAAAGCAATCAACGTAAGGAACACTAATTGCGCAAGTTCAACCGGTTATTATTTTATTTATAAAAGCTCTACTTAATAGATCTATATATCTTTTTTCGAACTATATATTCAATTTTAAGATATATTATAGCTTATTATTTTTGCCATATTTTAGGCTGACGGGAATATAGGTTACTCGAAAATAAATTTTTCCTACCCAACAAGAGATTCAGTTCAAGTTTTGAAAGATTTGGACCTAGATGTTCTAAAAGGAAAAACCGTTGCTCTAGTTGGTCAAAGTGGATGTGGTAAATCTACGATAGTTCAGTTAATAGAACGTTTCTATGATCCTAATTCTGGAGTAGTGTCACTTGATAACTCTGATATTAAGTCTATTACATTGTCTTCATTGAGGTAAGAAATTAAAAACTGCTATTACTTACCTAGTATTCTTTAACACTTCAATTCCATTTCCGTTATCAATTTAGGTACTTGGCAGACATAACATTAATATTTACAGTGTCACATTCTAACGGTTCTAGATACTGAAATTATATTTAACCCAATAATGAATTTGAGAATAATATAATATTCGGCATTAGCTTTTAGACACGCCACGGAGTAACTTAAAAAAGATTGGATTTCAATTTAAAATTATAAACAAGTTTTGTATAATATCGCCTATCTCAAATTTTGAGATATCTAATTATCAAAGCTTTATACTTTTACTTGATTTTACAGGTTGCTTAACTTCACTTGCTAGGCTTATTTTTTTAAATTAATACGAATTAAAGTTAACCAAGTTAATTCAGCGCATCAAATCACGATGCGCATTTTACTATACGAGGAATCGTCAACCAATTATCTGACTTTAAGCTATATGTACCGTCATATTTAAATGCTTGGTTATGCTGCTACGCCTCCAAGCTTTCAAAAATTATGTACTACGAAATAATACAATGAACTCTGAAAGTGTCCATTTATTTTACACCTTTGGTACGTTCAAACGTGCCTTCTTCAAAACGCATCCTACCATTCGAGTAAAAAACCCACATCAGACTGTCTACATCACTTGGTTTTGTGACAAACCCTAGCATCTCTTTTGGGGTGGCTCCATATATATATTACTCGTATATAGCTAGATTGAGAGAGAAGTGTGTCGCCGTTAATAGAGTATAGACGATTGTTTCTCTCTCGCTTCCTAGCTCGGACCTTCGCACGAACTGCGCATGCGTTATATAAAAATATATTAATTCTGTGAGAGGTCTCGGAAATTATATAGTGTATATAAAAGGCGCGCATGTGCGTTAGTAAGCGCGCATGCGTGTTAGCAATCTGCTTTCTCCTTGAGTCTCTCTTTAGTGGCACTTGCTTCATTTACAAACGAAGATAGGGAGCTAGCTATATAAGAATATTATATATATGGGTGTCCCGCTAAGAATCGTACACAAGAAATATTTTTCGAGCGTCTCCTGGTACCATCTGTTGAATTTGGATTATTTTATAATCCCTGCAAATGAATTGCAGAGATTATAAAGTGCGGTTATTTAAATTTAGTTTATAATAGAGAATATAATATTGTATGTCAGGTGAGTAAGTATCCGCGATAATTCATTTTTAGTAGACGCGATTCAATCGATTCAACAAAAAATCGGTAGAGGGAACCTTTTTCTACAATGTATTTTAGTAAAAGTATCAGTCGATTCCGAACTTTGGTCAAAATCGCGCAAAATCAAAATGAGTCACTTATTTGCGCGTCGGTTAGAAGTAGTCATTCTTCGTTCTCATCCAAAAGGGCCTAAAATGACACACTAGAGGAAAGACTCTAAGAACTTTGACTCAATTGTATCGCTAGATTCGGAAAATCTGCAAGTATGCAAAAAATCTCGTCTACAGCGTGCCTCGAAGATGCTAGGTGATTATTGATGCAGGAGGCGATTAGATAGCTTACTAAGGTAATTGCTCCGTTGTTAGCCTACCAAAGAATACGTTGATGGCAAAAAATGTTCTCGAAATACATTTTTACCAGAATACGTGCGGTCACGATTTTATTTGACAGACTGTATATTCTAAAGATATTTTTGGTCAAGTAAAAAAAACATTACTTTGTTATTGAACCGTAGCAATACTACACAAGGAGAAATACAAAGTCCATTGCGTCAAAAGTCATAACTTCTAACTAACATGTAAGCTACTGCACACTTGCTAGATAGCAATTAACGCATAGGTTTTTTTTGCCAAATTCCACTTTATTCATCAATATAGTCTCCTTAACGAGCGATACAATCAGTCTAATGCTTTTTAAATATTTCTATACCTTTCTTGTAGAAGGATTTGCTTTTGCCTTTAAAATAGGTGATAAACTTCTCCAATAGTCGCTGGGGCCAAATCTGGAGAATACGGTGGATGAAGAAGCAATTCGAACTTCAATTCATGCAATTTTTCCATCGTAATCATTGACTTGTGACCGTGCATTAATTTGATGAAAGAGCACGCTTTTTTTGTTCATTTGGGGCCGGTTCTTTGCGATTTCGGGTTTTTTCCTTCTCAGCATAGTCAATGAAAATTATTCCATGCGCATCCCAAAATACGGAGGCCAAAACCTTCCCAGCCAACTATTGTGTCTTTGGTCGCTTCGGGCAGCTTTCACCGGCTGCTGTCCACTCAGCTGACTGCCAATTTGATTCCGGTGTGCAGTGGTGGATCCATGTTTTATCGATTATCACATATCTCATGAAAATATCCTTTTTATGCGCTTAAACAGATCCAAACGGTGCTCAGAATCGTCGTTGTTTTTGGTACATTGTGAGCAACCGCGATACCCATTTCGAATAGAGCTTTCTCATGCCGAAATGTTCATGCAAAATATGACCAACACGTTCTTTTGATATTTTTAGGGTGTCAGTTATCTCACGCAATTTCTCTTTACGGTCATCCAAAACAATTTTGTGGATTTCTTTATGTTTCCGGTGTAACCACCTCATTTGGGCGACCAGAGCATTCAGCATCATCTGTATCTGTACGACCGCGTTTAAATTCAGAATACCAGAAAATGATGAGTGATTTTCCAGGAGCAGAGTCTCCGTAACACTTATCAAGCCATTACTTTGCTTGAACGTATTTTTTCCCATCAAAAACAGTGTTTAATCAACACAGGAAATTCGATTTTTTACATTGTTTTGGAAATATCAAAAGCAACGTCAGTAAAGCTACTGTAGGTTGTAAACTATTCGTGGAAATGTCATAAAATCTTAACAGGTATCGTTTGAAAGTTGGTACTTCCTAAAAATCATATGAATTTTTTAAAAAGGACGACATCTATGTGTCAGACCAAAAACTTTTCAGCCTACGAGTGGTGTAATGAACAGGCCCTAAAATTAATGCATATTAAAATAAAATAAGAGTTAAATTTACTATTCTGCTGTAGCGAACTAAGTTTAATTCTATCGGTTAGAAAAGAATCTAAATTCAATGCACAACTGTGTTTTAAATAGATAATGGTATATAAAAGATTAGAAGTAAAAAATTTACTTTTTTTTATCGTTCATCTCCCCGTCTCAGTAGGGATTTTACCCTTTTCCTTATCCCAAGGATATCGGCGAGGATGTCGTAATACCCGTCAACGTTGTCCAAGTGCCGAAGCATACATTTTTGTATTTCAGGGCACCTTTTAAACAACGCGGTAGTGCTGCCACGGACGTTCTTTGCATTTCTGCAAACAACTACTACCTATGTACGTGGCAAAGCCAAATATACTTAAATAAATTAATAAATAAGTATACCGACCTGCGAGATTGAACTCTCGACGTTCTGCACAGTAGCAAAGAACTACGCCACCTAGCCACGGCGAGCCACACTGATACTGATTTTCACATCTAAGAAATTAACATTTATTTTAATGCTGGTAATGCTAATCACGGTTATTCAAGACTTTTTAGAGAATTGAAAAAATTAATAATACACTGGATATTCTATTTAAAATTAGATAATATACGAACTAACAATGGTGGCTGTAAGGCGGAAGTAAGAAGGCGTTTGGCTATGCGTAGAAACTCGAGGATCAAACTCACTAAGGTATGAAAAGATCCAGCTGTCACAAAAATCACAAAGTTAAGATTGCTATCCAGCCGTATATCCCCCACAGCGACTTACGCATCGGAAACATGGCCCAATAAACAAGCTGATAAAAAACGAATCGATGCGTTTGAGATATGGTCGTATAGAAGAATCCTCAGAGTGTCATATACCGAACACCATACTAATGTATCTGTTCTTGAAGAGCTTAGTATAAATAGAATTAATAGACAGTACCTGGAATATTTTGGTCATATTATGAGGAAAGTGGATGGAAGGAAGGTAGAAGGTGAAAGATCAAGGGGATGGTCTCCAACAAGATGGTTCCACCAAATAGGATCTCTTTTTGGTATGGATGCAGGATCGATATGCCTGGAGAATCACTATTGAGACAGCAACTGCATAGTGTTACCGATACTCTTATTGGGGTGAAAGAATTGAGAGACAGAGAATATACGATCTTTCTTGTAAACCCAAAAATTACTATTGATTACTTATGCTTCTGTTCAGTATCTAAAGCCCTCTGATTATGGCTCGCCTTGTAGTTATCATATACAACTACCTAAATTATGACCACGCAATATGTATGCTAAAATGTTTTTTACTTCAAAATTAAAAGAATAAATTAAATTTTCAGATCACATCTCGGAATAGTATCCCAAGAACCTAACTTATTCAGCAAAACCATTGGAGAAAATATTGCCTACGGAGATAATAGTAGGGAAGTAACAGAGGCAGAAATAATTGATGCAGCTAAAAAGGCTAATATTCATAACTTTATTACACAGTTACCATTAGTAAGTAATACTTATTTCATTTTTAGAACAATGTAAATTTTAATGATTTAATTTTATACTGAAACCTACTTCTGCTAAGAATAATAATTGCTAACACTATTGATTATATGTTACCCACATTATGCAGATCAGTGAAACGTATTCCTTTTTTAGGGATATAAGACAAAACTTGGTGAAAAAGGTACACAGTTGTCTGGAGGTCAGAAGCAGCGAATTGCCATTGCTAGAGCGCTAGTAAGAAATCCCAAAGTTCTTCTTTTGGATGAAGCTACATCAGCCTTAGATGCAGAAAGCGAAAAGGTAAATATAAAGTAAAAATATATCTCTACACAAACAGTCGAAGTATTTTTTCATTAGGATAGTTGGCTTCTCGAAGATTTTTTTCCTTCCATCCTTACTATATTTTTTGTCTCGAAAAACTACTAGGTTATTAAATGAGTATTTTGCCGTATAAAAAAAAAGATAGAATTTACATAACATTTAAAGCATATATTATTTGTCATAAAATTAGCATGTAGATCTCATAGGAAAGTGCAAACCTTTTTAAATAAAAATCTACTTATTACATGTTGTGGATATATGCCATTGTTGGTTTATCACTGTTTCAAGTAATTTAGAAGTCAAGTTATTTCACACATGCCTAGTAAGAATACAAAAATTCATTGTCTACATGCGAAACATAAATATCATCCAAATTTCCTGCTCATCTTATTATTTATTTATTAGTGTTCCGTACGGAACACTTATAAGATCAATTCGGTGTCTTTCTGTCCGTGTGTCTGTCAATCCGTCCGACCCGGTTTTCTCCGAAATTATGAGACATATGTAGAATGTTGAAATTTGGCATTAATATAGGCATTGATGGCCTCATCAGAGCTGCGTAGTTTTGAAAGTTAAATTTTGACTTAAGGGGTTAGGTTTGGGGGATAAATCGGAAGTGAAAAAAAAAAATTACCAGGTCATCGAGGGGGGTGTCAAATGAAAGCTTATAAAAATATGAGTTCAAATAAATATATATATATATATATATATATATATATATATATATATATATATAATAATCATAATAATAATATGCTTTATTTTTAAAAGAAAATCAAATTACACTGAACCTAGGTGTACAATTAATTCCGAGAATTTGTGCGTACACCTATTGAAGAAATTTAAAATTTACAATTTACATTCTTTTACATACACAACAATATATAAAACAAGTTATAAACTAGTCAGATAACAAATCAATTAAACTATACTAAAGTCAAGAACAAGTCTTCCCTTAATTGAAGTGAAAATGTAGTGACGCGTCTCTTTATTTTTGACAATGGTTTATTTTTAAAGGATCGTGGCATATTCTAGGAGCCGTAAAAAGCAAGTTTTTTTTGTACTGAAGTAAATCTTATCCTAGCTGTACTTATGGAAAGTTTTTCGTTATATTTTGTGTTTATTGAGTATTCAACGATATTCTTCGCGATTTTGTTATTACAAAATAGCCTAGAAACATTTAGAACTTGTGCTTCTTGAAATAGCGTTTCCGTAGGAGACCCCTTATTCTTGAATAAAACTATTTTTAGGAATTTTTTTGTGTTAACTCAAGAGTATTTAAGATGGTATCATAGGCAGCCCCCAAATACACACGCCAGAATTAATAGTATTTAATATATATATATATATATATATATATATATATATATATATATATATATATATATATATATATATGTATGTATATATATATATATATATATATATATATATATATATATATATATGTATACGAGGCTGGTTTGAAAAGTCCGTGCAAAGTCCGAAAGATGGCACCACCGAGGGTCATGTTTAGTTTCAGCCATATTGGTCTATTTCTTTGTGTTTGGCATTCGTGTGAATCAAGGAAGTCGAGTGATTTTCAAGAAATGGACGAAAAAGAATTTCGTGTGGTGATTAAACATTACTTTATGAAAGGCAAAACGCCTCAGGAGACTAAAGAGAAGCTTGATAAACATTATGGTTACTCTACACATTCGATTAGAACAGTTTATAAGTGGTTTCAAAATTTTCGGACTGGCCATATGGGCACAAGTGACGCTGAACGTTCTGGACGGCCTGTGGAGGTTACGACTCCAGAAATCATTGATCAAATCCATGATATGGTGATGGATGACAGAAGAGTTAAGGTGCGTAAGACTGCTAGTGCTGTGGGCATCTTGACTGAACGGGTACATAATATTTTGCATAAACATTTGGACATGAGAAAGCTATCCGCAAGATGGGTGCCACGATTGCTCACGCTTGACGAAAAACGGAATCGTGTGAAGTGTTGCAAGGATGGTTTGCAGCTGTTCCAGAAGAATCCGGAGGACTTTAAGCGTCGTTTCGTCACTGTGGATGAAACATGGATACATTACTATACTCCTGAGACCAAACAACAATCTAAACAATGGGTTACCAAGGGGGAATCTGCACCAAAAAAGGCGAAGACCGTTCCTTCGGCCGGAAAGGTTATGGCGACTGTCTTTTGGGATTCGCAAGGGATAATCCTCATCGACTATCTGGAAAAGGGTAAAACTATTACAGGTGAATATTATTCATCGTTATTGGACCGTTTGAAAACCGAGCTGCAAGAAAAACGCCCGCGATTGGCCCACAAGAAAGTCCCTTTCCATCACGACAACGCACCAACACACACGCCTCAGCAGTTGTGGTCGCAAAATTAATGGAAATAGGATTCCAACTCGTTTCACATCCCCCTATTCTCCAGACTTGGCTCCCTCAGACTACTATTTGTTCCCCAATTTGAAGAAATGGCTGGCGGGACAAAGATTTTATTCAAACGAAGAGGCGATTGCAGACACTAATGGATATTTTGCAGTCTTGGACAAATCCTATTATTCGGAAGGGATCAACAAACTAGAACATCGTTGGACGAAGTGTATAAGCCTAAAAGGAGACTATGTCGAAAAATAAAAAAGGTTTACCCCAAACACATAAGTAGTTTTTATTTTTGCACGGACTTTTCAAACCAGCCTCGTATATATATATATATATATATATATATATATATATATATATATATATATATATATATATATATATATATATATATATATATATATATATATATATATATATATATATATATATATATATATGTATATATATATTTACCTGGAAAAACACTGAACAAAAAATTTTGAAAAAATTCGGGATTATTCTCCACAGGGTGTCGAGCGAACGAAAATTATAACCTTTAATAATTTATCTAGTATATAAAAAAAGAAAAAAATTATCTTTAATTATTTATAAAAAAATTGTCTATTAGAAAAATTAAAAAACACCTCTCGACATTTTGTAGAAAAAGTAATTATTACGATTTAAAAAAAAAAGTTCAAAAATATTAAAAATTGTTATATTGCAACCAGTGCCTTGAAACGGGTAGCGGTCCCAATCCGACACCTGGTAACATTTAATGCAATAACTTTCTGATAGAATGGAATTCAAAAAAAAAAAATTGACGAATTCTTAGAAGTATAGAGAATAAAAATCCGTAAAAAAATCGAATTTTTGAAAATTCCAGGTGTCTATAATCCCTTAAAAGCAATGAACGTACGGAACACTAATTGCGCAAGTCCGACTTGCACTTGGCCGATTATTTTTCTTTTATATATTTTTCAACGTTATAGGGCTTTGGTACCCTCACGATTTTAAATATATTTACATAAACGTAGATACCGAGTTGCGGTCCACCTAATGACCTTTAGAAGGTTGTAAATATTTTGACCTGCCTTTCATCCGTGTTGCGGTTTTCGCCATGTTAAGGTTTAAATATCTGGTTAACAGTCTAATTGTGTATCATAAAGTATTCATCAGTTCCTTGTAATTTATTTGCTGGTTCAAATGAATACCAAATATTTGGAAATTTATATGATATTTCATGTGAAACAATAATAACATTATTGGATATTTTATCTGGGGTGTTTAAATTAGAATGCCTTTTGTACAGGATTTAGTGGAACTTTTCAAAATTGGGCATTAATTTATTGCTACGTTGTCATTCTGGAATCTTTGCCATAATAACACTATCATCATTACACAAAACACTATTTTTGCACTCAGCCCGCGTTCACATCGCTCCTGAGGATGATAACATGGTTAGCGATCACGTGTCGAGTGCAAAAATATTTGGTGCAGTGGTAGTTATTGTTGTGTAATTAATTTATTACGATGGTAGGATACAACGAATTGTACTAAGTACGCATACGTATTACTCCATAGAAAGCTGACACAGCAGCTTTCGAGCCCACAAAGTGGTTGGACACAGTCAACGCTTAAAAGCAAGTAGCGATTTCCAGGAGACCCTCCTCAGGTATATGTGGTTAATGTAAAATAACTGAAAATGGCGGTTTACTTACTGTTCTTTTATTCGTCAAATCCATCCTGAAATGCATTTCGTCATATCACGGCTCGTTAGTCAGCCTAGGATTGACAAACAAGAGAACCGAATTTACTGGTATTTATCCAAGAAGTTACGGAACAAGATGGTAGGATACAACGGATTGTACTAAGTACGCATACCTATTACTTCATCGAAAGCTGACACAGCAGCTTTTGAGCCGACAGAGTGGCTTAAAGCAGGTAGCGATTTCCGGGAGATCTTCGTCAGGCATATGTGGTTAATATAAAATAACTCCGTACTGGTTGGAACTAATATAATAGTTTCATTTTAGTTTATAATAATATCACCCAATATATTAAGAATTCTGCTACATAATGACACAGAGGTTATTAAATCGTTCTTACATTTTTTTTTCCTTTTTCGTAGGTAGTTCAAGAAGCGTTAGATAATGCCAAACAAGGTAGAACATGTATTACAATCGCTCACCGTTTAACGACTATACAAGATGCCGATGTAATCTGTGTTATCAACAATGGAAAAGTAGAAGAATACGGCTCGCACAGCGAATTAATTCAAAAGAGAGGGTTATACTTTAGACTACATACATTACAAAGTTCATAGAGAAGTTTTTTAGTTTTTTTTTTAAAAGGTGAAACCAACGGTTGTAAATGTGGAATATACTTTTAACCTCAACTTTTTACGACAAAATTTACCTAATAAAACTGTGAAATAAAATGTATTATTTATTTTATGTGAAACAATATCTATTATAAAATATTTATTTATTTTAATACTTTAATAGAATATAGTTAATTTATGAAATTCTTGGAATTATTGTGATAATGATATTATAAGTGTTCTTTTTTATATCCACTTTGTATTTGTCAATTATTCTGATGCCGTTATTATAGGAGACATTAAATTAAGAATATATCGAAAAGAATATAGGTATTTATTTCCAAATCATCATCTACCTAAATAAAGTTTTCAACTTTTGCCACACATGTTGTTTATTTATTTAATATTAAATCTCAAAGGCAAGGAAGGTGTTAAGTCAATATTTTCCAAGGTTTACTTTTACATTATCTTGTTTCTAAAGCTCTCACAAAAAACTTTGTCAAGATGATTTCGTTATATGTCTAATTTCTATTTATGCTTGTCTGAATTGTACAGAAAGAAACTAAAAATGGAAAAGCTAATGGCCCAGATGATTTAAATATTGAAATCTTAAAACTACTGGATGATGAAAATGCTAATCTTCTACTCAACTGGTTCAACCGAATCTGTAGAGGAGAAATACCCAGACTTTTGTTACACTCCCTAAAAAATCCAACTATAAGAAATGTAACGAGTACCGTTTAATAAGCCTTATGTGTCACTCACTGAAAGTATTCCTACGTATTCTACACTCTAGACTTTGGAAAGAAATTGATAAGAACATAAGCGAAAGCCAGTTTGATTTTAGAAATGGAATGGGAACGAGAGATGCTTTATTTGCAATACAGGTGCTGACTCAAAAAGGCCTCGATCACCAGAGGAATGTCTTCGCTTGCTTCATAGATTATGCGAAGGCATTTGATAATGTGAAGCACGACAAATTAATTTATTTGCTGAAACGAATTGGACTAGATGGCAAGGACATAAGGATTATTAAAAACTTATATTGGAATCGGTCAACTCAAATAAGAGTCGGAAACATGTCAACGGAGAACATACAAATTTTAAAAGGCGTCAGGCAGGGATGTATATTCTCGCCTCTTCTTTTTAATTTATATTCAGAATCGATTTTCCATGAAGCCTTGGAAGATATAGAGGTGGAAATGAAGGTGAATGGGAAACCTGTCAACAACCGGTATGCTGACGATACGGTGCTCCTTGTTAATGATGATAAAGAATTGCAATGTATATTGAACAGAGTCAGCCAAAGCTATGGACTCAGAACGAATATTAAGAAGACAAAATTCATCATTAGTAAGGTCGACAATGTTAGACTGCGAGTAGGAAAGCAAGATATAGAAAGAGTACAGCGATTTAAGTACCTCGGGTGCTTGCTCAACGATAAATGGAATCCTGACGAGGAAATTAAATGTAGAATTGAAATAACCCGAAATACGTTTTTTGAAATGAAGGCTATGCAACCGGGATTTAAGTCTGACTACTCGATGGCGATCCACTAAATGCTATGTACTGTCTACCTTATTATGTGGCGTAGAGGGGTTTACTTAAAAGCACGAACCAGGTCACATCTGGATTCATTTGAAATGTGGCTGTACCGACGAATGTTGAGAATATGATGGACTGAGCGGGTAACCAATGTTGGAATCCTGGAGAGAATGAATAAGAACCAGGAACTTTTAACTACAGTAAAAAAGAGGAAAGCAGCATACTTTGGCCATATTATCAGAAACGCTAAATATGGTTTTCTGCAGCTGATCATAGAAGGAAAGATTGAAAGAAGACGATGCATCCGACGTAAAAGTTCTCCTGGATGCGGAATCTGCGCTAGTGGTTTGATATTAAAGAGGCTAGTACACTTATCCATTTTGCTTAAAATAGAAAAGAATTCCAGTTGATGGTCGCCAACCTCCACTGAGGAGAGGGCACTTGAAGAAGAAAAAGAAGAATTGTACATGATTGAAGTGTCGAAGAGTATATTATAATAATATTGGCATAGCCAAAGGGAGATCAGACGCATATCCCTCCAGCCTTAACTACGCTTATGCATACAACAAAACCGGTAAAAGTTTAATGTTCATAATTATCAATTACACATATTATATTTATAGTCCTATGTAATGTTAGTTTCAATAAGTTTGGGATAGTAATTTTAACTATGTTGATAATTTGGAATCTTTGGCACAATAGCACTACTTACTATACATCAGCAGTATACCAAATACTTTATTTTTGCACTCCACGCGCGTTTCGTTAACCACATTATCTTCATCAGGAGCGATAATTAATTAAAGCTAAACTTACAATCTAACGTTTTTTTACTTAGCCTAATTACTCAAGTGGAACCAATGGCATGGGCGAAGCAATTAGTTCTGGTCAATTAACCAGTAGAAGGGATTATAAGGAATAGGCCCACTGTTTTTATTTAAACTACTTTTATATTTTATAATTTCCATACTTTCGTATACGTTTAACCATCTCCTATCAGATACATCTTTAATTAATTTTAGATTATCTAAATTTAAAGTATAATCAGGTTCAAGAACATGTTCGACAATGCTAGACTTTTCTGTTCTACCTATCTTAAATGTGCTAAATGCTCTTTAAATATGATTTTAATTGACCTTCTAATTCGCCCAACATACTTTCTGTAGCAAACCTAATCTTATTGACGATGCTTCGAAACACCTCAATAGACGTAAGTCCGAAGCATCGTCTTAAGTTGAGAGTTAAGAAAGTCTTCTTTAGCAGCTGCAAGAGACGGTATTTATTATGTCTCATGACATGGCCAAGATATTCAAGCTTCGCCCTTTAATTGTGAGTGCAATTTCTTTGTCATTACCTATTTGGCGCAGAACTTCTAAGATGGTGATATGTTCGGTCCACGAAATCTTCAAAATCCGGCGGTACACCCACATCTCAAAGATTTCAACTTTTTTTTCATTAGTGTTTTCGTCATATTCCACGATTTTACACAGTATAGCGAAACAGGGAATATATAGCATTCGGCTAAACTAACTTTTAGTGGAAGTAACAAATCATTACATGTAATTAGTCTTCTCATATCATTAAAAGATGCTCTAACTTTTTCGATTCTTGACTTTATTTCAACAAACTGGTCCCATTTTGCATTAACCACTGCCCCAAGTACATATATACAGGATTTCACAGGGTTGATTATATGCCTATTTAACTGAAGCTATCTTGCTGCTTGTTGAGATTTGCTTATTATCATCTCTTTGGTTCTAGATATATTTAGTTGGTGACCATACTCTTCGCTAACCCTTTACACCCTTTCAACAAGATCTTGAAGTTCTTCGATATTACTGGCCAGCAAAACGGTATCATCGAGGTATCCTATGTTGTTAATCATCTCGCCATTTATTTCGATGCCTTTGTTTACGCCCTCTAGAGCTTTGTTAAATATTTCCTCGGAGTATACGTTAAAGAGGAGGGAAGATAAGACACAACGCTGCCATACGCCTTTTTTTTTATCTCAACATTGTCAGAGTAGGATTTATCTATTCTTATATTAGCCGTTTGTCCCCAATACAGATTTACTATAATGCGGATCGATATCAGCTTTTTGAAGAATTTCCATTAGCCGTTCGTACCTGACGTTGTCAAATGCTTTGGCGAAGTCCAAAAAACATAGGAATGCATCTTTGTTCATATCCCTACAGCGTTGGATGAGCATTTGTAAGCTAAAAATGGCTTCTCGTATACCAAGAGCATTACGAAAGCCAAATTGTGACACGCTGATGTTTGCTTCACACTTTCTGTAGATTCTGCTATAAATAACTTTTGTGAAGACCTTAGTGATGTGGCTAATCAAGCTTATCAACCGGAATTCATCGCATTCTTTAGCGCCTCTTTTCTTGGGTACTCTAATAAAGGTTGATTCTAGCCAGTCTTTAGAGAATTCACCGGTATTGTAAATGTTATTAAATTGTCCTTGGGATTACCTAATATTTCTCAAATTATCTGATGATTTATAAACTAAAGTGAGGCCTATCTTATTAAATACCTTATTGAGTTCCCTAATATATTTCGGATTATATGGTAAGGAAACATACTTGGTCTTATTTACTTCCCGTGTAAAAAAGGTGGAATTATGAATATTTAACCTGAATTGATATCTATTTATTAACTTGTTTATTAAATCATCGTTAGCTCTATTCTTAATACGATTCCTTTAATTACTGCGGCTAATTTATGTTAATTGCCATGAAATGAATTATTACTATATGTATCCGTTACTGTACCTTTTCTGTAGATAAAAGAGTTTTTCACTTTTATGAAAAATGGATTTAAAGGATACAAAAAGTTTAAATTCAAAAGAGTAAGTTTTCTTTTAGTTTAAAATAAGTTTGGAGAAAATATATTTAAATTTTCTTCGAGGCTTTATTCTATAAAAAGATGATTAGAGTTTTTCGATTTGATCTTCTCAGGGCAACAAACTTGTACTATCTCTTGAAATTACATTTACTAGGTTTAAACTTTCAAAAATCTTAATATAAACTGAACTCTCAGAAACTTTCAAAATAAGAAAGTACGACTCAAAGTCCAGTTCCCCTCATCGAGAAATCCCAAATTGATAATGAAGTTATTAGGGTAAATATTTTATCAAAGGAAACCTATATCTTAGTTAAAATAAATAACTTAAAGTAAAGAAAATTGAAATTATTTATAGTGCATGCCACATTTTTAGTCTTTATTACGAATTTTGATATATTTTGGTTTAATAGTAGTTGTTGTCTGGTATGGGTAATTGATTGTTAAAGAATTCCAGTAAAAATAAATAAAAAATTTGTGTTAGAAAACTCAATTTATTATTTTTATTTTTTTATATTACTTATTTATTTAATTTAATAATAATTATAATAATATGTGATTTAGTTTTCCTTGCTTGGACATATCAGGAACCATATATATATATATATATATATATATATATATATATATATATATATATATATATATATATATATATATATATATATATATATATATATATATATATATATATATATATATATATATATATATATATATATATATATATCCGGGTTTCACTCCATTCGTCTAACAATGATGATGAAGTTAGGGAGGTTGGGCGCGTCGATATCAAAGATCATTTGGCGGTTCGTCTAAAAAAAAAAAAAAAAAAAAAAAAAAAAAAAAAAAAAAAAAAAAAAAAAACAATTGATTTGCAAGACTTTTCGCAAAAATCTCATTTAGCATTTCCCCGAATATCATATTAATGGATGTGGATTTCTGGGATGAAAATATAACCATTTATTACAACTTACCTTAGTCCAAAAAATTGTAATTTTTGAGATACAGGGGTCAAATTTATACTTTTATTTTTGTTTTTCTTAAGTAGCTTTCTTAGTAATTGTACTATTTATACAAGATTCAGAGCTAAGGGGTTTTCTGAGATGAGAAATCAAAATCAGCTCACAGTTTTTTTTGTAAATTGTAGGGGGCGCCACTTATTGCACTGTGTATACTTTAAATTGTCATAACTTTTTCATACCACTCTGCACGATATTTTTAGTTAAATATTCGTATTCTCCACCTTCTTCTCTCTAAAAAAGCTTTCTTGATAAATATTGCTCCGAGCAACAGTTTCTGTGATAGTGAACAACGACAGGCCTTCCTTCTTAATTCAAGTCAACAACATAATGATGCAGATAATATTATACGGAAATATGAAAAAAACGTGTAAAACAGACCTCTCATATTCATCACATGCTTTCTAAAGATTCATTAAAAACACTTAAATGCCATCAAACAGCACTGTCTAGAACGAATACAAGTTCTAATGGTGATAAAGAAACGCCTGGTAAAGCGAAATAATTCTATTGTCGCTAACGATAACTTCATTTTCGAAGGATATTTATGAGACAGAAAAGCCATTAAACTAAGACATTTCTACCCTATACTACTTCGCAACTTACCGCACATGTTCTAATAGCTGACCAAAGTAACGCGATTACACAGGAAGAGGTTTCAAATGTCCTTAAAGGCACGAGAAGCTTTTTCATCAACAATTTTTCGTGGAAAATGTTCACTAGCAGCCACAAACATCTAGCTAAAATATTTAATACCTAGTTGAATGTTTAAACACCAACTAACGAGTAGGTTGTCGAGAACGGTACTTGTTCCAAAAAAGGGCGACTTAACCAACCCCAAAGACTATGGACAGATCATCACCTTAAATTTTTATCAGCTTCTTTTTGCTGAAACGGTAGCTCATATGTAAGAGAGAGTGGGTTTCAGCTATAAAACGCTGTTAAATATGCTCCTGGGCATCATCTATTTCAAATGTGATAACTGTGTTAGCCTCGCTTAAAAACAGGGAACTCTTAAGTCCCGTAAACGTCGGTAAATTAAATAAAACTGGTATCTTTACGATTATGTAATAAAATAAAGACATTTTAAATACAGCAAAACATCAATTTAATTTCCCATATTAATTAAACCTGTAATCTAGTCTAGCCTTTTAAAGAAATATATGAAAACTCTTCTTGTTTAAAAATTAGAAGCTATAAATCCCATTTGGCAACAACCAGCCACCAGTACCAACTCATCATAATCTACACAAAAAATACCCTATTCTACCCTGCCTTTTTGACCTCCATTTTTTAACAAAAAAGTCTATTAACTTCATTAACGCCCTTTTGGCCAATAACCACAGGAACAGCCTGTAGTTTGTGTCAACACTGTCGACCATTTCTAGCACTCTCCTTACAATTCGATTCCAGAAACTCTTCTCCTGACAATTCTAAGAAAATTTCTTAAAGATCTTTTGACACACCCTTTTGATCAAAAAAAATAAACTATTACTTCATCATCAGCCACTTCTTCACATAAGCAAACACTCTGCGCCTTTACCATTTCACTTACGAAGATAAACAAACACTTCTTGCACCTAATGCGCCACTTCTTTGGCAAGCCACGCCCGCTCTCGATGGACACATGCTATTCTTAGTCCCGGTACCGTGTCTGGATAACTACTTAATCAAGCTATTACATAATTACCGTCTACACTAATACGCTTAGTATAGCGTTTCCCGAGTTGCTTCATTTCATCCAAAATTTTTTTTGTTTTTGCCTCAAAAAACAATACCTCGGCAGATTTCAACTCATCGACGAAAAATTTTCCGTCCCTCAAGTCTTTCTACAAATATTTGAACAAAATAGGTTGTAGGGCACTAAACCAACGCTATTAGATGGATATTGTAACACAGCTTTAGAAAATGGCTTGAACCGTGAGTGTCTTGTAGACCCTGCGGTTGTCATACGAAAGTCAATTTTTGATTCTCCATGAATTCGAACGATTTTTTTAATAGCCTATTTCAGGTATTGAACCATCTTAACGTAAACCTTTTATTTGCGGACTCTTTTTTATAGTTCTAAAATATAGTCGTTGTTAATTTTTCCGCCTCCTTCGGAGATGAAAAGCCCTTATAAACCCATTACATCATTTTCCGCTTTGTGGGGTATCCCAATAGAATGCCCCAGTCTCGTCGCCTGTGATAATTCCCGAAAAATAACTTTCATCGTTCTATAAAGCGGTCAAATTTTCTTAGCAAATTTCTTTCTTCGGCAGTTTTTCAACCCTAAGTCTTCGTGTGCAATCTTAACAATTGTTCGAATACTTCAGCTTCTTTACCAAGTATTAAGATCTTCATTCGTCGATCTAACAGCAGCAATTCTCAACAAGATTAATAGTTTCCTCAGTTCTTGCCTAAACCGGTCTTCCTCATCTGGGGTTGTCTCGACCCCATCAAAATTCTTTAGACTAAAATTTTAGTTGAAAAGAAGATGGGCCCTTATTGTCGTCCCTTCGAACATTCCATGAAATATAACTTTTCCTGTTTATTGAGGAACTTGTGCTACTCAAAAAAAAATCTGTAGAGGGAATCTTTCTCTACGACGCATTTTAGTAAAAGTATCAGTCGATTCCGAAACTTCCTAGAAACTACGTAAAATCCAAAATAAGTAACTTGTTTTGCGAGGTGGTTCGAGGCAGTCTTTATTTGTTCCCATCCAAATTGGCCTAAAATGACACATTCCGCGGCAGTTAAATTTATTAAAAGTAGGTGTCGTTTGTAAAGAAATGGGTAAATCATTTAACGACACGAAAAATCTTGACGACCTGCCAAAAACGTGGCTTGTTGGGCAAACTCATACCGAGAGTTGAAAAACGAATCGTGAGTTTGCTTTCACGGGACCCGAAATTGAAGCTGTTGAATCGGGCTTGAATGTGTCCCATGAGACCATTCGTCAACATCTTCGTGCTCATGACGTTCCGAAGCACGTTGAAGAAATCTTTACTGGTCAAAAATCACGTCGCGAAGCGGCTCGCTTGGTCACACGATAAGATACTAGAGCGGCCCTTACAATCGCCGGACTCCAACCCTATTGAAAACGTCTGATCTCTTATGAAAAGAAAGCTCAGAGGACTTTGACTTAGTTTTCTCGCAAGATTCGAAAAATTTGCGGAGTATGCAGAAAATCTCGTCGACAGCATGCCTTGAAAATACCAGGTGGCGATTGAAAAACTTACTAAGGTAATTGCGCTGTTGTTAGCACACCAAAGAATAAATTGATGGCAAAAATGTTCTCAAAACACATTTTTTCAAAAATACGAGCGTTCTTACTTGACAGACCATATATAGCTTTCAGAAGTACTGAGAGGCAACAACTCAGAGATTTCCTCGAAAACGTGTAATTTTAAACATTTGACGTATGTACATCCGTTCTTATCCTTATGTATAATTCCTTTCTCATTGCTCTTCGTTATCACCTGCTAGTAAAATCGCCCCAATAAACTCTCGCATGAAACGCGAATTCTTGTATATAATAATTTTATGAGAGCGATGTACTCGGCATTTACTACGTATATAACATAATTTTATATTTTCACAATGCGTCTATATATAACTCTTTTTCACCTTTGGAGATTATTAATTTACATTTCATTTCATACATTTGTAAGACCAATATTTAGAAAAAAAGATTAAGTTTTTTTTAGTTCAAAGTAAGAAAGATTGGAATAATATTAATAGTTAAACCTCCAGGATTCGTATAATTTTTTATTACGTACCCCATCTTCTTATATTTTGTTTAATATTAAATCTACAGAAAAAAAACACTTTATTCGTAGAAAATAAACATTTTTATTATTCTCTCTCCCTCTCTGTCTATCTATCTATTTGTTTAGCGAAAAAAAAAACCTGAAGAGATTTTTTTTTCCTTCTTCAATTATACTTGATAGTTTAAGCAGATGTTAAAACCACTTGACACTACAGCAGATTAAAAGTATCATGGTTACAAACTCGCTAAGAATTCAATAAAACTTATTTTCAGTTTTAATATTTTTTTAATTTACGTTTCCTACAACGTCAAAACATATTTAATATGAAAAAAAAATAATATATTAAAAATATTTGGAAGTATATTAACAAAATAGATAATACTTGGTAATACTTAAGATAGTGGAAGACAATATGTATTCTAACCATTTAAAATTTTTCAAATCCTATAATCTATCTTACAAACTAATAAACAAACATTCTAATTATCTCCACATTGCGTTAAACACACAATAATCAAAATAACAAACAATAAATAACATAAGTCAATTTAAGGAGATTTTGTTATGTAAATGGGTTGGTAAGAAGGAAAAAAATGTTATATGCACTTCAGATGTAATTTTTTTTTTAATAATCCAGTTTTACCAAACATTATTATCTGTCGAGACCAAACATTTTTTTTACTGTTTAATACATCTTGCATGCATAAAGAACTGTTAGGGAGCCAATTATAAAACCTAACCAACCACAATCGCTAATACACAATACAACCTGTGATTCATTTTTCAGTTGTGTTCCAATGCTAGGTAGAACGGTGCAGCAGCCGGGGTCGATTATATATGCACGGAGCAGATCAAACGTTTCGGGTCAGGCACCAAAAACTGGATCCTGCGGCGCTTCAACCAATGCCGCGAAATATACATAATCCTCAAGCTCTGGAGGAATGCGAGGATTGTGGCACTGCTGAAGCCTGGGTAAGAACCAAAACTTTTCTAAAAACTACTGCCGCATATTACACCTCTGCCACCTTTATAAACTATACGCATAGCTCACTGTCGACTCAAAGCTCATCCCGCAACATATCGAGGAAGGCTACGAAAACAAAGAAATTACAGGGCTGGCACTGGTCGATCCCAGTTCTGCATAGTCACAGGATACTTATGCCGAAACTATATGATACTCTCAGAAGACTATGAACTTCTTAAAATCGTCGAATCCTTGTTGCAGAACAGACAGTCCTGTATTTACCTTGATGGAAAAAAGAGCCGAAGAAAACAAAAAAACGGCCTGTTTCAGGGAAATGCTCTGACCTTAACTCTCCTTAATCTCTACACAAACGACCAACCATTCCTTAACTAAAAAAAACACTTCCTGCACGCGGATGATCTGGTTATCACAGCACAGGGGAAAACGCTCGAGGACGTGGAACAGAAGAAATTCACTTAACCATCAAAGACTTAAGTCACCGCTTTTCATCTCCGATCTCGAGATGCAAACCGAAGGCTGCAAGTCTCCTCGAACGACATCATGTTGGAGCACAGAGACAAAACAACTTACTCGGGTGTTGCGCTAGATAGGTCACTGACATACAAACACCATTGAAATAAGACCCGTCAGAAAGTGGCTGCTACAAATAATAACATCCTGAGAAAACTCGCAAACAGCAAATGGGGAGTCAAGCCTAGCATCCTTAGAATCACCGCACAAGCACTTTGTTTTTCTACGCCTGCCCAGAGTGGTCCAGATTGGTTCATGCGAGGAAGGTTGACATGAGCCTCAACGAAACATGTCGACTAACAACGAGATGTATGAAACCGACCTCACTACCAAAGCTATACAGAGCTTCTGGCTTTGCAAGTCCTAGCACACGAAGAAGATCGCACAAATTTACAGGGAGGTTTAGACAAACCATCGATGACCGTCATCCCCTATTCGGCACCGAATAATAGCCTGGACGACTCAAATCTCGTAAAAGGTCTTTAAACATGGCCCTTAAGAAACCACTAGCTGAATATCCACCAGCACAGATTTTGCCTGGCGGCTCTACAGCAGACTGGAAAACACTGAATCGCATTAGAACAGGAGTAGCTCCAGCGAAGACAAACTTAGTCCAGTCGGGCCTCGGAAACGCAAACAAGTGCGACTGTGGTGCCGTGCAGGATATGAACCAGCTGTTGCTCTACCCAAACTGTCCCAACAGATGCAACCCGATGATTTATGGCTGGACAAGAGATACACTCTGGACGTGGCCCACTACTGGTCTGGATTCCGGACACGAAAAAGTAAGTTAAGTTGGATCTTATAACACTGACCGTGGATTGAAATAGCTCTTTATTTAATTTCATTTTTTTTATTTTATAGTATTTTTAATCATGCCACAGATTCAGGGAAAGAAATAAATTCAGTTACTCTGAACTATTAAATTGAGTAAATATATTTTAGTAACATATTTCTTCTGAAAGGTAAACAGTAATAAATGATTCAAATCCTAATACGTTTGAAGTGAGTAAAATTGCAATAAAGTCTTATAATCAAACGTTATTTACGTTTTTCTCAGAGTACAAAGTTTCATTACATTTTTTTTTTACCTGTTAAATGTAGCCGAAAATTAAACTAAATATACTTTTAAAATTTTTTCTAGGGCTGACATGACTGTATTTTATAATACTCATAATAAAAACCTTTCATAGCCAAAAGTTGATTATGTGGCCCCATCTCTACTATTTTGTCCTTCTTTTAAAAACACATATAACATCGGCATCCTGAATTGTCGTCAATCTATGAGCTATGATGATGCATGTTCTGCCTTTTCTTGCCTTGTCAAGAGCTTCCTGAACAACCTGAAAATAATTAAATACTTTGTATAAAAGGTACCTAATACAGAATTTTTTTTAACAGTGTTGCAATTAATATGTTATTTCGAAAACCTATCTACCTGTTCTGGTTTCTTAATACTTGTCTAGACATAAAATGTGCAAAAAAGGTAAACCTCGAAATGAAAGTTAAAAAGCTGAAAATTTATATAAATCTTTGTTTTGACATTCTAAAAGTTAGCTCAAAAGTCTCATAGAATCTCACAGAATCTCGTGTCCGCGATTCAAGGTCAAACGCGAGAATCGTTTTTTTGCAAATATCTTGTTTCGTATGCTTCAAATGATGTTTGGAACTCTCACAAAACTCGTAGAGCATAAAATTCTTAACAAATTTTATATATTTTATATAATTAATCGTTCTCGAGATAGAGCGTAAAGAGTGGGAAGCGCCCCACGTCTCTATATGGGATAACGCTATGTCAATTGTGGAAACAAATGCATAGTAAAGTATTATAAAATTAAATATATACAAATATTATAATTATTAAAAAACTTAAATTATATATATATATATATATATATATATATATATATATATATATATATATATA
The DNA here is from genome assembly GCA_019049505.1 of Pachyrhynchus sulphureomaculatus. NCBI lineage: Eukaryota > Metazoa > Arthropoda > Insecta > Coleoptera > Curculionidae > Pachyrhynchus > Pachyrhynchus sulphureomaculatus. Next base: position 117,900,232 of record CM032453.1, read on the forward strand.
TATATATATATATATAAATGATATTTATAAATATTATTCGTATGACAATATTTTGTTAATTTATATAAATAATAAGATATTGAAATGAAATAGTTTAAATACATTGTAATTACATTTTTATTTAGTAGGAAAAAGAAAACTGCCCTCCAAAACACATTGCTTGAAACTGGAATACGTGTTCTTTTAGCAATGCATAATGCTCTAAAATCAGAACACAGTATTGGCAACTTTAGGTACATATAATTGATCAAATCAACAAGACTCAACAAGCCGGTGCAGTTATTATCATCTCTTCCACCTACAAGTGCAGCGGCTCGACAGCATATCTATAGTGTCTACTATCAGATCCAAACTTGGTTAGGGAAAGATTTACAACCCGAGGAATGGGGGTGGATATTACAAAACGAGACAGTGGAACCCACAACAACATTATTACCACCAGCACGAGAAGAATTACGCAGTACGATCTTCTGCAATTGCAAGAAAGGCTGTGGCGTGAACTGTGGATGTAGAAAAGTAGGGTTGCAATGCTCCTCAGTTTGTGGCCAGTGTAAAGGACAAGCATGCCTCAACGCTTCATATCCAAATGATCTTAATGAAGAAAGTGAATATGTACCTAAAGTTCTTAAGGTTTTAGAGTCAAATATGACGAGGATGGTGATAACGGTTTGGAAATTCAATTTGGGCGACCGGAAGAGGAAAACGACGAAGAACAAGAGGAATATTAAGTTGCGTGCCTGTTATTGATAATCAGAGTAAAAAAAAGTGCCTTACATTTTAACTTAAATAAACTGTAATACATTTACGATAAACGTATTATCAATAAAAATGTAAATACAATGTATTCAAATTATTTCATTTCAATATCTTATTATTTATATAAATTAACTAAATATTATTATATGGATGTCTAATTTATGAATAATATTTATAAATAAATAAATAATTCAAGTTTCTTATTGATTATAATATTCATAAATAATTAATTTTATAAACTCTACTATGCATTTGATTCCACAGTTGACATAGCGTTATCCTATATCCGGATGGGCGCTTCCCACTCTTCGCTTTCCCCAAGTTTGTAGACAATTTTATGCTCTACAAGTTTTGTAATAACTTCAAACATCATTCGAAGCACAGGAAACAAGATATTTCCAAAAAAAACCGATTTTCGCAACGTTTAAACCTTGAATATCTTGATTAGCGTTCACAAGATTCTATGAGACTTTTGAGTTAACTTCCAGAAAGTCAAAATGAAGATTTATGCAAATTTTTAGCTTTCTAACTTTCCGAGGTTGAATCCCTATTTGACTGGACAGTACTTAATATGTCAAATTTGTGGAATAATAAACCTAAACTTAATTATCGTAATTAACAGAAATAAATCAGCGTTGAATAAGGAATGCAAAAAAACAGTCATACGGGATGTCATACGGTTTCTCCTTTATATCGTTGATGCCACCTAGGTGATTATAAAGGTGATATTTATGTTGAAGGATAGTATGAACATAAATAGTAGTATCTCTAGTTTAAAAATTAGCAAGGTATGGAGTGAAATATTATGTCTTAATAATAACATAATTATAATTTGTAGTCTGTAAGCTTTTTGTGTAATTCGATATTCTAAATTTATGTTTTTTTTAACATTGTTATTTGCCAGTGGTGAAGGCTAAGACATATTTTTGACAGCAAAAAATACTGTAGTTTCGAAAGTTAAATTTTGCTTGTGGAGGAAGTGGAATTTTTTTTTTTTCTAAGGTCATCAAGTGATGCGTCAAATGAAACGCTTGTGAAATTCAAATTCAAAAATATATATGCCGTAATACTTGCGCACACTTTTCTTTGTGTTATTTAAAAGGAAAGGCCAAAAGTCTCGGTCCCTCCACCATATCTCGAAAAGTATTATTCAAAAAATTTGAAAAAACTCTGGAATATTCTCCATAAAGTGTAGAATGAGCTGAAATTATCGCGAGTAAATTATGTTTGATAATTTTTCTGGTGTGTAAAAAAAAAACTATGTGACATGATAGAATGGTGAAGGTTTGGAAAGTTGGAAATTCAACTGGGACTAAGAAACGCGAAATATCAATAAATATTTGGTGCAATCAGTAATATCATAATGACTGATGACCAACAGGTAGGTGTATATATATATATATATATATATATATATATATATATATATATATATATATATATATATATATATATATATATATATATATATATATATATATATATTATATATATATATATATATATATGTATATATATATATATATATATATATATATATATATATATATATATATATATATATATATATATATATATATGTATATATATATATATATATATATATATATATATATATATATATATATATATATATATGTATATATATATATATATATATATATATATATATATATATATATATATATATATATATATATGTATATATATATATATATATATATATATATATATATATATATATATATATATATATATATATATATATATATATATATATATATATATATATATGTATAATATATATATATATATATATATATATATATAATATATATATATATATATATATATATATATATATATATATATATATATATATATATATATATATATATATGTATATATATATATATATATATATATATATATATATATATGGCATCTTCCGATGCCTAATTTCCACTCCTCCCGGTTTCTCCATCCCTCCTCCTCCAGATCTCTCTCTAGTACTTCCTTGTTGATTCCTGCTCTCCAACTTTGGCGTGGTCTTCCTCGCTTTCTTTTTCCCTGAGGGTTCCAATTTAAAATCTTTTAGGTAGTCGGTCTTGTGACATTCTCTGTACATGTCCGTACCATACCAACTGTTGGGTTCTGATTTCGTCCACTATATCGTGCTTTATTTCTAAAGCTCGTCTTATCGTGTCATTTGGTATGCGGCCTTTTCTGGATTTTCTGACTGCTCGTGTCCAGAAATCCATTTCTGTAGCTTTTAGTATTTTTTCTGTTCTTTCCTTCAATGGCCACACCTGGGAGCTGTACGTTATTATACTTTTCACTATTGAGTTTGTAAATTCTCTTCTTATTTTCAATGGTTATGTTTTTGTCCCATAATATACTATTAAGCATTGCAATCGCTTTTGTTCCCTGTGGCCAGTTTCAAGACCTGCTGTTGTCCTCCGACGCACATGTACTCAGTCTTTTTAATATTGACTTCTAGGCCCCATTTTTCATATTCCTCCATAAGTTTTCGTGTCATGTATTCCATATCATCGATGTCCTGAGCGACTACTACCTGGTCGTCTGCGAATGATAGCGTGTACAATGTAGTATCGTCATCCAGTGGTAATCCCATACTGCTGCATTTCCTTTTCCAGTTCTTCAGTGCACTCTCCAAATAGATTTTAAATAGCGTTGGGGATATACAGCAGCCCTGTTTGAGACCCTTTTTGACCTGGAACCCTGTTGTTATGCCATATTTGGTTTTCACACTACTTCTTGCGTTTTGGTATAAGGATTTTACGGCTTTAATTATTTCGGTGCTTACATTACTCTGTTGTAGTGTTTCCCACAATCTCACTAGGGCACGCTGTCGTAGGCCCTTTTTAAAATCAACAAACAAGACATAGACTTTCTGATCAAATGCGGTTTTCTTTTCTAGGATTTGTGTCAGTGAGAAGAGATGGTCTATTGTGGATCTTCCTGCTCTAAAGCCTGCCTGTTCTTCAGCTTCTACGTCCGCGTATTCCGTTACTATTCTATTTTTAAGTATTTTTCCGTATATTCTGCTAATAGATCCTGTAACCGTTATTCCCCTATAGTTATCGCAATTATTTTTGTCTCCTTTCTTATGAATTGTTGATATGTATGATATTTTCCATTCCTCAGGTACTTCTGATGTGTTAATGCATCTTTGGAATAAGTTCCTCAAAGCGCTAAATAGCTTTTCAGTTCCGTATTTTACTGCGCTAAATAGTTTTTCAGTTCCGTATTTTACTATCTCTCCTGGGATGTTTCCTGGTCCTGGAGCTCTACCATTTTTTAGCGTTTTACATACTTCTTTAACTTCTGATGTTGTTATTCTTATTGGGGATCCTCGTATAACTATATTTGGGTTTCCATGTTGGGCACTTTTGAACTCTGGTCTATCTTCTGTTAGCATATTTGTAAAAAATTGGTTCCATTTTTCTGGTGTTATTGGTGAGAAGATTTCTCTTTTCCGTTCTGTTCTCATATTTTTAAGAAGTCTCCAGCTTTCTGTGCTTTTTCTTCCTCCTATGTAAGTGTTGAGTCTTGAGCATGTCTTTTCCCATTGGTTGTTCTTTTTGTCACTAATCATTTTGCGTACTCTAGCTTGGGATTCTTTGTATTTTACTTTGTCGTTTGTGCTCTTTGAACTTAAGTATTTGTGATAGCTTTTCCGTTTTTCTTCAATTTTCGTATTCAATTTCTTCATCCCACCAATATGGTTTTTGCTATTTTTCCCTTTTCTCTTGGTACCCTAATGCTTCCAGTGCGGCTGCGTGTAGGCATTCCTTTATATACTTATATTTTTCTTCTATATTAACAAATCCCGTCCGTTGTATCTTTTGGTCTAGTCTACTCTTGTATAGATTTCTGATACTTTTATTTTGTAAGCTGTCTGTATTATATCTTATTGCTGTTTCACTTGTTGTGTGCTGTGTACTTGTATCTTCCAGTTTGCTTTCCTGTGTTGTTCGTGAGGTTATCTTTCCTTTCACAAGGTAGTGGTCGCTGTCACATGAAGCCCCTCTTTGGAATCTTACATCTAGGAAGTTTAATCTAGATCTTTGTCGTATTATCATATAGTCGATAATACTTTTTAAATCTCGTGTTGTTTGTCTCCACGTATATTTATGAATATCCCTATGCTGGTAGTGTCCGTTTAATATTGTAAGGTTGTTTTGTTCACATATCTCTATAATTCTTCTTCCGTTGTCGTTAGTAACTTCTTCGCCATATTTTTCTACCACTTTATCGTGTTCTTTTCTTCCTATTCTTCAATTTAGATCACCCAAAAGTAATATCTCTCTTAATGTTCCAATTTTGCGTATTTCCTCATTTAGTTGTTCAAAAAATGAATCCTTGTTATTAGCCAGATCGTCGTCGTTGACAGCGAATACCCCCAGTAAGGTTGTGTTATTACCTAGTATTTTGAGATTCATCTTTATGATTCTTTCAATAATCGGTTCCCAGGTGGTAATGAATTTCCTCAGTTTTCTGTGTATTAGTATGGATACGCCTTGTTTTACTCTATCTTCTTTGGGCACTCCACTATAAAAGTGATCGTAATGCCCCCAACTTTCGGAGCCTTTTCCTTTCTTCTTTGTTTCCGTCAGTACTGCAATTTCGACTCGAAGATTTTCTAATTCATTTACAACTTCATTTACTTTTCTGGAGAGACCTTATATGTCCCATGTACCACATATCGTTGTCCTTCTTCTTTGCTGTTTTCGTCTTCGTATATCCGTTCGATTCCGAGGCTTTGGATTAGGTTTTTTAGCAGAGGCTTTTTTCCATAGGGTAGGGACCTGGCCTACCGCTACAACCCTCCTCCTTTGTCCGGGCTTGGGACCGGCAGTGACAACTGTAAGCTACTCAATCCACCTACAGCCGCTCCAGGCGGAGTTACCGAAAACAAAATGATTTTATTTATTTATAATGAAACAAATATTTAGGTAGTAAATAATTGTTTTTAACTTTTAATACTATATTCTAGATTGAGCTAGATTCATTTATTAGCTATTAAATAGCTAATTTTTATTTTAAAGGTAATCGCGGTACGGAACCCTAACTGCACAAGTCCAACTTGCACTTGACCGGTTATTTTACTTAAAACAATAACACAACAAACTTAATTACATTACTTGGATTCATAATTAATTCTAAATACAGCCTTTTCTGTTGATAATTACTTTTTCACTTTCATTGTCCAATGCAGATGTTGCTTCATCTAACAATAATATTTTTGGGTTTCTTATCAGTGCTCTAGCTATAGCAATTCTTTGCTTTTGACCTCCAGATAACTGCTTTCCTTTCGTACCAATTCTTGTTTCGTAACCCTAGAAAAAATAATTATTTTTAATTTTATCCAAACTTACTTAATTTCATAAACATTTTATCAGCTTTGTTTACAGCTTCTTTTTTTCCCAATAAAACGGCGTAAAGAAGTAAGTATGAAACCTACCATATGACATGGTTTCGGAACTATACCACTTATCTACTCCGTCAACTATCTTAGTGTTACTCTCGTCCTACATTTATCTTGCTCTTAGCATATTCTCGAGAAAATAAGACACTTTCCAGTGCAAAGTATAGAATTCAACACTTTATTTATTAGTACTTAACGCATGACTAAGTGTTCCAACTTTTTTTTAAGTCCAGCGTTCATTGTATTAAGGAATTAGTAGGTAGAGAGGGGCGAAAAGGATTTTGCTCTCCGCATCCATAATTTAATCGCAGCAAATATAAAATACATTACATATATCTATATATTTTTTTATGCTTTAACTATTTATAACCTTTTTACTTCATTTTAGTTGGTAATCGTTTATTTGTGGTTATAATAAGTTTTACACGTAAGTTGAATTTCGTGTTTAGTTATTAGTTTTAACCGATTATGTTTATATTTTCCTTCAAAACAACATAGAGTCAACAGATACTTTATTTTCGCGTGGCTGACTCTGTCCTTAAAGAAGATACTTGACAGGGATATCAATGAGTGGAATACCATTGATTATTTTGAGACTTTTTGTATACTATAAATATATAAATTATGTCTTTATGTCAAGACATTTTACAAAGCTCTTGTTAAAATAGCATAATGAACATTAAAATATTAAATTCCACTGCGACAAATTAATTAAGAAGAGACAGAAATCGACGATTTTATAAAATATCCGAATTTTTCACAGTTCAAAATGTAAAAATTAAAATCACATCGTCAGGCTTTCCGTTAGATACAGAAGAATGTTTTTGAATAAATCCCAGACTTTTTAGCTGAAAAAATGAATGAAGAAAATAAAATACACTGGGGACAAAATTATCTAGCTGTTTTTAAAATGTTTTGTAGATTTAATAAAATTTCCAAATTGCACACATAAAACAGCAAAAAGGCAAAATCTAGTCGGAAACAATATTTTCGAATATATGGATTTCTAGAAACCAATATTTTTATAAAATAATCTTGAAAAATGCCTTTTAAACTGATTTTTTAGTATAGATAAAAAAAATTTTTGATGATCATGGACACATAGTGAACGGATAGTATTTAGAACACAAAATCTATACGAGAAATTATGCAAATAAAAAAAATATTTTAGCAAACACTTACCAATGGAAAGACTTGTTATAAAATTATGAATATTTGCAGCCTTTGCAGCTTCTTCAATTTCTTTCATTGCAACTGTTCTATCATTATCACCATAACCTATGTTTTCTGCTATCGTCAGATCAAAAAGATTTGGTTCTTGGCTTACTATACCTAGTTGAGATCTGAAAAAATCCAAGTTAAAAGTAATTTCCGTTAGTCAAGGTAGTTATGTTTAAAATGAATTGTATTTTTTTTAATAACAGTTATTCAACTGTTTAACAAGATAGAAAGTCAATTTGACTTTAAAATCGTTATATATCAAATTTTGGGAGAATCTAATTTAAAACTGGTACCTCAACATGTTTTTAGTGTTCCGTACGGAACACTTATAAGATCTCTTCGGTGTCTGGCCGTCTGTCTGTCCGTCTGTCACATCCGATTTTCTCCGAAACTATTTGTCATAGAAAGTTGAAATTTGGTAGTAATATAGGAATTGATGGCCTTATCAGAGCCATGTAGTTTTGAAAGTTAAATTTTGACTTAAGGGGTTAGTTTTGGGGGGTGAAATCGAAAGTAAAAAAAAAAAATTTTTACTAGGTAATCGAGTGTGGTGTCAAATGAAAGCTTGTGAAAACACGAGCAAAAAATATATATAATGTAATACTTGCGCGCACTTTTCTTTGTATTATTTTTAAAAAGTCGCAAAAAATCGCCTTATCTCGAAAAGTACTTATCAAAAAATTTTGAAAAAATTCTGGAATATTCTCCACGGGGTGTAGATTGAACGAAGTGCATTACCTGTAATAATTTATCTGGTATATAAAAAAACAGAAATTTCAAGGTCATCAATTTTCAGTACAGATTGGAAATAAACTTTGTTGAAAACTTATTTGGGGTGTGTTTTGTGAAGTCACTGATCATTTTATACTTCCGTTACAACATTTTTTATTTTAAAAGCAATCAATGTACGGAACACTAATTGCGCAAGTTCAACTTGCACTTGACCGTTTTTTTTTAAATTTTAAATTTCTCAGTTAGTTAATTAGATACATATTGAGTTATTTAGAACGAATAAATTATCTTAAGTATATTATTTTGCGTTGCAAGTTTTAATATATTTCAATTTTACTACTTTTCAGCTAGTTTCTTGTTTTCAAAACCTTGGCATGAGCAAAGGTACATTCACTTTTTAAAATATTACTTTTATTCGCAAGTAATAGGTGAAAATGAATTCATAACTTTCATTCTTTTTAGTTAGTGATCGTAAAATAATTTTAGATCTAGTGGATTAACAGACCAAAATATTATATAGACGAAGTCATATTATGATTAATAATGAGCAAATCATATTTTAATAGATATTGTACAATAATTTCGTTACATTTTTATTTACAATTTTAGTAAGATGTTTTGAAATCTAGAGATTTACCAAAAAATTGTGCCAGACAAAAAAAAAACAGAAAAACAGGAAAAAATAAGCTAAGATTAATAACTAGGGCTGTAACAAAGTATTAGTTATAGTATATTTTACGTAATTAGTGCCGAAGTTTCTAGACCATAAGTGACAACAGGCATTATACACTGTTAAAGACTTTCCTTTTGAGATTTATTGGGATACTTAGTACCTTGTTATATGTCCCGGTTTACCGAATGGTGTCCGTCCAAGATTTGTTTGTTTGGGGATTTCCGCTTCTTAGTTCTCTTTTTTCAACAGGATCTTGTGTCCTAAATATATGTACGAGGGCACGTTTTCGAGCAACTGATTGGTAATAGTCACATCTATGTCTCGGGAACCCATTATTTTGGTTTTATTTGCGTTACTTTCTTGTCCAACCTTTAAGGAAGCCTCATGGAGTTTTTGCAACATGATTCGAAGTTCCTCTGCAGTCTTGCTAATAATGACAATGTCATCTCCGAACCTTAAGCGGTTGAGTGGTACGCCATCCACGTTCATCCATTTATCATGCCAGGTCAGATTTTTTAACACATCTTCCAGCGCTTAAGTGAACAGTTTGGGTGAAATTGTGTCCCCTTGCCGTGTTCCCCTTTCGGTACGGATATTATCGGTCCTTGTGTTCTCGTCAATGGTTATTTGCAGCGATGCATGATCATATACATTTAATTAGGTTTGAATATCTAGTCTATCTTTGGGCTATCCATGGCTTTTAGACTCGCTCAGGTTTCTATCAAATCAAAAACCTTACGGTGTAGTCTTTTTGTTATTATTTTAGTCAGTAGCTTATTTATTTATTTATATATATATATATATATATATATATATATATATATATATTTATTTATTTAGAGTGATCTGAATAAATACAGTAAAACAGTTATACTGTATTTAATTTTTTAACAAGTGTAAATATTAAGATGTTTTACCTAGAACCGACCGCAAACTCTATATATATATATATATATATATATATATATATATATATATATATATATATATAATATATAATGTATATATAATATATAATATATATATATATATATATATATATATATATATATATATATATATATATATATATATATATATATAATATACATAAAATGCAACGTATCTCTGTCTGTCTGTCCCTTAGTGCGCTTATCACTGGGGAACCACTTATCCGATTTACGTACTTTTTTTTAAAAACATACATATGTTCTCTGGAGAGGTTATACGCTATATTTTATTACGATAGGTAGCATAAGAAATGAGCAGTGACCATAATAGTGAATGAAGTCGGAAAAAAGTTTGTCTCTAGCGCGTTCTCTTGCAATACACAGTCTAAACCATTAAATATGGAACAATATTATGTAGCAGAGAATACCTATAATCTATAATATATATAAAATGCAATGTCTCTCTGTCTGTCTGTCCATTAGTGCGATTATCTCGCGAGAATCACTTATCCGATTTACGTGTCTTTTTTTAAATTCATACATATATTCTTTGGCCAGGTTATATAATAATAATATTTCTATATCTATAATATATATAAAAATGCAACGTCTCTCTGTCTGTCTGTCCGTTAGTGCGCTTATCACTGGAGAACCACTTATCCGATTTACGTGTTTTTTTTTTTAAATATACGTATGTTCTCTGGCCAGGTTATAGGATATATTTTATTGCGTTAGGTAACATAAGGAATAAGCAGTGACGATAATGGTGAATCAAGTCGGAAAAAAGGTTACCGTTAGCGCGTTCTCTTGCAATACACTGCCTAAACCATTAAATATGGCACAATATCATGCTGCAAATAATATAGTATATATAAAATGCAACGTCTCTCTGTCTGTCTGTCTGTCCGTTAGTGAGCTTATTACTTGAGAACTACTTATTCGATTTACGTATTTTTATAAATTTATACATATGTTCTATATAATTCGATATAAGCCTAGATAATGGAAAATAGGGTGAGATAATGGGAGATAAGTATAAATAATGGGAGATAAGGAGAAATAATGGGAGATAAGCAAAGATAAGTCTAGATAATGGGAATTATGGTGAGATAATGGGAGATAAGGAGAAATATTGCGAGATAAGTCGAGATAAGCCTAGATAATGGGAGATAAGGTGATATAATGGGAGATAAGGGGAAATAATGGGAGATAAGGAGAAATAATGGGAGATGAGCAGAGATAAGCCTAGATAATGGAAATTATGTAGAGATAATGGGAGATTAGGAGAAATAATGGGAGATAAGGGGAAATAATGGCATATATTTTATTACGTTAGATAATATAGGGAATAAGCAGTGACGATAGTAATGAATCAAGTCCACTGCTAGTATATATATATATATATATATATATATATATATATATATATATATATATATATATATATATATATATATATACATATATATATATATATATATATATATATATATATATATATATATATATATATATATACATATATATATATATATATATATATATATATATATATATATATATATATATATATATATATATATATATATATATATATATATATATATATATATATAATATATATATATATATATATATATATATATATATATATATATATATATATTTATATGTATATATATATATATATATATATATATATATATATATGTAACAAAGACAGGAGTAGTCACGACTGACTAGTTAAGAAAAATATTTTCTCAATTTAGTGGAGCTGCAGTCTATATTTAAATATTCATGGCCTTGGGTAGTGAAATAACCTTTTTTGTTAATCGAGCTTTCGAAATTATATTTATTTCTTCTTCAGGACATCTGGAAAGACAAAATTTTCTTTTTTCTTTATATTGTTAAGTGAAAAATTATTCTTTTAAGTACGTTCATATGGTTGAAAAAACAAAAAAGAAAGATGGCATGAGAAAAAAGAAAAATGATTGACTTACCAAAGTGGTTTTTCTATAACAAAACAAGCAGTCATTTGCACAGAGGGATATTCCCCAATATACTATTGTTAACTACATGCCAAATGGCTGGCCTTGGTACTCTCTGCTAATCCCGTAAACCAGTAAATATATATGTATATATATATATATATATATATATATATATATATATATATATATATATATATATATATATATATATAAGTTGGATTGAATTCTTTCTTGAACCTTGGAATATTGAATATATATTTTTTTCAATTTCTTGGGCTTTATGGTTCTTTTGTTTTAAGGATAGAGAAATTACATCATGTTCTAGTTAGAATTTATTGAAAACGTTTCGCCCCGATAGATGAACTGAAGAAGCCTGAAAATCGGGCGAAACGTTTTCAATAAATTCTAACTAGAACATGATGTAATTTCTCTATCCTTAAAACAAAAGAACCATAAAGCCCAAGAAATTGAAAATATATATATATATATATATATATATATATATATATATATATATATATATATATATATATATATATATATATATATATATATATATATATATATATATATATATATAATATATATATATATATATATATATATATATATATATATATATATATATATATATATATATATATATCGAGACGTTATTTAAATAGCAAGAAAAAGTATGAGGTCACCCTCTTATTTTAATTTTTTTCCAATTAAAATTTCTTGTACGAGTTTTTTTGCGTAAATAGCCATTAAATTTATTACATGTTCTATGTACTTACGGAATTAAAAACAAAATTTTAAAAAAAAACTCACCTAAGACAATGTAAATCAAAAACTGCTCACGTCATCTCCCTCCACGCTAATATTTCCATAGGCGGGGTCATAAAATCTCTGCAAGAGCTGTATCACTGTAGATTTACCGCAACCACTATCACCAACAAGAGCCACAGTTTTACCGTGCAAAATGGAAAGGTCGAGGCCATTTAAAATCTGCACTAAAGGTCTTGTGGGATACGAGAAATAGACTTTAGAAAACTCAACATTGGAGCTTGTCTAAAATATAAAAAGTATACAGGTTGTTTCAAAAAGTTGCAAAGCCAATACAAAATTTTCTATTAATATGGGCTGCAAATGCTTGTTTTTGAAAAACAATCATTTGCAGCTCATTGGGTGGTTCACCTTAAATTTCTACTGAATAAGTCATTTGGAATATGTGATCTATTATCACATTTATAAATCTAACTTCCACCCAGCATTTTCTAATTTTGTATTTTCATTTTTATTGTAAGATATAAGTATTGAAGTTGTACCAACATCTCGAACAGAAACGATAGTGACACCATTTAAAATATAACGTAGCTCTTTAAATAAAAATACAGGGGCATTATTGATTAAAACGGTGTTTGTTAGGAGAGTTTTTCCGTCCTCTCTTTCCCTCTTTGTAACTCTAAATAAATCTCACTTTTACAAGCCAGCGGTTTTTTTCAGTTTGTTGTAAAGAAATTTTTATTTCATCATTTGGTACTAATTTTGTAGGATTGAAAGAGTCAAAAGAAAGTACTTCCCAATTTAAAATGGTTTCATCAAAAAAATATTTTCGTTTACATTTAGATATTTCCTTCCTATTTAAGTTCAAAACTCAAACTTTGCAGAAATTGTCTATTAGAAGGTGTTATCCTTTGTATGTTTGATTTATTACTAAATAAAATATGTTTATTTCCTTCCTTTTTAGGCTTTTTTATACTAAACTTTGTAGCCAAATTTATGTCTGATGGTTTTTTTGTGATAAAGAACTACCATTGTTCATGAATTTTTTTTAAGATATAGTCGTAACGTTAGGACTTCTCCCCTAAAATTAACAAGTTCACCTTCTTGATCCATTATTTTAATAGTAATTTTATTTCTAGTTTTTACGGTTACTGGAAAATATGTGACTTTTGTGTTGATTCTATTATTTTAAAACCGGGAGCCATGTTGGGAAAAATTTGATGTGCTATAAGAACGGGTTTACCGTTAAGATATGTTCCTTCAGCAATAATACAATCAATATTTATAGAATTTACTTTAATAATCTCCGCAGGGATATCTGATATATGTTTTACATTTGGCTCTAGTCGTTTATTTGTAAAACCTAATAACCTTTTTTTAATTCTTACCTCATTAAACGTTACGCCAGCATGACATAAGATGTGTGTGTAAGGTAACTTCTAAAATTTAAAGTGAAACTTTGATACATTTCTTTACGATAGTTTTCATGGAAATAGGTTGTATACTTTATTACTGCAGCAGCAGCAAAATTTGACAAATCTAAATGAAAAAGCCGTTGTAACGACGTCCTAAAAGATCTGAAATTAGTTCCGAGTCATAATTTGTCGCCTACATTTATTAGAAATACAGTTTTTACGTACGATCGCTTTTCCTATCAGCCAGAAAGATTATTTAGTAAATAAATCGGTAAAGTGACTTACCCAGTACTTTCTTTGCAAACATGTAGTTCTAAAATAAGTACTGAATTTAATTGGTTCACGGAAAAAGAAAGTACATTTCCATAATATGAATAAAATCATACATCATATCGACACCCACCCCCTCTACTCTATCGATATTCCTCAAAAACTATAGGTTTCCTCCGTATTTTAAATAGAATATTATTTCGTTTGAGTATTGTGATGCCAACAGACAGGCCAGCCGTAAGCGGGCGTGCAGGGCGTGCACTGCAGGTGGGGGCATATCCAGGAGGACGGCAGATACAAATCTCGTCATGTTAAAACGCCTTGTAATCTAACATTATCAATGTCATCTCATTTGTTGCGAGACAATTCGCAATTATTATTTTTTCATTTATATATTTTTTTTCAAAACAACACCAACCTATTGGCATGACAGGACCTATTTATACTAGTACCTATTTTTTTTTGGATAAATATTTTTGAAAATTCTACGTCATAAACATTAATGACAATAAATTGTTGACTCTGGAAAGTGTTTCTTTGCTTTTTTTGACTCTGGAAAGTGTTTCTTTGCTTTTTTACATTTCCTTAACAAAACTAAAAGTCTTTCGTATAAATTACAGTCAGGGAAAATTCCTTCTTATAATACTATTAAAACTATACAATATTTGACCACTTCCTCTTTCACGTCATGCCCCATTAAAATTAAAGGTAATGAAAAAATAATTTAGTTTTTAATTTCCTAGCCTTCACAAACCCCGAAAAAGATCTTTAACATCATATGAAGAAAGCAACCAGAAGAACTTCCTACACAGCCTTTAAACCCTTAAATGTTTTATTTTAGATAGTATGCTCAAAATTTGTCCATACATTAACCGAAAAACTTGTAAATATCTCCAAATGCTTTTAAAATTATACAATATTAAACTACCCCCGGTTCTTTTAGCCTCTTCCTGGGTTTAACTTGAAAAAAAACCCTAATTTTTGGATTCCTAAGCTCCAAAAAATCCAGAAAAGGATGTATAGAAAGCAACTTCCATTTAACCTCCCTCTTATATATTTTGCTATAAATATAAATCCGTCAAATTTGTTTATTATTTAATAAAAAACAGGAAAAACTTCCATAATACTATTAAAACCTTTTAAAGTTTATCGACCTCCACCTCTTCCACCCCCTTGAAGCAATATGGTTGACAAGCTATAGGCTTCATCTCCCTGTTACAGGTTATCTATTCATCAAGCTTAAGATTGATATTTCATTTCGTTCGCGACTTATCGTGTCAACAGACCGACAGATTGCTGCCACTACGCGACTCTGTTTGAACATTATTGAAAATGCCCTTGTTAAGATGAAACGATTGAAATAAGAATGATGTTCTGAATAGAAATTTCGGTATAACAAATCAAACTGTCAATACCACTTTTAAATTTGATTTATTTAATAACATCTAGACTACAGTTGCGGTCATAGAAATTGCACCACTTAATAAAAATGATATTATTTTTCAAAACTGAACATTGATTCTCATTTCCGGTGAGAAGAAAAACTACACAAATAGTTTTTGGGGGCAAACAACCTAAAGCAAATGAACGTGGAAAATTGTAAATCTCTAATGTATTACTCAGTATATATCACCACTATACCAAACACTTTATTTTTTGCACTCGACGCGCGTTTCGCTAACCATGTTAGCTTCATCAGGAAAGCTAAACTACAAACCTACCCTATTTATACTTAGCCTAACCCTTGAATTACTCGCGAAACTAATGACATAGGCAAGGCCATCAGTTCCGGTCAATTAACCAGTAGAGGGAACTATAAGCAATAGGCCCTCTGTCTTTATTTAAACTACTTTTACATTTTAGTATTTCCATACTTTCGTATGCGTTCAATAATCTCCTATCAGATACATTTTTTATTAATCTTAGATTATCTAATATTACAGCATGATCAGCTTCAAGGGCATGTTCGGCAATGCTAGACTTTTCTGTTCTATTGTATTTTAAGTGTGCTAAATGTTCTTTAAATCGTGTTTTAATTGACCTTTTAGTTTGCCCAACTTATTTTTTGTGACAATCATTACAACTAATTTCATAAATTCCACTTTTCTCACAATTGGGAATCTTATCTTTGGGAATTCCTAAGATATTCCTCAGATTGTCTGATGACTTATAGACTAAGGTGAGGCCTACCTTATTAAATACCTTATTGATTCCCTTGCTATATTTCGGATTATATGGTATGGAGACATACTTGGTGTTATTTTCTTCACGTGTAAAAAAGGTGGAATTCTGAATATTAAACCTAAACTTACGTCTATTTATTAGCCTATTTACTAAGTCACCGTCATAACCATTAACTCTAGTTATATCTAATACGATTCCTTTCTTTATTAAAGTTTACTCTATTCAGAGGGAAAGTGACCAAACGATGAACTAAAAAAT
The DNA here is from genome assembly GCA_019049505.1 of Pachyrhynchus sulphureomaculatus. Classification (NCBI taxonomy): domain Eukaryota; kingdom Metazoa; phylum Arthropoda; class Insecta; order Coleoptera; family Curculionidae; genus Pachyrhynchus; species Pachyrhynchus sulphureomaculatus. Next base: position 117,916,881 of record CM032453.1, read on the forward strand.
GTAATGAGGCTAATTTATGTTGTTTGCAATGAAATGAATCATTAGGAATATATCTATCTGTTACTGTGTCCTTCTTATATTCTAATCTATTATTATTTTTTTAATAACTAAAATATCTAGAAAAGGCAATTGTCCTTTGTTCTCAAGTTCGTAAGTGAATTTAATCGAATCATACCGGCTATTTAATTTAGAAACAAAATTATCAATATTTGCTTTCTTTGTATCAAAAACCGCGAAAATATCATCCACATACCTATACCATACCCTTCGGAAATATTCGAATTCTTGACTGGCTTCGATTTCAAACTTACTCATGAATAAATTGGCTATGAAAGGTGATAAGCAATTGCCCATAGCTGTTCCTTCTTTCTGAACATAAAATTGATTGTTATATTGGAAATAATTTTGTTCCATACAAAGTTTAGATAATGTTAAGTATTCACGAATAATTTCGTCTTCAAAGTCATTCATTCTATATAATTCTTCGAGATATTGTAAAGTTTGTGGAATTGGCACACTTGGGAACAAAGAACTAACATCAAAAGAAATTAAGACTTCACCTAGATTTTCTGTTTCATTAATGAATTCTAACGAATTCTTCACTGCGAAAGTATTTAATGGTAACTTGTCTCCGATTCGCTAAAATTTAAATTAAATGTGAGTAATCCGACCATACCAAAACTGTATTGCTTACCTAAAATTCACAAACCTGGAAAAGCAATGCGACCCATTGTTTCATCGGTCGGATCACCCACATATTTAATATCCAAATGGTTATCAAAAGAACTTGAGAAGTTACCATTAAATACGAGAGAACTAACACCAGTAATATCGAAAGGCATGGAAAAGGCTATCAATCAGCAGATTAACAGGAGATCTTCTAACCTATGTAACACATGTTTAGAACAACGCAATTGAACACTTTGTAGGATCTCAAAGCTACGCTCTTCTGGTATGCCTGAAAAGTTCTGTTTATGGCTCGCATGTTTCCTCAAAGAGCGTTCTTTACGAGTGGCAGTCAACGGATTTCTTTCTAACATCTTCACTATCCACGCTGGTTTGCCCTAAGGCTCCATACTGTCTCCTACTCTCTTTCTCATTTACATTAACGATCTGCTGGACAGCTTTGTAAATGAAAGTACGCTTATCTCTTCATTTACTTTGAACGCTCGAACATCGGCGACTCATGCAAAAATCCGCAGACAGCAGGAAGTCGATCAACTTAACAAAAACCTGGAAGAAATTCTATCCTGGGGTGACTAATCAAGTAGAATTTAACGTTACAAAAACCCAGGCAGCAGTTGTTTCTAAAAAAGTTAACGTTGCGGAACCCAACATAGTGATATTAGAGCACTCCATCCCTCTAGCAACGTCATTTCTGGGCGTTAATTTGGAAGTAAATATGTTGCGAGCTTCTCAAAAGCTGGAAATATTATTTCGAACTAGAAAGCTTTACACTTCACAACAACTGTTAATTCTGTACAAAGCTCAAATTCGACCAACGGTGAAATACTGTTCCAATGTTTGGGGTTCTGCTCCTAAAAATACACTACATTTGTTGAATTCTATTCAGAAAAGAGCTGTTCGCCTGATTGGAGACCCGGGACGGACCAGCAACCTTGATTCACTGGAACATTGAAGAACGGTAGAAGACTTGAGTCTATTCTGCAAGTATTTTCATGGAAAGTGTTCAATGGATGTAGCCCACTTAATTCCTTTCACAGCGGTGCATGCTTGAAATACACGTCACACTAATACTTCAAATCTATATGAGATTCAGCTTGTTACTCCTAGTACAACCCTTTTCAAGAAGTCTTTTATATCGAGAACCTTATCTCTTTGGAATAATTTGCCCAGGACTCTGTTTCCGACGGAATACAATTTACAACGATTCGAGGCCAACGTGAATCGCTTTTTTTTTTCCGCACATGTGTCGCTCCTGTAGCGGATTTTCCAGCAGCGTGTGTGTTAGGCCCGTAAAAAAACTGCCTTACCTATCCAAAAACACAACCATACAGAAAATAAAAAAAGCAAAAGTTTCTGGTGATAAAATTTTTTCAATCAATAAATATGAGTACTTCCAGATTTGGCTCTATGGCATGAAGCAGAATCATTTTTAAAAAAACGAACTCTTCACAGTGAAAAAGGTGGTTTCTCTTTGAGAAAATCAAACTCTCTTCCAAAATTTGTATATATTTTTCTGCAATAATAGTGCCATCTATAAAGTTGCACAGTACACTTGCGGCATGTTTCACTGTTTTTAATGTACAGGATCCGTGAAATCTTTCATGTACACAGCGTCTTACATAGGGAGCACCAGCAGAACTAAAGATGTTAAATTTGCTTTCATCTGAAAACATTACTTTTCTCCAGTCTTCGAATGTCGACTTTTCACATGGTTTCGACTAATACAGGCGTGATTCCTTTATTTTTTGATTGAGAAATAGTTTTTTGGGCTGGTTTCTTTGCACATAAACATTTGTCCCTTAACCGTCTGCCGACAGTTTCTCGACTTATATTAGCTATATTTCTATCTGCAAGATTCCTTGATACACCATTAGCAGTTTTGAAGCGATCTTGTAAAGACAATTGCGTCATCAAGCGATTTAATAGCTCATATGTCTTTCTTCTCCTCCCAGTACCTTTTTTTCGCTCTATGCTGCGCTAAGAAAGATTTTTCTTTAAAACTCGTACCACAGTGGATTGGTCGCACTTTTTCGGTAGAAGAAAATTGTTTAAAATTCAACATAATAAGAAATAATAAATTATATTAGCCGTTTCGGTGGTTAAAACTGAACTGAGAGGCATTGTTTGAATTTGCTCTAATCGTAATAAGTAAATAAAAACAATACCGTTCAATTATACCAACATTTAGGACTAAAACTTCAAAAATAGTAGGTGGTGCAATTTCTATCTCCGCCACGGTAGATTCAGGCTTCTAATGATATAAAAAAACCTTTTGCTCGCCTAGTTTAATAATTAGTATGACATGTACCGTACGGTATAAGCGTGGTTTTGGCTATGGTTGCAATTCCTTGTATTTACTGTAGATTATTAATTATAGCCGTAAGATTATATATGAGAGATAAAATGTAATTCCTATAAAAATACATGTATTTATTAATATTTTGTAGACAGGTGTAATATTGGGTAATATTTCAAAGATATTTGTAAGTTAGTAGCCATAACTGGATAAAAGCTTGTGACCTTTTTGATATTTTTTAGGTTATCATTTTTTTTTTTCTAGATAAGGAATTCATTAATATTTAATCTAATACAATACTTCGTAGAGTACCTCTGGTTTCATTGTCTATTTATCCTTTTTTCTTGTTGGTATTTTTTTATTGTTTATTGTTTTTTCGTGTAAATATATATATATATATATATATATATATATATATATATATATATATATATATATATATATATATATATATATATATATATATATATTCATTTCATTTTATTTTCCGCTGGCTTTTGGAAGATATAAAATTGTAGTTCCGAGTTATTTCATCCAATATTCCTGTAAATTTAATTTGAATTTTTAATTGACGCATAAAAAATAGGCAGAACCAATTCTGGCGAATACAAAATTAATATAGGCGGACTTTAAATGGAAATGCAGATAGTAAGTCTTCCTTGTGGTAGCCAATCCAAGAACTAAGCATTGCCAGACCAAAAATAATAAAAACTTTATCAATAATTTTGAAATGAAGAGATTTTCGAAAAATCTTTAAATACAATGGAAGAGCTGAACTATTTAATGACTAATAGTAATATACATACCCATTTACGTTGTAGGGAATTTGAATAACTCCTAATCGCAGGTACTCTTTCAAACAGAGCAAAAATTCTAGTTGCTGCAGCAATTCCTTTTTGCATGTTAGTTGAAAATTTCAAAGCGTTACTTATTGACCACGAACTTGTTACCACTACTTCAAGGACTCTGGAAATAAATAAATAAAATTACATTCACGAACCTGAACTAAGCTGATATATTGAAATAAAGATATTATTATTATATAAAAATATTTTCTACTAACTTGAATACTGTGGCAGAATCAACTTTACCAAGTGATATTACTTTGGCACCATAGGTCATTCCCCCTGCGTATGCTAAAAATTGAAGACTTCTTGCGCATCCTAAAATTTAGATAGAAATAATAAATTTGCTTTATTAAAACACAAAACTTTTTAAACATATAACAGTAAAATAATACGCAAATAAATAACTGTAAACCTCTTGTTATCGATGCTCATTTATTTTAAAGCCGTAGGTAGTTTGACAAACTAAATTATTCGAATATCTGTCCATATGATAAATGTTTAGGACTCCTAAATACTTACCATTAGTACAGATATTCGATGGCTTAAACATGTTTACGTAAAAGTTCCAGAAAATATCGTCAAAACCATTATAAACATCATAAATATCATACTCTGACTCAAAATCTACCCACAAGTCGCCTTAGTGAAGTTCTTCCAAAATCCAAAAAACTGGGACCTCATCAGTTTAATCTTCTTCTTCACAAAAATCGCGGAAAAAATTAGTCTCCAAACACTCTCCTACGAAATCTTCGGTCCCTGCATCCTCCGACATATTCAATTCGGCTTCCGCCTGAGCACCAACTGGTCAGGCTCGTCGACGGCGTAACAGATGGACTACAGCTGGGAGCCTTCACAGGACTTATCGCACTAGACCTCTAAAAGGTTTTCGACAAGTTCTTGCATGAAAATCTCATTTATAAATGTCACATATACATAATCTAAACTTAAACATTATCAAACCTACAGCATCCTTCCTAAAAACAGGAATTTCAGAGTCAGAACTAATGACGCCTTCTCCGAAACCAAAGGCATCGAGGCTGAGGTGTCCCAAGGCTCCCGATTCTCCCCCATCTTATACAACATCTACACAGCGGGCATACTACGCACCCGTAACACACAAATCGCAATATTTGCCTATAGTTGTCCAAATCGAAAATAAAAATAAACCCGGAAAAATACAGGCATTCTTTATCACAAGTACAAACAGAACCATGCCCCCAATTTAATAAATATCTAGGTAGAATGGGGTAACTCCGTAAAACATCTGGCCAGCAATATCGCCAAAAGACTTCATGGTATGCTGAAACACCCCAATAATTTTCCACAACCATTAACTCTCCTCATTCATTCTACTCAAAGCACCTAAACCTAAAAAATAGGTTCTTGTTAAGGCTTTAATATAAAGGCAACCAAAATAGAGTATAAATGCATACAGACAATTTAAATTTTTTTTATGGGCATAATACACGTGCTGCAGGGAAATCCCTAAAGCCCTACAGGAGCGACACGTGTGCAAATAAAAACGACTCACGTTGGTCTTGAATCGCTATAGATTGTACTCGGGCAGAAACACAGCCCTGGGTAAATTATTCCAAAGGGATGAGGTTCTTCCTATAAAAGACTGCTTGAAAAGGGTTGTACGAGGAGTAACAAGCTGAACCTTATACGAATGTGAAGTATTAGTGCGACGTGTATAGCACTCTGAGAGGAGCGAAACTCACGTGGTCGCTACATCTAACGGAACACTTTTCTTGAAAATACTTGCAGAATAGACTCAATTCGACTCTGGGAGGAACTACGTGGGCTACATCTAACGAACACTTTCCATGAAAATACTTGCAGAATAGACTCAAGTCGCCAACTGTTCTTCGATGTTCCAATGAATCAAGGTTGCCTGGCTAGCTCCCAGTCCCCAATCAGGCGAACAGCCCTCTCCTAAATAGAATTCAACAAATGCAGTGTACGTTTGGGATCAGAGAACCAAACATGGAAGCAGTATTTCATCGTCAGTCTAATTTGAGCTTTGAGTCAACGATAGAGTAAAGTTTATTATCTCATTTTTTTCGGGAATGATGAAAAAAATGTTAAATACAATGGTTTTCGGGAATGTTAAGGTGCACAGTTTAAAATTATTTTTGAATATACAGGGTACTTCAAAAAAGTATGGCCGATATAACATATGTTTTTTTAAATGGAACATCCTATTTTCTAATTTATTTTTTAAATTCCGCTTAAAATTTTATAATTTTTTTTTATTAATGTTATATACCTAAACCTAGTAGTTTTTCTAATATTTAATTTTTTTTTAAAATACTAGTTTTCAGTTTTGTAAAAAATTGCCAGTAGCACCATTGTTTCTGAAGGTGGAATACTCATAATTGGTATGAGCGTTCTATAGAGATGAAAAAAAAAAGATATATCTAAAGAAATTTGAGTAAAATGCCAAAATAAATTTATGCATTTCGACTACTTTGGATTGAAAAATTTCAAATTTTTTAAATGGCACACCCTGTATAGTATTATTTTCTCTAATAGATTTTACAAAACCCTCCAACTTTTATTAGGTATGTCATATACCTATTTCTAATACTTTTCGATTTATTTTGAATTTTTCCATTTTTACCCTTGTTTTTAATACACTTACGCTATAACATCGTAGTTGCCAAGACAAAACAAAAATGTAGGCATTGTCAAATTTTGACATGTCTGTTAAGCAAGTAAAAATAGTTTAATTTGTTGTAGTAAGTGACGTATAAAGGTAATAGTTATGAATTTTCCTAAAAATGAATTAACTGATATTGTTTATGTACTGGGCGAGGCGGGAAAAAATTGTCTTTTGGCAGTAAGGCTTTACGGAGCGAAATACCCTAATAGACATATACCATCTAGAAAATCTTTTCCGTGCTTAATAGAACGGTTTAATGATGACTTATCGGACACATCCCAATCTACGACTAGTCGCACCACGAGAAAATACAAGTATCATCACCCCTTTCATATGGAACTACACCAAGAACTTCAAGACCGTGATTTTGAACGACGAGTAAACTTTTGTACCACCATGAATGGAGCAATAGAGGCCGATCCAAATTTTTTATCCAAAATAATATTTGATGATGAATTTCGTTGAAGCTACTTTTCGCAGTAATGGAGCAGAAGCAGTTAACAGCCATAACATGCATTATTATTCAACAGTTAATCCATTTTGGGTCCGGGAAGTTCAAAACCAAAACCATTGGTCGCTTAATGTTTGGTATGGAATATTAAATTTTCGAAATATTGGTCCATATTTTTTACGCGAATTGCTTAACGGGCCTAGATATCTAAATTTTTTGCAAAACCAATTACCCCAATTTCTTGAAGAAGTTGATAACTTTAAAAGGGAATAAATGTGGATTCAACAAGATGGAACTCCTGCTCATTACCACCGGGAAGTTCGGAAATTTTTAAACGATAGTTACCCACAAAAATGGATCGGTAGGGATGGATTCATTCAGTGGCCCCCTCGATAATGTGATTTAACACCTTTAGACTTCTGTTTGAGGGGCAACATTAAAGATCGTGTTTATGTGAATCTCCCTACAACACCAGTAGATATGAAAAATAGGATACGGGATGTGTGCAGGATAATAACGCCTTGCTAAGGAAAGTGAAGGAAAATATAGTAAAAGGACTAAACATGTGTATTCAAGTAGTCGGGCATATTTTTGAACATTTATTATGTCATAATAATTAGTCATTAGATAAATTAAACTATATTAAAATTATTATTAACTATTTGTTTATGTTCTCACAATAGCGTAAGCGTATTAAAAACAAGGGTAAAAATTGAAGAATTCAAAATAAATCGAAAACTATTAGAAATAGGTATATTACATACTTAATAAAAGTTGGAGGGTTTTGTAAAATTTATCAGAAAAAATAATAATATGCAGAGTGTGCTATTTAAAAAATCTGAGATTTTTCAATTTAAAATAGTTGAAATGTAAAAATTTATTTTGAACACCCTATAGCATGTAACTCAAATTTGTTTACATATATCTTTTTTTTTCATCTCTACGGAATGCTCGTACCAATTATGAGTATTCCACCTTCAGAAACAATGGCGCTACTGGCAATTTTTTTTCAAAACTGAAAACTAGTATTTTTTAAAAAAATTGAAATATTAGTAAAACTGCTAGGTTTAGGTATATAACATTATTAATAAAAAAGTTATAAAATTTTATGCAGAATTTAAAAATAAATTAGAAAATAGGATGTTCGATTTAAAAAACATATCTTATATCGGCCACACTTTTCTGAAGTACCCTGTATACTCAAAAATAATTTTAAACTGTGCACCTTAACATTCCGTAAAACTATTATATTTGACATATTTTCGTCATTCCCGAAACAAATGAGATAATGAACTTTACTCTATAGTTGACTCACCGTGTACAAAATTATCCGTTGTTGTGGAATGCAAAGCTTTTTAGTTCGAAATAATATTCCCAGCTCTCTTTGCTATGCTTGCAACATGTTTATGCCAAAACATATTTGCTCTCAAATTAATGCCTAGCAAACTGAGTGATGATGCTAGAGGAATGAAGGGCCCCGACATATCTAAGTCGCGTTCAGCAACGGTAACTTTTTTAAAAAAATCTGCCGCCTGGGTTTTTGTAGAGTTAAATTCTACTTAGTTACTGTCACCCCAGGACAGAATTTCTTCCAGATCTTTGTTAAGTTGAACGATTTGCTGCTGTCTGCACATATTGCATGAGTAGTCGATGTTCGAGCGTTCAAAGTGAATAAAGAGATAAGCATACCGTCATCTGCAAAGTTGTAGATTCGATTCCTGGTCTTTTCCAACAGATCCTTAATGTAAATGAGAAAGAGAGTAGGAAACAGTATAGAATGCTCTTTGAGAACTTTTCAGACATACCAGGAGAGCGTAGCTTAGCCAACAATCCATCGTGTCAAATAGGGTCGAATGCCTTGGATATACCAAGAGCAACCGCTCGAGATATTCCAAAGTGTTCAGTTGTGTTGTTTCAAAGATGTGTTACATAAGTTAGAAGATCTCCGTTGATCCATTTTCACGAAGCCATATTGATGGTCGTTAATAATATTGAATTCTTCAAGATATTTTAAAAGATGCTGATCGATAATCTTTTTCATGACTTTCGATATTATTAAAAGCAATGCGACTGGTCTATATTTGTTTGACAAGGTCTTCTAGCCTTTTTTGGGTATGGGCTAAACTGTGGTGCATTTCCAGCAAGAAGGAAATATTCCCTTTCTGTAAGATAGGTTGAAAAGTCTACAGAAACCTGGTGTTAGTTCTCTCGCACAATTTTTGAGTACTATGACAGGTATTCCGTCAGCGCCAGAAGCTTTTTTGGTGTCTAGGTTCATTAAAATACGTTTTATAATACGCTGTCTGACGACAATATCGGGCATCCTTGACTACACTATGGGAATAGTATGTGGTGGTAGAATATGAAGCAAAAAGTTCAGCCAACAAATTTGCTTTCTCAACAGGTCTTGTGGCAGTAGAATTATCTGGTCGTATGAGTGGTGGTATAGTTGATTTGGTGAAATGTTAAGTCACTGCCTTAACGACTCACCAAAAGGACCTGGAATTGTTAGTGCAAGAAAGAAGTTTGTTTCTAATTCGAAAACATCCTTAGTGCAGTTCGATGGATCATCGGATCAAAAACAAACGTCTAATTATGGGAAAGTTAGAAAATATTCTTCCCATTTAACAGGCTCCTCTCTATCATTAATTGGTAGGATATTCTATGTCGATAGCAGTTTATGGTCGGAAGAACCTAACCGCGGATTTACGGTGACAGTGTAAATCTCTGGATTGGTAGTTAAAAATAGATCAAGAAGACTGGTGGCTCTTGGTCTCTATCAGGAATCAGTGTGTGTGTGTGTTAGTCAATAAGCTGAGTTAAATCACAACTGACTGAGAATGATTCAGCTTCACCACCTTGTTCGTCGGTAGTATTTGCATACCTAAGCCAGTTGATGTTGTGGACATTAGAGTCGCCTAAGATGGCAATCTCGACATTTGGATAGTTTATATCTAAATGATCCATTGTGTCTGCAAAAGAAGTGAAAAGTATTCTAAAGTTAACACCACTTGGTGGTCGATAGAGGGAGCAGATATACCTTGGTTTGTTGAGTCATTATTTTTAACCACATAACATCAAAGTATCGGGGCCACCTCTCTGACAGAAAGACCGATTCCAAAGTTACGTCTAAAGCGGGAAGAAGATTAGAGATAGTTGACTATGCTAGTCAATGAACTGACCTTGGTTTCACAAAGAGCGAGTACATTAGGTTTATTTGATTGCAAGTGTTGGTGCTCTGAATTTAGGTTCGAGTTTAAAATCTATTTTAAAATTGTAATCTCTGCATATTTATACCTCTGAATTAGCCCCCACCCGGAGATCCAAACGGGGGGCTATGTTACCTCCGGCACAGGCACGAAACGTTAAGCAACTTTACGTAGCCTAAGCCGACATACTAATAACATAATCATCTGAGGCACTTAAAAGTTGTAAATTTTAGAGACTGCATGATATTTAGAGATTTTGATAATGGCAATAGCATTTATTCAAAGTAAATATCAAGTAATATATCAAGAAATATATTGCTTAAATTGATAGTTAAACTTTACATTGTATAATTCATCAATGATTTTGTATAAGATGCTTCGGACTTTCAAATTAGCATAAGAAAGATGGTGGTACCAACGTTCCAAAATACTTTTATTTGGACAAATCCACGTATATATTCAATAACGAAAACGAGCTTACGTAGTAAGTATTACAATGGTGTGAGTTTATCTATATATGGATTTTCTTGGTTTATTCTTCAAAATTTCAAAATTTAAAATACTTTTTTTACAAATTCTTATCCTAGTTTTTTTTTTGTTATTTCTAGTTATAAGTATTTTCTAAACGTTTTAGGTTGTACTTTTTAATAACATCAGTTCCCCATTACCAAAGCGTATTGCGTATTTTCATGTCGAGTCGCGAAGGCCCGCTTATTGAACTACAAAAATTAACCAACGGTATATCACAAGAGATAAACAAAGCATACTTAAATGACTTGTCAATTCCTAGATCAATTTATTCACTAGGTGGTTATAGTCTGTCAAGTAAGAACGTGTCCGCGATAATTCATTTTTGGTAGATGCGATTCTAGCGATTCTACAAAAAATGGGTAGAGGGAATCTTTGTCTACGATGCATTTTAGTAAAAGTATCAGTCGATCCCGAATTTTCGTCGAAATCACATAAAATCCAAAATGAGTCACATGTTGCACAGTCTTTCCTTGTTCCCATCCAAAGGGGCCTACAATAATACATTCCACGACCACTAAATATATTAAAAAGTGAGTGTCGTTTGTAAAGAAGTGGGTATATAATTTTAACGAGACGAAAAAGGTCGACGAGTTGCTAGACGTGGCTCGGTAGGCAAAGCCACTCCTAAAGTCGAAAAACGAATCGCTCGACAACATCTTCATGCTCATGATGTCAAATTCCGAAGCACGTTAAAAAAACTTTTATTGGACCAAAATCACGTCGCAAAAACGACTCGCTTGGGACTACGATAAGATATTAGAATGGCCCTCACAATTGCCAGACGCCAACGCGTCTGGTCCCTTGTAAAGAGAAAGCTCAGAGAAAATACTCTAAGGACTTTAACTCAGCTGTCTAGCGAGATTCGAAAAATTTGCAGAGTATACAGAAAATCTCGTTGACAGCATGTCTCGGAGATGCGAGACGATTATTGATGCAGAAGGCGACTGGATAACTTACTAAGGTAATTACGCCGTTGTTAGCACACGAAAGAATACATTGATGGCAAAAAATATTCTCGAAACCCATTTTTTCAAGAATACTTGACAGTCTGTAAATTTACAAATAAAGGTCAAAAGTTTGCAGTAGTACCTCTTCGTTATTAACAGTAACAATTAATTAATAAATCTAGCCAGAATAATCAACGTTCGGTAAGACCGCGACTACATACCATTACAAAGTCGAATTGAAAAGCAATCACGATATTTTTAAACTTACCTAAAATTACAGCTCTTATGTGTGATCTTCTGAACCCTGTTTTTTTACAGAAAATGAGTTCTTTTAAATAAGAATCGCAAAATACACTTTCACATCCCAAAGCTTTTACAGTTCGTATGTTATCTATAGCTTCTACAGCAATCTAAAAATAAATATTGGAACACCTGAAACAATGTTTACCTATAGATTCTTTAGAAATTAGTTATATCTCAGTTAGTGCGATTGGCTTAGAATTGTTCCATAACAAAGAAGAGTAGCAAATAAAAAAAATATTTTTAATTAAATTTAAGAACATTCATCAGTTTATACCGTCCACTGCTGGACGAAAGCCTCCATTAAGTCTTGCCACCTTTTTTGTTCTGAGCCAATTATACCCAATTTCCAGCCACTCTCTTCAAATCGTCAATCCACCGACCTGATGGTCTACTCCTAGAGGCTTTGCATCTTGGTCGCCACTCTATAATTTTTTGGTCCATCGTCCATCCTTAAACTTAGCAATATGTCCAGCCCAGTTCCATTTAGGATGCAGAATGAATTTGACTGCGTCTTGTACCCCCGTTCTTTTCCTGATAATGTGATTTAGGATGTAATCTCTAAGAGTAACGCCTAACATTGACCTCTACATTTTTTTTTGTATGGCACATATTTTGTTGATATTTTTCTTCGTCAATGTGATTTTACGTACGGCTCCGTACGTAAAAACGGGTAGTGCGCATCTGTTACTACTTAAACATATAGCCCAGTTTGCTATACAGGAGAGATCTATTCTCCGCTAAATTTCATGTGTTTGGTTGTCTTGTCCTATGCTGACTTCATGTCCTAGGTATTTATATCGGTTTACTTGCTCGATCTCCACGTTATTCAGTTTTATAATGTCGTTTATTATTGAATAATATATAATAAACGGGGGTCCTTCAGCCTTGGCCGCTTCCCGCACTTCTTACGCTATCACTCTCTTTCCCACCAATCGTTTTCTTCTAAATCTCTGGAACTCATTGCCGTTTCAATATTTTTTCTCTATGTCGTTCTGGGTCTCTCCTTTTTTCTTTTGTTCGACGGTACATATTGTAAAGCCTTCTTCGGCCAACGTTCTCCCATGCGCTTTACATGCCCGTACCATATTAACTTCTAATCGGGCTATCACTATCTCTATCATCTTTGCTCTCTGTCTAATTTCTTCATTGTGTATGTGATCTAATCTTGAGGCTCCACAAGATCGTCGTAAGTAGTCCATTTCAATTGTTTTTAGTTTATCTCTATCTCGCGTACTCATTTGCCAGCATTCTGAACCGTATGTCAGTCTGGGTTCAACGATTACTTTATACATTATTGTTTTTGTTTTTAATCTAATCTTCGGTGACCACAGCAGCGAGTTAAGCATTTGTATACATCTTCTCCCTTGTGTATCTCTGTCTGTGTTTCCTTTTTCTGATATTATGCTTCCTAAGTATTTAAATTGTTGACAACCTTTTATTGTTCCTTGTGGAAGCTGAAGATCATTGATCTCACCCCCAACGTACAGATATTCAGTTTTGTCTACATTGATGTTTAGACCCCAGTTCTTTAATTCAGCCTCTAGTTTCCTGTACATGTATTGGATGTCATCTTCATCGCTTGCAATGATTACCTGATCGTCCGCAAATAGGAGTGTATATAGACAATCATTTTTAATTTCTATTCCCATGTGTTTACATTTTTTCATCCAGGAATCTAGGGCTTTTTGGATGAACATCTTAAATAACGTAGGAGAAAGGCAGCATCCTCGTTTTAAGCCTTAGTAATGTTGAATGACTCGGATATATTTTTTCCTATTTTAATAACTGCCTTTGCATCTTTATACATATTATATATTGCTCTTACATATAGGCTACTAAGGTCACTTGCGTCTAGTATATCAAATAAGTTTTTTAGTATCGTAAGCCTTTTCAAGGTCGACGAATATAAGGTGGGTATTCAGATTTCTTGCTGTTCTTATTTCTATTATTTGGTTAAGAGTGAACACATTGTCAGTATAAGATCTTCCAGAACGAAAGCCACTCTGCTCCTCTATTTCTGTCAGTTTGCTTTCTATTCTTTCTTTCACAATTTTGCCATACAACCTTCCTACAGAGCTGGTTACACTAACACCCCTATAATTTCTACACTGCCTTTTGTCGCCTTTCTTATAAATAGAACTGATGTATGCCAAATTCCATTCTTCAGGCACACTGTCTCCGAGTATTAAGCATCAATTGAAAAGGCGCACAACCATTTCCAACAAAATATCTGGGGCATATGCACTGGTGTAATAACCAGGTATGTCCTTAATCTTGCATATGTCCTTCTTTCCTATTGTGTTCTTTTTTCTTTTAACTATCAAGCTCTTATTTTGTTCTACAACTTTTTTAATTTCCTCTGCAATTTTCTGACTTTTATTTTTTTCTAATTTCCTTAGATATCTTCTTATTTATAGTCCTGTATTCGCCTGTAGTCTTATCCATCATTTCTCTCCTTTGTCTTATTAACTACACCTTTGATTCAATTTCTGTTCTTCTTGTTGTTTTGGGCAAGTTTTTTCAATGGCATTTTCGATACTATTTTTGATGTTTTCAAGTATGTTATCAACTGCTGTGTTTTCGTTGTGTTCCAAGGAGACTGCTATTTCCTTTCTATCAGAATCTACATCTTCCAGGGTTGTCCATGTCTTATGGTTTCTTTTAGGAATCATTCTGCAAGTATTTTCATGGCAAGTGTTCGAAGGATGTAGCCCACTTAATTCCTCCTAGAGCGGTGCATGTTAGAAACACACGTCGCGCTAATACCTCACATCCGTATGAGGTTTAGCTTGTTACTCCGCGTACAACGCTATTCAAGCAGTCTTTTATCTGGAGAACATCATCCCTTTGGAATAATTTGCGCAGGGCTGTGTTTCCCACCAAGTACAATTTACAGCAATTCAAGAACAACGTGAATCGCTTTTTCCGCACACATGCCGCTCCTGGAGCGCTTTAGGGACTTCCCTGTAGCACGTATGCTAGACCCAAAAAAAATCATATCGTTTCTTTCCTTTTTTAATGGTTACAAGTACTTACAATACGGCGGTCACTTCCAACTGAACATCTATTTAGGAAACTTACATCTTGGATACAGTCTTTCCTGTTGCTGATTATGAAATCTACTGCATTTTTTGTTCTCTCATCTGATCTAGACTATGTCCACTTTCTGTTTTTGTTCTTTTTAAAGAAGGTGTTCATTACATATAAACTATTTTGATGCAGAAAATTTGTTAGATGACAAAAAATCTGCCGTTTGGAGAATTTAGTTTTAAAATAAATTGAAACGAAAATCACCGCAATATTAAAATTTTCTCAATAAAGATTGATAAATGACAATGATATTGGTGTGAAAAAGTTAAATTTATTGAAATTTAAACTATTTTTAAACAACCTTTTACTGTTACCTTTTGTTCAGTTTTTCTGAGTGATTATATCCAATATGTTATGTGGCGTTATATATACAAAATTGCGGTAATCAATAATCGCTAGCAAATTTTAACGCCTATTTCTGTATTATCTGTAATTTTTCTTACCTTTGCAGACTTTTTTAATAGTTTTTGTGTGAAATTGGACTCTTGGCTAGTAGACTTTATTTCGTAATAAATTGAGAAAAATACTAGTGGGAAGAAAACACCTGCTATTAATGTAAGTTTCCATTCAAAGTATAAACCTATCACAGTGGAAAGAATCAATGTTGACAGTGCATTTATAACTAAGCCTACTCTTGAACCACCAGCCTAAAAGAATATACATTTTTTAAATATTATCTTACTTAGTACTTTATTCATTACTATAATTAATATATTATGTTCTCCAATGGTTTTCACATATTACGTATTTTACACTCAAGACGAAAAATTAATTAAATACGCGTTTCTTCATCTTTCCGAAAATATTGGGATTCTGTCTAAAAATTTTAAATCTCCTTCTGGCGGTAGTGTGTCTATTTATTTATAGCCAATCAAAAATAGACCTATAAGTCTTCTCTCACTAATGTACAAGCTACTTACAAAAATAATAACATAGAAAATAACAAACAAACTGGATAGCTACCAGCCACGCGAACAAGCTGGATTTAGACGAGGTTCCAGCATGACAGATCATCTACAGACAATGCGAATACTAGTAGAAAAGATAATCGAATAAAACATAAAACTATGGGTAGAGATATGGGCAGTTTTAAACGCTTTAACTAACTGCATAATAGATGACAGGTACACAACCCTTATCTATAATATATATAAAATGCAACGTCTCTCTGTCTGTCTGTCTGTCCGTTAGTGCGCTTATCACTGGAGAACCACTTATCCGATTTACGTACTTTTTTTTTTAAAACATACATATGTTCTCTGGCCAGGTTATAGACTATATTTTATTACGATAGGTAGCATAAGGAATGAGCAGTGACGTAAAATAGTGAATGAAGTCGGAAAAAAAAAAAAGTTTGCCGCTAGCGCGTTCGTTTGCAATACAGAACCTAAATCATTAAATATGGAACAATATTATGTAGCAGAGAATATCTATAATCTATAATCTATAATATATATAAAATGCAATGTCTCTCTGTCTGTCTGTCTGTCCATTAGGGCGTTTATCACGCGAGAACCATTTATCCGATTTACCTATCTTTTTTTAAATTCATACATATATTCTTTGGCCAGGTTATATAATAATAATAATAATAATCTATAACTATAATATATATAAACTGCAACGTGTCTCTGTCTGTCTGTCCGTTAGTGCACTTATCCCTCGAGAACCACTTATCCCATTTACGTGATTTTTTAAATTCATACTTATGTTCTCTGACCAGGTTATAGATATATATTTTATTACATCTATAATATATATAAAATGCAACGTATCTCTGTCTGTCTGTTCGTTAGTGTGCTTATCACTGGAAAACCACTATTCCGATTTTCGTACTTTTTTTTTTAAAACATGCATATATTCTCCGGCCAGATTATAGGCTATATTTTATTACGATAGGTAGCATAAGGAATAAGCAGTGACGATAACAGTTAATGAAATCGGAAAAAAGTTTGCTGCTAGCGCGTTCTCTTGCAATACACTGCCTAAACCACTAAATATGGAACAATATCATGTAGCAAAGGATATATATAATATATATAAAATGCAACATCTCTCTGTCTGTCCGTTTGTTCGCTTATCACTGGAGAACCACTTATCCGATTTACGTGCTTTTTTTTAAACATGCTAAACGATTAAATATGGAACAATATCATGGAGCAAAGAATATCTATAATATATATAAAATGCAACGTCTCTCTGTCTGTCTGTCTGTCCGTTAGTGCGCTTATCACTGGAGAACCACTTATCCGACTTACGTGCTTTTTTTTTAAACATACGTATGTTCTCTGGCCAGGTTATAGGATATATTTTATTATGTTAGGTGACATAAGGAATAAGCAGTGACGATAATAGTGAATCAAGTCGGAGAAAAGTTTGCTGCTAGCGCGTTCTCTTGCAATACAGTGCCTAAAGCATTAAATATGGAACAATATCATGTAGCAGAGAATATAATATATATAAAATGTAAGGTCTCTCTGTCTGTCTGTCTGTCCGTTAGTGCGCTTATCACTCGAGAACCACTTATCTGATTTACGTGTTTTTATAAATTTATACATATATATAATTCGATATACGCCTAGATAATGGGAGATAAGGTGAGATAATGGGAGATAAGGAGAAATAATGGGAGATAAGCAGAGATAAGTCTAGATAATGGGAGTTATGGTGAAATAATGGGAGATAAGGAGAAATAGTGGGAGATAAGGAGAAATATTGCGATATAAGTCGAGATAAGCCTAGATAATGGGAAATAACGTGAGATAAGGAGAAAAAATGGGAGATAAGGAGAAATAATGGGAGATGAGCAGAGATAAGCCTAGATAATGGAAATTATGTAAAGATAATGGGAGATAAGGAGAAATAATGGGAGATAAGTCGAGATAAGCCTTGATAATGGGATATAAGGTGAGACAATGGGAAATAATTATAATGGGAGATAAGGAGAAATAATGGGAGATAAGCAGAGGTAAGTCTAGATAATGGGAGTTATGGTGAAATAATGGGAGATAAGGAGAAATAGTGGGAGATAAGGAGAAACATTGCGAGATAAGTCGAGATAAGCCTAGATAATGGGAAATAACGTGAGATAAGGAGAAATAATGGGAGATAAGGAGAAATAATGGGAGATGAGCAGAGATAAGCCTAGATAATGGAAATTATGTAAAGATAATGGGAGATAAGGAGAAATAATGGGAGATAAGTCGAGATAAGCCTTGATAATGGGATATAAGGTGAGACAATGGGAAATAATTATAATGGAAGATAAGGAGAAATAATGGGAGATAAGCAGAGATAAGTCTAGATAATGGGAGTTATGGTGAAATAATGGGAGGTAAGGAGAAATAGTGAGAGATAAGGAAAAATATTGCGAGATAAGTCGAGATAAGCCTAGATAATGAAAAAAACGTGAGATAAGGAGAAATAATGGGGAGATAAGGAGAAATAATGGGAGATGAGCAGAGATAAGCCTAGATAATGGGAGATAAGGAGAAATATTGGAAGATAAGGGGAAATAATGGGAGATATTTTATTGCGTTAGGTAACATAAGGAGTAAGCAATGACGATAGTAGTGAACCAAGTCCACGCGAGCGGAGCCGCGGGCCCGGCTAGTTAAATATATATATATATATATATATATATATATATATATATATATATATATATATATATATATATATATATATATACATATATATATATGTATATATATATATACATATATATATATATATATATATATATATATATATATATATATATACATATACATATACATATATATATATATATATATATATATATATATATATATATATATATATATATATATATATATATATGTATATGTATATGAAAACGCAATAATGCAAATAACGACAGATATACAAACAAACAAATTCAAGACATATCGTGGAGAACGACAAGGTAACTCAATCTCTCTTGAATTGTTCACATTAGCAATGGATGACATGTTTAGAACGCTGAACTGGAAACAAAGAGGAGTAAATGTCGAAACCTAGAAACTTAATCATTTGAGGTTTGCCGTTGATGTAATATTGATAGCAAAAGACAAAATAGAAGTCTAAGAAATGATAGAAGAACTAAACGAAGCATCTAAGCAGATAAGACTAAAAATAAACATGAACAAAACAAAGTATTTAACAAATGAAATAGAGGAACAAGAGGAGATCAGTCTGGAAGGAAAAATAATAGAAAAAGTGGACACGTCTGTATATCTGAGGCAAAAAATCCAACTTTCAAAGAACAATCTAACAGCAGACCTACAAAGAAGAATATCACTGGCCGGGTCGACGCACTCCAGTCGGAAATACCAAACACGCTGAAAGTAAAGACCTTTGACCAATACGTGTTGCCAGCTTAAACGTATGGCACAGAAACTTGGGCCCTCAATAAAAATATCGTGTATCAGCTCCAGGTAACACAAAGGTACACGGAAAGAAAGATGCTAAACGTTAAACTACGAGATCATATACAGAATACTGAAATACGAAAAAGATCCAAAGTAACCGATGTAATAGAAAGACTGTACCCTATGATGGAATTGGGCTGGACACGTAGGAAGAATGCAAAACGTTGGGATTTTGGACTCTTTGACAGAATGACACTATACAACAGTTATCAGCATTACATCAAACATTTTATTATTACACTCGACGAACGTTTCACTAAGCTTGTTGGCGTCATCAGGACTGACAATTGACAGTCAGTCATCGCTCCTGATGATGCTACTGTGGTTAGCGACACGTATGTCGAGTGCAAAATTAAAGTGTTTGTTGTAGGGGTGATACAACAGGTTTATTATGTATCACATATCGCATGAAAAAGTTACAATCATGCAATGGTAGTAAAAAAAGTAATACCATGATGAAACTCCCAGGATATAAGAATTCCGAAGCTAAAACAAGCTCCTTTTCAGATCTCAGAGTGAAAACTGATCCAGAGTCGTCGTCGTACAGGGATTGTAATTTCAAACATATGAAGTTTAAATTGGAATAATAAGTAAGTCCCTGCAATCTAATGTATCTCATATACGCACGAAAATAAGTTCCTCGGCTAGCATATGACTTTATAACTTTTACTTCAAGTTCAAGTCAAGTCAGATGCAAAAGTATTTCTTGCATCTGGGTTTTTGTTAAAAGTAATCTCTCGAAAGGAAGCTTTAGAGCCCATATATTTAGATGTTATGTGGTTAGAAATAAAAACTCAATAAACCATAAAGAATTGCAGTGAGGAATAAAAATAGTAACGAGGATAATATTCTATATATACGATAAATTAAAAATGATTGTTCTTTAGCTTGTTTCTAAAGAAAGACTTTTTTAGCAGTGTCAAACTCTCACTGATATTGTATTATCGATTTCCAAGGAAAACACCACCCCCACTGGTCCCATACTGCAGTCAGCAATGCCCGATATTGTCTTCAGACACCAATAAAGCTTCTGGCGCTGATGAAATACCTGCCATAGTATTCAAAAAATGGGCGACAAAACTAACACCAGCTTTCTGTAGACTTTTCAACCTACCCTACAGAAAGGGATATATCTCTACTGCTGGAACTGAACTACAGTTAAGCCGATACCCAAAAAAGGTAAAAAGGCGTTGCCAAACAACTGTCGCACTGCTTTCAATAATATCGAAAGTCATGGAAAAGACTAACAATCAGCATCTTCTAAAATATCTTGAAGGATTTAATATTATTAGTGACCATCAATATGGCTTTCGTAAGCAAAGATCAGCAGGAGATCTTCTAACTTATGTAACACATGTTTGGAACAACGCAACTGAACACTTTGGAGAATCTTGAGCGGTTTACACTTGACTTATCCAAGGTATTTGACCGTGTTTGGCATGATGGATTGTTGGCTAAGCTACGCTCTTATGACATGTCTGAAAAGTTCTGTCTATAAATCTCGTGTTTCCTCAGAGAGGCGGTAGACGGATTTCTTTCTAGCACCTTCATTATCAATACCGGTATGCCCCAAGGCCCCATACTGTTTTCTACTCTCTTTCTAATTTACATTAACGTTCTACTGGAAAGAACCAGGAATCTAATCTACAGTTGACAGATGGCAGAACGCTTACTTCTTTATTCATTTTGAACCCGCGAACATCGGCTACTTATTTCAAATATCCGGAGACACCATGAAGTCGTTCAACAAAGACCTAAAAAAAACTTTGATTCCTCGGAACATCGAAGCACGGTTCGCGACTTGAGTACAATTATTTTCACGAAAAGTGTTCGGTGGATGTAGCCCGCTTAATTCCTCCCAAAGCGGTGCATGTTAGAAATACACGTCGCGCTGGTGCTTCACAACCGTATGAAGTTCAGCTTGTTACTCCGCGTACAACGCTTTTCAAGCAATCTTTTATATGGAGAACATCATCCCTTTGGAATAATTTGCCCAGCGCTGTGTTTCCCACCGAGTACAATCTATAGCGATTCAAGAACAATGTGTTATTAATTCCTCCTAAAGCAGTGCTTGTTATTCCTCGTACAATCTTTTTCAAGCAGTTTTTTTATGGTGAACCTCATCTCTTTAGAATTATTTGCCCAAGACTATGTTTCACACCAAGTACAATTTACAGCGAATAAAACCAACGTGAATTGCTTTTTCCGCACACGCGTCACTCCTATAGCGCTTTACGGATTTTTCTGCAGCACGTGTGCTATGTCCATAAAAAAAATATCAGCGACCTTCACAAAATCCGATATAATCAGAGTGAAATAAACAAAACCAATCAGGAAACTCACCAGAGGTATTATATATAATTTATTTCGATCTTCTGGGAAAAAAAAAACAAGTCGATTAACAAAATCAGGTAATGGATAAAAAAGATCATTAAACCAGATGTTTTCAATGTATTCAATCTAAAAAACTCTATGCTGTTAACTTTTTGTTCGTAAATTTGGATATTTTTGATGAACCCTGTTTCGATTAAATTTAAAATATGTATTAAATAAATAATAATTAATAGCGTTCATATATTGAAATTACTCTACAAAATGAATGAAAACTGCATGAAGCTCCGTATTACAACGTCATACTTACGCCTTGGATACTTGCAGCATCACCTGAAAGTTGAGCACAAAGGGCACCTACACCATTTTCTTTTTTGTCAAACCATCCCATTTCTTGTTTTAGCATGGTCGAAAACATTTGGTTTCGAAGTCTATAGGTAAGTTTTTCTCCTGCATAACCAAAGCCGAATATCTAAAGGAAAAATATCTGCTATACTTTTACAGTTAGGTCAAAAAATGTCTTCCCTTAAACGAGAAAACTTTTAAAAAATTAATTTCGATCTCTTGAGGTTCTATGCCAGGTTTAAGACGTCTTTTTGTTATTAGTACTTAAAATTTTTCTTTGGGAATTTTGATGATTCAAATTTAATTTGTTAATTTGTCTCAGGGTAAAGAAGAGAGAACAAGAATAGAAAGAAAAGTGCAGATGAACTTGTTGTAATGCTTGAACATTAATATAAACGGTTTTATTTTAAATAATGCAATTATGCAATGCAAAAAGCAAGTAACAAAGCTCATTGGAGACAATTTAGTTAGGCTTACATCCGACTATGGATGGAATAAGCGAATGATGATAAATTTCTGTAGTAAGTAGGTTAGAGCAATACTGCGTCTTTCAAAATATCTACTATAAATTTTATTTAAGTGTTCGAAGATTATTTTTATCTAACATCTCTATGAATATCCCTATTTCATGTATATCTTAAAACATCCGAATCAATTTCTACACTCTATTTTGTAATGTTTAGAATCTTTTAAGTGCAGTTTCATTGATGGTGCACCAGGATGAGGAACAAAATCTTAAATTATAGAAATCAGAGAATAGCTATCCATCCTGTAACAAGGTGTATGGATGTTTTTTTTATTTACGTGGTCTTGTTCTATGTGGTATCTGTATCTTCCGTGAAGTGTTTTTCTGACCAAGTTTTCATCTTTTCCTGTTGTAATTGGGTGTGACTGTGTGTGTCTGCTGGGTGGTCTGCCCGGGATAAGTCGACAGGTGTATAGTTTTTGTCTGCTTTCATTGTTGCTATGTGGAGGCTGGTTTGCTTAGTGTGAAAGAATTTCCTAAGTGCTTGTATTTGTTTTGTGTGTAGTGATCTTATATCTATGATTCCTCTTCCTCTTCCTCTTGCCTTCCTCTCGATGGTAAGTCTTTCTTTGCATGCGTTGGGGTGTAATTTCCTTATACTGAGAACGTATAAGGATGAGAATATTTTCTATGTCTGTGTGTGACCATTTGATGATACCAAATGAATAGGTGAGTATAGGTATAGCGAACGTGTTGATGGCTTTACTGAGATTTTTGAAGTTGAGTTTTGTTTGTATAAGTATCGT
This sequence comes from Pachyrhynchus sulphureomaculatus, assembly GCA_019049505.1. NCBI lineage: Eukaryota > Metazoa > Arthropoda > Insecta > Coleoptera > Curculionidae > Pachyrhynchus > Pachyrhynchus sulphureomaculatus. Next base: position 117,940,289 of record CM032453.1, read on the forward strand.
AAGGCTGTTTTTGAATTCAGTTCTGAGCTCTGTTTTGATATGATTGTGGTTGAGTTTTGTGCTTTGATAGAAGCCTAGATATTTGTATGTTTCTTTGTCGAGCATGTTATCGAGTGTTTCATTGTTGATGGTTTCTGTCTCATGGTGGCCTTTCCTTTGGCCTTTGTTGATGTGAAGTACTTTGCTTTTACTTATACCAAATTCCATATTGATATCTAAGACGAATGTTTCTGTGATTTTGAGGAGTTCTTTCAGCTGTGTTCCTGTGGCAGCGTAGAGTTTTATGTCATCATATGTCATGTGTATAGAAGGTGGTTTATTTTATGTTGGTTCACTTTTTGGTGTCTGATGCAGAAGCCATGGTGTGTTGTGTTTAATGTATTTGAGAGTGGATTGAGACGGAGGCAAAACCATAGAGCGCTGTGCGAGTCATCCTAAAATATACCGCATCTGATGTACAGCTCTTCTGTTTGGATGTGTTCGATTTGTGTTTTTAGGTGGATTTTGGTTTTCCATGTTTTCATAATTTGCGCGAGAAATTGCTTGAAGTTTTGGTTGATATTGTAGATTTCTAGAGCTCTGATTAACCAGCTGTGGGGTATGGAGTCGAAGGCTTTTTTATAGTCTATCTAACCGGTGTGAAGGTTTCTGTGTTCTTTTCTCGTTTGTCCCGTGATCACGCTATCTATGATTAGCTGCTCTTTGCATCCTCTGCTATTTTTTGTGCATCCCTTCTGCTCTTCTGTGAGAATATTAGGTGTTGTTCTATTTTCTTGAAAATTGTGGCTGTGATGATCTTGTATAGGGTTGGAAGACAGGTGATAGGTCGGTAGTTTGACGGGTTTTTGGTGGGAAATATGTGTGGTTGTAGAATGACTTTGTTGATTTGGTGTTTAAGTACTTCGTGTGTGGTGGTAAACTGTTTCTACCAGAAGTTTTGTATATTGTCTATTCCAGGACATTTCCAGTTGTGTGTGTGTTTGATTGTTTCTGTAATTTCTTGTGTAATTAATGTGTAATTTTCTTGTTCTGTCACGTGTTTATGTTTGTCTTCTTCGGCTTTAATTCAGGGGGTGTTATTATGTTATGTAGATGTTGTTGAGGGTGGTAAGTGATTGATTTTGTTGTCTGTGATATGGTGTCGTGCGGTACTTGCTATTTGCCCTGTAATATTATTTTGAGTTATGCTCCCGCTGGGTGGTAGGTCTTGTTGTGTGTATTTTTGTGTTCGACTGGGCGGTCGTATGTGTGCGAGATTGGTTTGGTATCTGCTCTATAGTTTTTATTGTTTGATTGGTCTGTGTTTAGTTCAGCAGCTACTGTATCTTTGATGGTTTGCAATTCGAAAGGTGTCAGGCGATTGTTCTTAGTAATAACTCTTGTTTGGTCTATTACTCTCTGTTCTGTAATAAGTAATTGCAGATGTGGATATTGGGCCAAGAAAAGTGTGTGCAGTTCCAGTCTGTTGCCCGAAGTTATTGTTTCGAGTTTGGTGGCGGTGTAGTAACAGCGAAATACTGTTCTGTTCATTTCATCTGTCCACTTTAACCGCTGTCTTGGTTTGCCGGCCTTGATGGTTGCATGTGGTCCTTGCAAAACATACGTGACTTGGTTTGGCTTTTGTGGTTGTGCTTGTCCCACATCTATGTCGGTTGTTGGGATTGATTTCGGTGGGTCCATTCGGCGAGTAATTTTTTTCTTAGTTATTTCATTGTCAAGTTTTGTGATTTTATTATAGCAACACATGACGTGTTCGTTGATTTCTGTAGTGCAACTCATGCGTTGCTTTGGTTTTCCCGCCTTGGTGGGTGTCGGCTTACTTACCGGCATAACACCTTTGGCAGGTCCATTTTCTTTTGCCCGGTCTTCATCGTTTTGGTCGAGATGCCCGCGACGTCCTCGTCCATTACGTCGCTATCCCGACGCTTTTTTTATTGGTTTACTGTTGTCTGGGGTGTTTTCAGTGTTCTGTGGTGTCAGAAGCTCAAAGTGTCCCGACATTGGGTTGCCTGTTAGTAGAAGGTGGTGTTTGGTGTGTTTTTCCTGTGCTTATTATTGTTGGTCTGTCCCTAGAAGTTATTTTTGTATATCTTGTTCTTCGTTGTTTTGAGAAGATATGAAAGTTGCTATTTTGGGTTTCCAAGAGGGCGAGTATCTTTAGGTTCGTTCCATAAGTGCGGTTTTTCCTCATATAATTATAATAGTTATTGAAGTCTTCCATGTCGTCGTCTTCAATTAATGAAAGCATGTGAAGTTTCGACCAGTTTCGTTGTATATATCTCGGAGTTTCTCATGATGGTTTTGGTGGCCACATAAGTGTAAGCTAATTGCCCTAAAAAGGCAATTTCCATCACCTACATCGAATCTGGTAAAACTAGAGGGGATAGTTTCGGCTATGGCGGTTGTTTGGCTCACCTGAGGTTGTTGTTGTTGTTGTGGGGCTGTCGCTGTTTGTACGACAGGGGTCCACCTCCGCAACACCCTGCCATTATTATTATTATTATCATTATTACTATTCGACATAGTGTTCCCACGAGTATCCTAGGAAACGAGAGTCGACTGCGGCAGAGCCTGGATGTCATAGCAAGGCTACTTACTCCCGGAGGACGTCCGGTATCCGAAGGAACCGTTTGCGACTCATAAATGGTGAGCCATTAATCTTCTTGGCACGGTAAACATACATTATTATTATAATTATTATTATAACATTAAAATATTATTTTTTTATTTTCTGACCCCATACATAACGCAATCGGTCATTGATATTTTGTTCTAATACCCTTAAGTACAATTCTATCATTACCAAATACATATAGTTTTAATGTAGGTCGTTTTAATGAAATTTGAGAATTTCTAATATAAAGGGATTATATAAGGTGGGTGATAGCAGGCAACCCTGCCGAACGCCCGCTCGTATTTTCTACTGAATAATAATTTTCGATTTTCCAAAAAGGGTATTCTGAGTCTCATGAGGAAATTTGAAATATTAATCTTGAATAATTTTATTGACAATCTGTTATGCTAGACGTTATTGAAGGTCTTGCTACTAATTTTCTGTTGTTCACTGAAATAACAGAAGCTAATCTGATTATGTGATGAACTGTGCCATAATTTAAATAGAAGCCAAACTGTTAATTTGGCAAAATAAGAAAAAATAAACGGATTTTAAATTAATTAATTAAAGAATGTCACTGAATAAAGGACGCTTTCAACCAACCAAGAATGTTTTTCGTAATATATGGTACATCGTATTTAACTTTATATTTGCTTCTATTAATGGATATTTAATTTTTTATGACAGTTTAATTTTAAATAAAAGTTCAGTGCTTAAGTTATGATACTACAAGTATGTATATATAATAAATTACCTGGAAAATCATAGCAATTCCCGAAGCAATTCCTAAATACAAAAAGGCCAAGCAAAAGAAATTCGCTGAACTTCTGAGAAGAGCATTATCAGTAATCGAGAGAATCTAAAAATAAATAATGATTACAAAATCATACATACACACGATATTAAAGAATTTTATTTCCATGAAGTGTTAAAAAATCAGTCCCTTATCAAGTAATGTTGATTTCGATTTTTTTTTTTCATATTATATGAGAATGACCTCAAAATTATCAACAGTTGCATCAAAGGATATTGTAGGGAAATTGTATTTTCTATTTTTCTCGAATTGCACCGAGCTCGACTCGAGTTGGAGTATGTTGAAAGTAGTATTCCGAGAGGTAAATTGCTTTTTGTCAAAACATTATTTAAATTTTTATATAATTATAATATTATTGTATATTTGAAATTACTGCTTTCCTAAAATATATTTTCAATTTTTTTTAATTCTATCTAGATATCCCCAAAACGAATTAAATAGTTCTTACCCCTATTAAATCACCAAATATCAGTCCATAAAGAGGTAAAGTTGCACCATTCATTAAAGAAGCCAAGGAACTCACAATCATTGGTATCCATTCTGGTTTGTTGATACCCAATATTTTTAAGAATACATTTTGACCTTTACCTTTGTTTTTTTCGTCAATCTAAAAAACATTTTTTAAAACTATTAATTCGCCTTTTTTTTAAACGGAAAGAGCGGAACTCTAAATTCTAAAAAAAATCAAATGTATTATTAATGCACCTGAGTAGCGAAAATACCAAAGACGCTTCGTTAAAAAAAAACATTCCTGCCATTTTTTTCGCTAAATAACCCAGGATATAAAGATATGCTAATCATAAACAACGATTCACTGAACAGATTCCATCAGGAAGTTGTTTTTATTAGAACTAAGGTTTCGTGGCATTATCGATATTCTGAGATAGCCTGGTGATAAAAGTAATATCATAATAAAGCTAGCACAATCATGAAACACTGGAGGTGAAATAGTTCCCTTTTCAGCTGTCTAAGTGAAAGCTGGCCAAACGCGTTGTCAGGCGAATGTCATAGTTTCAAACATCAGCAATTTAAACTCAAGTATTAATCCAATACATCTTCTTGAGCTCTTTTTAACTACCAATCCAGAGATTTACACTGTCACCGTAAATCCGCCGTCAGATTCTTCCGATCATAAACTGCTTTCGACATTGAGTATCTTATCCATTAGTGACAAGGTGGCGCCTAAACCACGAAAGATTGGGCACTTCAAATCTGCTAAATGTGAAGAACTCATGGAGTATTTTCGAACTTTCCCTTGATTAGACGTTTGTTTTAGTTCCACCGACTCGTACGACTACGCTAAAGAGGTTTCCGATGTAATTTTGTCTAGTACGGAAGCCTATTGTATCCCTTTTTCAAAGGAGTGCCTTTCAGCGGCAAACCTTGGTTCGATCTAAAATGTAAAGAAGCTGTTAGTTCTAAAGATCTTACCTATCGACAATGGCGTGAAAATCCTAACGTTATAAATCGTAACATCTTTATTAGTGCCCGGAACAGATGCAAAGAAAGTATCGATCAAATCAAGAAGACACACAGTCAGCGAATTAAACACAAACTTCTTGCCTGCTCTAACAATTCCAGGTCCTTTTAATCAGTCGCTAAGGCCGTTAGTCAAAATTTCACCAAATCCACTACACCAACACATACACACACGCACACGCGCACACGCACGCGCACGCCCGCCCACGCCCACGCGCACGCGCACACCCACCCACACACACACACACGCACGCACGCACGCACGCACGCACGCACGCACGCACCCACGCACGCACCCACGCACGCACGCACGCACCCACGCACCCACGCACCCACGCACACACGCACACACGCATACACGCACACACCCACACGCACACACACGCACACACACGCACACACACGCACACACACGCACACACACGCACACACACGCACACACACACGCACACACACGCACACACACGCACACACACGCACACACACGCACACACACGCACGCACACGCACGCACACGCACGCACACGCGCGCACACGCGCGCACACGCGCGCACACACGCGCACACACGCGCACACACGCGCACACACGCGCACACACGCGCACACACGCGCACACACGCGCACACACGCGCACACACACGCGCACACACACGCACACACACGCACACGCATGCACACGCACGCACACGCACGCACACGCACGCACACGCACGCACACGCACGCACACGCACGCACACGCACACGCACACGCACGCACACGCACGCACACGCACGCACACGCACGCACACGCACGCACACGCGCGCACACGAGCGCACACGCGCGCACACACGCGCACACACGCGCACACACGCGCACACACGCGCACACACGCGCACACATACGCACACACACGCACACACACGCACACACACGCACACACACGCACACACACGCACACACACGCACACACACGCACACACACGCACACACACGCACACACACGCGCACACACGCACACACACGCATACACACGCACACACACGCACACACACGCACACACACGCAGACACACGCACACACACACACGCACACACACGCACACACACGCACACACACACACACACACAAACACATCTGATAATACTATTTCAACAACAACTGTTAAGAACGCCAACTTGTTGGCTTCATATCCTACCGACTATGTGCAAGGAAAACACCACCCATTACGGTATTATTATAGTGCAATCAAGGATGTCCAATATTATCTTCAGGCAGCGTGTCATAAAACGTATTTTAATGAAGCTAGACACCGAAAAAAAGCTTCTGGCGCTGATGCCATAGTACTCCTAAAAATGCACAAGCGATATAATTTCAGTTTTCTGTAGACTTTTTAACCTAACCTACAGGAAGGGAATCCCTCCTTTTGGAAATACGCTAGAGATCAGCCGATTTCCAAAAAAGGTAAGAAAACCTTGCTAAAAAACTACCAACCAGTAATACTGCGTTCAATAATATCGAAAGTTACGGAAAGGACTATCAACCAGCTTCGTTTAAAATATCTAGAAGGATTTAACATTATTAGTGATCATCAATATGGCTTTTGTAAGCAAAGATCGTCAGTAAGACTATAAACTTCTACAACACATGTTTGGAACAACGAAATTAAGCATTATGGAGAATCTCAAGCGGTGGCAATCGACCGTGTTTGGTATGACAGATTGTTGGGTAAGCTAGGCTCTTATGGTATGTTTCAAAGGTTTTGTTTATGGCTCCCGAATTTACTCAGAGAGCGTTTTTTACGAGTGATAGTCGACAGATTTCTTTCTAATACCGTTACTATCCACGTCGGTGTGCCGCACTGTCTCATTTGCAGATAACGGTGCAGGAAGACGCCCAACTAAACAAAGTTCTGAAAGAAATTCTATTTTGGGGTGACAGTAACCAAGTAGAATTTAATGCTACAAAAACTCAGATGGCAGTTATTTCTAAAAAAGTTAACGTTGCGAAACCTAACATAGTTATGTTGGGATACCCATCCTTCTAGCACCGTCACTCAAGTTACTGGGCGTTAACGTAGGAGCAAATATGTCTTGGCATAAACATGTCGCATGCAGAGCAAAGAGAGCTTCTCAAAAGCTAGGAATATTAGTTCGAACTAGAAAGCTTTACACTTCACAACAACTGTTAATTCTGAATAATGCTCATATTCGAACAAAGATGGAATACGGCTTCCATATTTGGAGCTCTGCTCCCAAACATACACTGCATTTGTTGGAAACTATTCAAGTGAGAGCTGTACACCTAATTGGAGAGCCAAAACTCATCAGAAACCTTGATCGAAGTACTGTTGACAACTTGAGTTTATTCTAGAAGTGTTCGATGGATGTAGCCCGCACTCCCGCCCGTACTCCACACTTTCCAAACAGTCTTTTATATGGAGAACATCATTCCTTTGGAATGATTTACCCAGGACTGTGTTTCCACCCAAATACATTCTACAGCGATTCAAGACCAACGTGAATCGCTTTTTTCACACACGTATCGCTCCTATAAAGTTTTAGGAAATTCCCTGCAGCACGTGTGGTGTGCTTAAAGAAAAAATCAAGAGCTGCAATTTAATATATCTCATATACACCCTTGGTAAAACTAAACTTTGTTCATCGACTAGTATAGATCAACTCATCACTCAATATCTTAAATACTGCTTTTATTTCAGGTTCGAAAATAACTTTTCGATCTGTATCTTTCTAACGAGAGCTCAAAATATTGATGTTATGTCATTAGAAATAACAACTTAATAAACAAGGTTCATCTGCTGCCTTTATCGATCACCAAGTAACACCGACTTTAAAGCACTTTTCGGTTCTCTTGCAAGTCACTCTCAATAATCATAACATTAACTGATTTAAGCATGTAACAAATATAATTTATTCGTAATATCGAGTCTTCCAGCGTTAACGACAACGAAGTGTCTCAAGACCGTAAAATTTGATATAACGAATTTTTCATATGTATGAGACTTGAGGAATCTTTGACTTCTTCATTTTTAGCTCTGGAGACTCATCTGATTGGGAGAACTAGGTTTCTGATGTCATTTAGTAATTCTTGATTCGACCGAACATGCAAAGTTACTTCCAAATATCTTGTCTATCGACACTGTTAATACATAAAACAGATGCAAACTATTAACTGGCGAAACCAAGAAATCATGTACTCAGAGAATAAACGACAAACCTTCACTGTGATCCAGTAGTCAAAGATCTTTTTAATCGATTGACAAGGTAGTTAAATTTAACAATAAATCAATTATGTAACCACTGACACTATGAACCAGCATTATTGCAACAAAACCAGTTAAAAACGCCAACATGCCAGGTGAACTTTTTCCGTCGTTATTCACTGTCGATCTCCAGAGAAATATTTACCCACTCTTTGTAATGTGTAGTCAATTAATCATATGTTCAGGATAAACCTTTTGTTTGTTAAGTGGCTTATTGTCCAGTAATTTTAGAATTCTACTTACCTTTTTCCAAGTTATTCATAATAACGCAGACATCAAGAATAAAAAAAATAGTCGTTTAGACACAAATTTAAAATTATTGATTACTACTATAACAGAATCGTGGGGATTCTCTATAGTAGTCAAACAATAGTAGTAATTAAAATAAGCCTCTATAATGGGGGAGAATTGGAGATTATGGAAGATAAGGCGAAATAATGGGAGATAAGGCGGATATAAGTCTCTATAATGGGGGAGAATTCGAGATTATGGGAGATAAGGCGAAATAAGGAAAGATAATTCGATATAAGCCTCTATAATATGGGAGAAGGCGAGATTATGGGAGATAAGGCGAAATAATGGGAGATAAGGCGGAATAATGATAAATAAGGCGATATAAGCCTCTATAATGGGGGAGAATTCGAGATTATGGGAGTTAAGGCGAAATAATGGGAGATAAGGCGAAATAATGATAGATAAGTCGATATAAGCCTCTATAATATGGGAGAAGGCGAGATTATGGGAGATAAGGCGAAAGGTGGCAGGCGCATTTTCCAAACCAAAGGGCATCCGTAAGAATTCATAATGCCCATAATCCATAGAGAATGCAGTTTTTTCTATACTATTTTCATGCATTTTTATTTAGTGAAAACCACTTGCTAAGTCAAGAGTGATGAAGTACTGGCATTTTCCTAATTTGTCCAGCAGGTCATCAATGTTTGGGATGGGAAAACGGTCTTGTATCATTTTGTCATTTAGTTTTCTCTATCTACTATTAAGCGCCATTTCTTGACATTACTTGCACTCATTTTCTTAGGTACAATACATATTGGACTTGACCATGGACTTGCACTATTTCGAATTATTCCATCTTGTAACATTTTTTCTATTTGTCATCTTGCTTCTTGTTTATGTATTTCTGGAAGTCTATGTGATTTGATATAAAATTGGTTCTTCATCAATTGGTATTATTCTATGAGTTTTCTGAGTTTTATTGATAAAGGTTGGTTCTGGAAAATTGATGAAAATCTTTACATAGTTCTAAGAGTTTATGTTTCTCCTCTTCTTCAAGGTGGTTGATTCTTAGTAGTTGTTCTATTTGATATGGTTCAAGTTGTGATTCATCGTCTTCCATTTCTCCTTGGTAGATTTCGAAGTTTTGTATGGGAAAGACCTTTAAGGGTTCTTGAAGGCTAAATTGAGAGTCTTCGACACTTACATTGTGTATTTCAAATGTAGCGTGTCCATTTCGAACTGAAGTTATACCTTCAGGTTAAAAAAAAAATAGTTGTTTTTTAGACACAAATTTAAAATTATTGAATAATTGAAAGACTATAAGAGGATCATGGGGATTTTCTATAACAGTCAAACAATAATAGTAATTAAAATCTTTACCTCTTTAACCTCTTCCTCCTCAGTTTCACCAGCTTCATAGGACTTGCAAGATATACTTTTAGATTTTATTAACTTATTTTTATTATCGTCTAAAATAAATAACAGTTACTGAACATTTTAATCTTATAAAAAAAATTAATGGTATAAATAACGTGAAATATGTCTCAACCTAGCAAAACACTTTCACCGCTAAATTTTCAAATGCTAATCTAAAATTCAAAAGTGGCCTCTCTGTAAATCCTATACTTAAACATATGTGGTAGAAGGAGTTTCTACTAAAATATATTTATCTTTTCTCGTTATCATAGTAATTGATACTAACTTTGTCATTTTAACACTCTGTATGTTTAAATTAATTCTTAGAAACGAGTTTTTCTTATGCAGAATATTTTTTATAACGAAATTTAACAGTTCTCAAGATATTCACTAGTAATAATGTTTATTGGCATTGACACAGCTTCTAAAAGCGACAAATGACAACAACAATTTGCATGATCCTATCTGAGTTTTTTAACCTCAAACCAAAAAGTCAATCTTTTTCTATCCTTGCTAAAGACAATCGTCAAAGAATTACCCTCCTAGATTTTTGCTTTTTTACGTTTTATAGTCCCTAGATCACGAAATAACAGAGTCACTAAGTTTCCATTGATCTATTTGTATGTCGGTGTGTTGGCACGATTTGGTATTCAAATAATTTCTATAGGAAGAATGAAGCGTATAGTTTTTTTAGGACTGTCGTTTAAAGCGAAGGGTAATGTAGTGATTTTACCTGTTTTTTTTTGTTAAGATAATAAATACATTTTATGCATAATTATTTGGATTTAAACTGATGAGGGATTGGGAAGGAAGAAAGAGGCGTTACTTCGTTATATCGTGTTAAAGTTAGTGGAATTATCAAATATTTTGTAGTTTCAATAGTATTACGAAAAATTACCCCGACTCTTGGTTAAGGTAATTGCCTAATTTTTAGCATATTATTTACATACATATATATATATATATATATATATATATATATATATATATATATATATATTTATATATATATATATATATATATATATATATATATATATATATATATATATATATATATATATATATTATATATATATATATATATATATATATATATATATATATATATATATATATATATATATATATGGTTAAAGGGGTTGGGAGGAGATTAGAGAAGGCTGAGTATATGTTATTTTATATATCTTGGAATAAAGTGGATTGTGTTGCGTTATTATTTAGTATGAGAGAGTGAAATTTAGTGTTTATTTTACATTTTTTTATATGTCATATTTTTGGATAATACATGGAAGTTTAAGGAAGAAATGTGCTAACTATTTTATCCTAGGTACACTATTTAGAAGCTGTAGTCTCCCAGAGTCTAGAAATTTCAATAACCTACCTCATTTCAAAATATGTAGGGAAATTCACTACATATATTGAAAAGAGTCACTCGTGTGGTCATGAAGAACATTCAATGCTTTTTTTTCAAATTAAAAAAATTGTGAAAAATTAGAAAAAGGGGTAAAACTATTTTTTTACCAAATCATTTACAAAACCATCCCGCACTTGAAAGGCCGCCATTATATGAACTAGCTCAGGCGCAGCTCTGTAATACCAAACATATGATTTTCCACAACAATTACGGATCTTCAAATTTCGGGTAAAGTTACTCTATTAACAAATGAAAAAAATAATAGAAAATGCCTATCAAAAATAATGTTTAACCATAAGTAAGAACATTTTTTATCTATTATTTGAACAGAAATAATTTCTTGGCGCGCGAGAGCAGCTGGATCATTGCCCCTTACCAGCTGAATTTTACTTTTATGTTAATAGCTGTTTGGATGTTGACAAAATAAAAATAGAATTTTAAATATGCTTTTCTCTGAACTTTTCCAAGATTAATACCAAAATGGCAAACGACTCTCTTATAAGAAATATAAGATTTTTTAGAATTAAAGGTAGTAGGGTTAAAAACGTGTTTGTTTATTATTTTATGTACCTTAAATGCGGTCGACCTCCATATAAAATATCCTAAATTGTGCGTAACCTATTTACAACTAAACTAACTGTACCGAACGACAAGTACTATCCCACTTGCTTTTCTACACTTTCTAAAAATTTCTTAACTCCCAACCCTATATTAGTCTATCTCTAAAAAACCCGTCCTTTACCCACAACAGATTTCAAGATTTGTAAACGTTCGTTGTAAATAAACAAACTAAACGTGATTTTGACGCTGTCACTTAACTACAGCCAAGCAGAGAGCCACTAAGTTGCCGACAAAACCACCGATACCGCTAAGAAATTCTTTGTTGTCGGTCGACAAGAGATAGATCATTTGTCGGTTTTAGAATAAAGTAAAGCTGGCATTTTTACAGAAGCAAATAAAATTTATGTGCATTACACGTGCTAACATTTTTACTTATTATCATAAAATATTGAAATATAAAACTTATGTAATTAATTTATTGGTATTTATTTTAAAAGGTAATAATTTTTATAATATCTTTTTTTATTAAATTTGTTTAGGAAAAATCTGTTCAAATGTGAACCACAATATGGGGTTGTATGGTTCACCGGTGGCGGTATTATTTTTTAGTGTCAATTTTTTCCTTTTGTATTGAGATCAGCTATTTAAGGTGAATATTCTGCATTCAGTCTTGCTTCAAGGAGGTTTTAACAATTCGTCATAACAGTCTCTAGTATTTGAACTTGATACTAAGTATAGGCTTGCCTTGCTTTTTTTCAATAGTTAATATACATAATATACTTACGTTCTTTATTTAGTTCCGTATATCCCTGAGAATTTATCAAATTATAATAAGCACCTTTATTTTCCATAAGTTTTTGGTGTGATCCTGCCTCTATTATTTCCCCGTTATCAAAAACTATTATTCTGGTAGCATTTCTTATAGTAGATAACCTGTGAGCAACCACTATTTTTGTGCAATCTCCACTTAGCTAGATAATATTACATAATTTGCATCGTTGTACTTAAACAGAACATAAAAAAGTCACCGAAGTCCGATTACCTACATTACTACTAACCCAAACTAAGGTGAGTTCAATAAAAATTGAAAACTCCATTTTCTGCTGAGTTAGTATTATCAAGCAAGAAAACAGCTGATATATCTACATCATAATTGATTAAGCATGTGAAAATTAAAATCCAATTTTAGTAATATATAATCTAAACTAACCTGGCCTTTTGATGTACCTACACGCGATAGAACTATGCATGAAAATTGAATTATTCGGTCTCGTATTAAACCCGGACATACAGACAGTTTACGACCAATAATAATTTTTGTAATATTATTTGAGCAAAATCATTATTTGAAATTGTCGTTTAATATTATATAAGATATCTGTTAAACATAACATAGAAAGTCATTTGGTTAGATTTTTGCATCCTTGGATAATCAATTCAAACAAGAAAGATTAAAAAATATCAGACAATAATTTTGTTTTTAAAATATTTGGAATTACATTGTAACCTCGGCACTTGCCCGCTTTTTGAGGCGTCATTTTGTACCCTGTGAAAATTGTTTTTCCCACGAGAATGAATTGAGTGAATAATGATTTTAAAAGAACTAAAGAAATTAAACAAACACTAGCTCAGTTTTCCTTGGTAGAGAAATATGGGTAAGAGATAATTGTTACACGTCTTTTTGGAATTATTTTCTATTTTTAAAAAGCTTCAGTTGTACAAATTTTTGGGCACCATTCATTTTAAAATAGAAAGGATCTAACTTCAGTTAAAAAAATGAAAAAATACTGAAGCGTTTTACGGTTATTACTAAAAAGAATTATTCTAGTACAACTTTTCTTATCCTGAAAAGAAAAATAGGTGTTCAGTGAGACACTAGCTTTAATCAACAAAAAAAGAAAATTTATTCATGATTTAAAATAAAAGTTCCAACCTTTGCAGTTTTAAGGAATACAAAAAAAAAATCTAGCCTAAAAGTAGTTTTTATAAATTAGAGTCCCTAAATCAGAGATTTTACTTCTAAATCTTGACTACACCCGAAATCGAAGAGTCGTGATTTTCACTTCGCGATCTTTCAGTTCAAATTGCTGTTAAAACACTTATTTGCGGGGAATATATTTATTGATGTATGTTCTGGTAACTTACGGTTTTCCTACGGGCTTCTAGGCCTTCAATGCAACACAAAACCGATTTCACACTTTTGAGAAGAGCCTACTTTAACTACTCCATTTAGAAAACACACAAAACCCACTATGGCTTTATGATAAAAAAAACTCGTGCTTAACTTGGCTCTCGTAGATATTGTCGTAAGCCTCTACTGCGGCTCGGTGTTACTCAGCCTCTCTGCGGCTTGATGGTACTCAGCCTGGCGGCGGCTCGATGGTACTAAGCCTAGATTCGCGTCCTCCGGACCCTTAAATAAGCCGTGGGCACTCTGTCTGTAATATGGCGACGCCGGAACCAAAACTCCGGATACAAACATTTGACCAATCCCGGCGTATCGATAAATTCGGTCGCAAACCCGCACAGCACACTATATAACGAGCGGCTAGGAATTTCTGATTAATATACCGCTCGATACAAAAATGAAAAGAAGTACATTATTAAGAGAAAAATCAGTAACATTATATGGTCTTAAAATCTAGGAAAAAATGAATGTTACAACATATTAAAATTCTGTATCCCTTAGTTGTTATCAAGTTTACTTACAGCATCTAAAGCAGCTTGAACCTCAAGTTCATTAGCAGTATCTAAAGCAGAAGTAGCTTCATCCAATATTAATAAATTGGGTTGTTTAATTAAAGCTCTAGCAATTGCTATCCTTTGTTTTTGTCCTCCAGATAACTGTGCTCCTTTTTCGCCTATAAGTGTTTGATAACTATGGGGTAAGTTGGAAATAAATTTATGAGCATTCGCCCTCTTTGCTGCATTGACTAAAAAATAAAATATTGTCTTATGTAATGTTTGCAACACACTTCGCATTCCTAAACTAAACATATATATATATATATATATATATATATATATATATATATATATATATATATATATATATATATATATTATATATATATATCAAATAAGTATTTTAAATAGAAAAAATTACTCACTTATCTCATCCATGGAGGCATTCAACTTTCCATATCTAATGTTTTCAGCAATAGTTGTAGCGAACAAGGAAGGTTCTTGACTTACAACGCCGACATTCTGTCTCAAGTGACTTAAGTTGATATCTTTTAAATTAACATCATCAATTGTAATCTAAGAAATAAAGTAATAAATAATTAAAATATACTTTACTACCTGTCCTTTTTTGACTTTGCATCCTCTCTTTAAAAACAGCCTGGGCACACGTGAAGCACTGTTTAGCACTTAAATCCTGATACAGAGATGTCGAGACGTTAACTACAACATGTATATGTGCTCAATTGATTTGAAGAAAGCGTTCGATCAGGTACAACATGATAAAATGATGCAGATTTTAAAAACGACTGAAGTAGATAACAAGGATATCCGAACAATAACCCACTTAAATTGGCATCTCTGAGCGAATGTCCGAGTGAGAAATCAGACTATAAGTGAGATAGAAATTAAAATGGGCGTAAGATATATTTTATATTCTGAGCATATCTGCAAAGAAGCTCTTGATGGTACCGACGCCCGTATAATAACCAATGGACAAGTGATCAATAACAACCGATGCGCTGATGACACAAATTCGAAAATGCAACTACAATATCTAATGAACAAAATAACGAGCTCATGCAAAGACCGTGGGCTGACACCAACAAATCTAAATATATCATCATAAGCAAGCAAGGTGTTGCCCAGGATGATGGAATAAAAATTGATAGCACAAACCTCGAACGAGTAAATAAATTAACCTATCTCGGAACTATAATATACGACCAATGGGACACAAGTTTGGAAGTTGAGAGTAGACACGAGCAACCTTTGTAAAAATGGAACAAGTTCTATGTAGCTAAGACCTAAACATAGTCCTCCATGTAAGGATGTTTAGATGTTTTCCCTGTACCAGAATAGAAACGTGGACAGTCATAGACACGCTACTTAGACGCATGGAGGGTTTTAAAATGTAGACTTACCGACGGAGGTTGAAAATCAAGTGGACTGAACAATGAATCAGTTTTACAACGCTTAAATAAAACAACAGAAATAGTGAATACAATAAAGAGCAGAAAACTGGAATACCTAGGACACGTAATGAGAAACCCTGAAAAGTTGCTACCTTACACCTAATAATTCAAGGCAAAATACAGGGAAAAAGAAGTGTCGGAAGACGGATGACTTCATGGGTCAAAAACCTGAGAAAATAGAATAACAAGCCAGCAACTATTTGAAGCATCCGTAAGTAAAACCATGATAGTCGATATATTAGCCAACGAAGTAGCGCTCACGGCACTCTTCTATAATTATGCACATCTGCAATTAAAAGTATACTTACCGTACCTGAAGATGGATCATAAAACCTTTGTAATAGTTGTACCACTGTAGACTTTCCAGATCCAGAATGACCTACTAAAGCTACTGTTTCCCCAAAAGAAACTTTTATGTTAATACCCTTCAAAATCTAAAAAAATATTAGTAATTAAATTATAATAATATCTACTATTCAGCAAAAATAACTTACTGGCACATCAGGTCTTGATGGATACCTAAATTTAACATTCTTAAAATAAATATCAGCTGCAAAGTCCGGTCTTCTTCCAACATCAGTATGTTTATGCATTATAGGTTCACTTTCTATTATTTTAAAAACCTTATGTGCTGCACCTCTTGCCATTCCAAATACCTCTAGATATGGGACTTATATTACCAAAATTCCAAGTTGCAATAAGGGTTGCAAAGAATACCTAAAAGTTATCAAGAATTTTAAATGTACAGGCTGTTGTGAAATTAACTCTTTCAACAATAAGTACAGTGGAGTCACTAAAATAATCTGAAAGTTAAACCTAGAACAGTTGCTATGGAATCTAAACCTTGTCTAGGTTATTTCAAATATTCCACGTGGAATTGCTTTTATTAGCAGAAGTAACTTTTTTATATATTTTCTTTATAAACTTTAGAATGATATAAATATAACAGTAATAACCCAGGGCATTCCTAGATCTTTTAAACATTTAAAATTATTGTGTAAATTTGTAATCGATTTAAATAGTGTTATAAAAAAGAAATCATCATAAAATATACAAAGTAGTGCACAAAGAGTTATTTCTACTAATGAACGTAAATTCGTCTAGAATGTTATTACAGACACGATGTCTTGTAACAATATAAATAACATCTCTAGTATGATGTTAAAAGATATACGGATGATAAACTTTTACTTCCTAATGGTTTCAATAAATATTTTGTCAATATACCTCTAGAATATATTTTCAATCAATATACTGATCCTGAATACTTAAATATGCCAATAAATTATGGTATTATCATGGTTCATCATGTATTATTCTTAACTACATGACAAAATTAAACTGATTTAGAATTGCTAGTTATTCGAAACTTATTAAAGTCTATTGTTAATCTTTAGTGCAGATAACTTCTGCTCATACTTAGCGAATATGTCACTAGAAGCGGCAAAGTTTTTAAACGTATTTAAAAACCTTTATTTAAAGAAAACCGGCCAAGTGCAAATCGGACTTGCGCAATTAGTGTTCCGTACGGTTTTCAAATACACCAAAATCCTTACCTAGGTTATTTAGGTCCCTGACATGTAAATCAAAAATTTTTGATCACTACTCTTCTAGATAGGGTGGGGCGATTTTTTGGCCATTTTTTTAAAATAATACAAAGAAAAGTGTGCGCAAGTATATCATATATATTTTTAAACTCGTGTTTTCACAAGTTTTCATTTGACATCCCACTCGATGACCTGGAAATTTTTTTTTCACTTCCGATTTCACTCCCCAAAACTACTCTCTTAAGTCAAAATTTAACTTTCAAAATTACACGGCTCTGATTGGGAATCAATTTCTATGTTTGTGCTAAATTTCAACTTTATATAAATAGTTTTGGAGCAAATCGGGTGTGACAGACAGACAGATAGACAGACATTGAAGTGATCTCATAAGTATTCCGTACGGAACACTAAAAAGGTGATAGAATGTTATGTGAACATGGATTAAGAAAAGACAAAATTACGGCTTCTGCCATTTTGCAATTCATTGAGCAGCCTGATAACAGGTTATACAGAAGCAAAAAGTATTTTAGACGTTTTATTAAGGGGGGGTCACTACCGAGAAAAATGAAAAAAAATACGTTTTTCGTTTTTTTTTCCATTTTTATAATCTACAATCATTTCTGCACAAAACAATCCAACCCCCACAATTATACGATGAGTATAAGTGCCTGAAATTTTTATATAAAGTAGTCAAGGTATGAGCCATCAGTCAGTATCGCCAAGATATGAGTCCCGCTCAGCCTTCGCCTAGCTTCGCACTACGCACCTTTCAATATACCACCCCATTCCACCCATTATGAAGTTATTATTATTTTCACTATTATTATTATTATCCCACTTTTTATTAACAATGCTTAGGAATAATTATATAACACTATTTACTATATACAAATAAAAAACTTTATTTTTACAAAAATATTTTGAAATACTATTTACTATATACAAATAAAAAACTTTATTTTTACAATAATATTTTGAAAAGTAATAATAAGATTTTATTATTTTGTTATACTTTTTTTTAACTAAAATGAACCCGCTTCATATGACGGGCCTTCTTTTTTTTTCTAACTTCTTAAATTTTTCTTCTAAACTTTTTCTTGCTCTTGAAATTTTTTGCCTCTCGCATTTCGATGCTTGTTGTAAGTCTTTCTCGGCTTTCACTATTCTCAGTTCATCTTCCTTCATCAGCCCAGCAATTGTAAATTTTCCAGGGTCAATGAAAAGTTTTTTCAAGTACTCAGCAGCGGGAAATATTACCTTCATTGAAGCAGCATAGTGCATCATATGCACCTAATTCTAGTGTGCTTTTCTCTACAAAAATATTTTTTGGGCATCTAACCCACAATGCATTATTATAGCTTTCGTTTGTGTTTTTGTGTCTTACCGTGAACACATTTTTCTAACAGGGCTGGATTCGCCAGGTCCCTAAAGACAGGTTTCAAAATTTTCATTACTACTTTTGGTAGATGAAAATGCTTTGAGTGCTCATATAATTTTTTTTCTGCCTGGGCCTTGAGGAACTTACACCAGTCCAAGCTGCATAAATTGTGTGCCGGATTCTAGTCGTTTGAGCCGAGATGAAAAAATTCTGCCCATACTGCTTTTTTCATCTCAGCCAAGCTGCCAACGTTTCTTCGAATGGCTAAGCCATAAAACTTTTGAATGTCGTTTATTGCCACATCCGTGAGTCTGCCCTTTCCTCCTATCGGCTTTCCATCTTGCAGTTTTTTGGACGTGTAGGAAGTTTTTAGCTTTCTGAGTCTAGATCCCATCCTTTTTTGTACATGTCCTATACATTCTAACTTCTGAACTAAGAGACTATCTCCGTAAGGGTTTTGTTCTACAACCTTCAAGAAACCCTTTGAGTCTCCATCACCTAAGTAGTGAGAATATCTCACATTGTATTTGTCCATTGACCTCAGGAAAATTTGCTCTGCACCAGCTGCTTCCATAGCCCCACTGGTACCACTATGATTGGCTATGCAATTTTCATTATGTGTATTCTGAAATTTTAGTAGACAACGACAGTGTTTGGAGAGTACCACGATATCCACTATTTTGCCTGAGTCAGTACTCGCAGCAGAGACCACGCCATTCAAAGAAGTATGGCCCCTTTTTTGCCAACTGCCATCTAGTGAGATGGCCAAATCCCTGTTGCCGCTATTTGAAATACAGGCTTCCTCTACGGCAGCCACCATTATATCTTTTCCAACTACTTCAAGAGCTGAACGAATAACATTTTGGTGCAAAAAGTGCTTGCTTTGTGGGGGAGGAATGTTCATCATAGCACAAAGAAGTTTAGCTCCAGCAAATCCTTTACCAATACACCTAAGTGCATAAGTAAATCTAATATTTATTGTATCTAATTTCACAGATTTACCTTCGAGTTCATAATCCAGTTTCTTGGAGTTCCTTAGTTTATTTAGGACTTGACAATTCTGACAAACAATCTTTATAGTGGATGCCAAACCGTTTCTTAAACAAACACTTAGGGTGATTTCACCACCACATTTTTTGCAGTCCACTGTTGAGTTCAGTGCTTTACTCAGCTCTCCAACATCCACCAAATCATACGCATGGTTGCTCATGAATGACTCAAATTTATTTTGATTACCTAGTTTTTTTGAAGAAGAAAAAGGTGTACGATTTTCAGATGAGGTTGATGGTGTTGATTCAACAGATGGTAAGGACATGACCAATTTACGAGCAACAGAAATATGTGTCCCACTAAAAGGTTTATTCCTTTTCTTGCTCTTGAAGCTAGTCTTTGGCTTAGTCATTTTTCTTCACAAAACAATAATAAAAAACTATAATAAAATAACAATATAATAAAATTTAAAACAGCAATAGTAACAGAAAACAGGAAAAAAAAATTTGTAACTATGTAAACAAAAACAATCTCTCACGTAAAATATAACCAAACAAAACAAAATTAAAAAAAAAAAAAATTTGGAAAAAAACATATGTTGTTGTAAACAATCAGTGTTGACAAACTTGTTTTTGCAAAAAAAAAGAAGACAAACACTCTAGAAATAAATTAAAAAAAGTTGATTATAACAAAAAAAGCAGTCAAAACTACAACTTTTTAGTTTTTCGGCTCTCCTGAAAAATTGACTTTTTTGTACATTTGCCCCATTATCTTCAAAACTATAAAAGTTATTGAGCTATTTTTTTTTTTTTAAATATCCATGGCAACACTGTCTACAGTTCGGACTAAGGAAATGTCAAACGAAACAGCTGGTAGTTTACCGCGTCAATTCAAACATACAAATAAAATTCATGAACTTTCAAAATTTCTAGAAAATGTAATTTAAATTATTTCTTTAAACCCTTAGTCCCATTAAATTATATAATAATGAATAATAAGTGTGCAAAGTTTCGTTGAAATAGGATGAACGGTTGCTGAGAAAATGGGTTTTACTTTTCAATGTAAATTGACGTCGGTAGTGACCCCCTTAATCTAAGAAAAGCTTCGATTTCATCATTAATATTGAAGTTGACCGCTATGGTATAGGAGGAAAAGGTACTGACTGACTGTAGTGGATAGAGGGTGCAGTTGTCGCGTGCGGTATACCAAAAAAATTTGAGATCTACCCTGCTATAACATTGCTATATGATGTTAATAATAATTGATAAAATGGACAACTTGTTGTTAATAATGATTTTATTACGAATATATTTACAACTAATATCTATAAACAGAGGCCATATCCTTTAAAAAGTTGACAAATTGGTCGTCTTCATTCTTGCTTAATATTTTCCAGGATAAATGGTTTAGTTGCGATTAAAGATGGTTTAATCCTATTGCCCTCATTTTTTTAAGTTGTAATTTCTTGCATCTAGCAACGACCGTTCAATATCTTGTGTAAGAGCTGCCTGTGAGCAGATTAACATAGTTTTGCTGGTGATTAACGGTTTGATGGTCGAAGTCTCGCCTACCAAGATTCCTATATGCTGGTCACTCGTCTGAATGAATAATAGATTGAAATTTAACCTCTCTTTCTATAATTGGCATTGATGTGTTTTTATCTTTCCTTGCAACAATAAAATGTCGGAGTTCCCGTTTCGTATTCGGATCAAAAACCCATGGTTCATCTATTCGTCTACCATGGTTTCGATTATTTTGTACCTATGCACCACTATTTTTAGATTCAGGTTGTTGATCGCCTTGTAAAAGCCTTCCTCTATTTTCGGCCACCCGCGAATCACGCTTCATTAGTTTGTATAGGATCGGCGTTGCTGCCGATTAATTTTCCTCTGCGACTGACTGACACAATTGAGGAACACACTTCGCGGCACATGTTATACCAAACATTTATCATATGTGATGACTTTCCAGTCAGTTTTTCTCATATTGTACGCGCAATTTCGTGCACGAACATAAACAATCAAAATATGACATAAACTTAAATGACAATATAACTTGCCGTTCGGTATAATGGAAGAATTCATTCCCGCTTCTAAAGGATTTTGTTGTTTGGCAGCCTTTTCTAGGACAACGTAAGACTGGACGAAATGCTCCTCCACGATTATGTTTCCTTTTTCTTTGCATTTCCGCACTACATCTATCACAGATGTTATTTTCGTTCTATTCTTCTACATAAGTAGATTATGCGTTTGTAAAAAAAGGCGGCTGCATCTTGGTTAAAAGTGATATTAATGTAAAAATCTCTCAAAAGCATATCTTCTTTTGAAATATACATATTAGCAACTCGTCATTGTCATTAATAACGAATCTTACTCTATTATTTGATTGCTTTGCTTAGAAATGTTTTGTAGGCAGACTGCACACTACAGTGGCACCGAATATAGATCACATGGCAGCTATTGCTGGAGAAAAATCGATCAGGTTGAAATTTTTTCTGAGTGTTCTCCATGATCCTCTGTTATTTCTAATATTTTTTTGAAACGCTTTGACAACAGTCGTCAATGACCAGAATTATCCAGCTTTGTTTGCAGTCGGCAACACTTACATATGCTGTGATAATACCATTGTTTCGGCATGTAAATAAGTTGCAGAGCATTTTGCACTAAAAACATCTCAAATGTATGACAGTTATCTGATTAGGTCGGGTGTACTAAACTTTGAAGCGTCTCTCTATTGATAGCAGTTTAAATTTAGGTTGTCATATAAACGAATTGTGGAAGAAACTGTCACTTATGGATTTTGTTATTTTTCGTATAACGAATTATTTAAATTTTAATACGATAATGAACTTTTATTATGGTCAGTTTGTATCTTGCTAAAAGTGTGGTTTCTTAATTTAGGATGCATCTCCTAGCATGACTAAAATGTTTAGGGTACAAAAATAACTCCGAATGATGTCAAGGGAATAAAGATTGGTTGTCAACTGAGGTGGAGGTAACGACAAGACAGATCTTCGACTAGCAAGACAAGATACGCTGGTGTAGCGGTTTAGTTGGTAAAATGCAGGGGGAATAACCTGATATCGTGGGTTCGAATCTCACCAGCCCCGAGAAACTTTATTTTCTTGTGATTATGTCTTTAACTTCAAGTATTTTTCGAATTGTCTATGACCGACTTCATTTTCATTCATTAAAAAGCTCAGTATTGAAATTATTTTTTGATTTCAATAACATACTTTGTGAAAGTTTGTTTTTATGTTGTTATTAATTTTTTACGTTGGTCTATGGAATGCCTAAATCTATTAAATCTATTGTGGAGAAACCGAGGAGGGAGTAAAGGAAAAAAATTAGCTTCAATTACCTTTCAAAATTAATGTATATATATATATATATATATATATATATATATATATATATATATATATATATATATATATATAATCATATATTCCTTCTACCATATGGTGTAGGGCAGTTATATATTCTCTTTTTTTTCCCTCTTAATCTCCACATATAAACTTCTTCCATCTGTTTCTATTCTTTGCCATTTTCACTGCTTTTTTCCAGGATTTTCCCTTCTCCTGAAGTATACTTCTAATACTCCCATTCCAGGTCTGTCAAGGTCTTCCTCGCTTCTGTTTTCCCTATATTCGGGCTTCATACACTTGTTTTACCTGGTTATCATCCTTCATTCTCTGTATATGCCCCACCATCCCAGCTGTCTTTGTTGTATATATTCCATAATTGCTTGTACTCTCAGCCTTGTCCTTATTTCTTCCGTGTAACCCCTTGTACTGCTCTCAGCTATTTCATTTCGACGGCCTGTATCTTGTTTTTCTGCCTGTCTGTTAGGGTCCATGATTCACATCCATATATTAGGATTGTCCTACAAATCGCTTTGAACACTTTCATTTTTGTTTGTTTCGTCACCTCTTTCTTCCTAATGAATTTATTATTTATTGCATAGGAAAGTTTGTTCGTTTTTTTTTTTTTCGATTCTCTCATTAATTTCTTTGTCTTGTTTTCCAGTTTCATCCATTGTCACTCCCAAATACTTATATTGTTCCACTTGTATTTTATTCCCTTCTATGTAAATATTGGTTTGTTGGTTTTCTATTGTCATTACTTTTGTTTTATCTATATTAATTTTCATACCTTCTTCTTTAAACGCTTTATTCCAAATATCGAGGTTTCCTTGTAATTGTCTCTTATTTTCCACCACTAGCACAATATCATCAGCAAAAGCCACTTCAGATATTTCTATTCTTTTCAGCTTCCAGCATCCTGTTGTCATTCTTTTCACTTTTATTTCGCATTTCTTGATTATTTCATCCATGTATACAATGAACAATGTTGGGCTCAAGCTTCCTCCCTGCCGCAATCCTTCCTGTATCGTAAATCCCTCCGACTTCATGTTGTTTTTTATTACATACTGCACATTATTGCTTTATGATTCTTATTGTCTTTTTGTTTAATCCCTTATTTTCTAGGCTTTTCCACACTTTATTTCTCGGTACACTGTCAAATGCTTTTTTTAAGTCTATGAAAGCAAGGTGTAGACTCTTATTTTCTTTTGATCTTTTTTCGATAATCTGTTTTAGTGTAAATATATGGTCTTGTGTACTTCTTGCTGATCTAAATCCACTTTGCGATCCCGATAGTTGTGGTTCTATTACTTTCTTTATCCTATTATTAATAATGCCCTCATAAATTTTGACAATTGTGTTCAGTATAGTAATTCCTCTGTAATTATTGCAATCCTTGTGATCTCCCTTTTTATAGATTAGTGTAATAAACGATATTCCCCATTCGGCTGGAAATTTTTCTTCCTCCCATGCACTATTAATTAAAATTAATTTGTAAGTAAGTTTGTATAGATACATTTTAAACTACTCGTCAAAGAACTATCAGGTTTTAATTGAATCAATCTTATTAGCGGACTTGCGACCGATATTGCTACTTACTCCCATCATATTTCCTGGCGTATACACTCTTTCTACTTCTGGTAAAACTCGTTCTTCTATAACTAGGCCCACACCATACCAAAAAGCTAAAGCGTAGCTACCATAAATCAAAAACCAAACAAAACCCTGATTTATGGCATTAAAGAGACATCGTGTTATATTGTTTCTTTCAGCTAAAAATAAAAAAAGCAATTAAATAATCTCCGTTAATATACCAATCGGTATTCACACAAATTTTTAAAAGTTATTTGTCAACATCAATTTTTATCTGTTGCTTTATTTAATATCAGTCTTAAGAAACGCACTTTTTAAAATCTAAGCGAACATCACCCTACTACACGTGTAGAGTAAATAAATAATTTATCGAATGCAAGACAATGTTGAAA
The DNA here is from genome assembly GCA_019049505.1 of Pachyrhynchus sulphureomaculatus. Lineage (NCBI taxonomy): Eukaryota > Metazoa > Arthropoda > Insecta > Coleoptera > Curculionidae > Pachyrhynchus > Pachyrhynchus sulphureomaculatus. The sequence continues at coordinate 117,965,507 of CM032453.1, forward strand.
ATTGTTATAATTAGCTAAGGAAACAAATAATGGCCCTTTTTGGGTTCAATAACAAACATGTTGATCTTATTTTTCCAATTTTATTTCTTAATTGTCGCTAAATCTATTTATAAAGAAAGAATGTAAAAAAGAACGATATCGATCGTGAAAATAAAGTAAGTGTTAATCAATAACGGTGGCAACACCGTGAAAACTTACTGAAATAAAACAAACTCCAAATGAAATACCAAATAGAACAAAACACTTCTAAAAGTACCCAAGCAATAAATAAGCAACATTGCTGACGCAGTAGTAAAAAACCTAACACCTAAGATAATTAAATTTTTATCTAAATAAAAATATTATATGTCTTCAGCCGTTATAAGACAATTCACGATACGTTCCTAAAGTTTTTATTGGGAGTAGGAATTAATTTTGAGGGATTTCTAAGAGAGGGCGTTACTTGTATTATATCGCAACGGAGCATACTATTGCTATATTCATGGTGAAGCATCATCATAAAACTTTAATTTTTAGTGCACGTTATTTTGCCGAAGTGTAAACATCTTTTATTTTGAGAATTGAATATGTCGAATTACGTGTCAACAAAGCACCATTTACGGGAAACGTTACTTTTCTTGTTTAATTCGAAGAAGAGCGATACTGAAAGTCATTAATTGCTGTTTGAAACCTATAGTCATTATATTCCATTGATAATATTATGCAAGTACTGCTTTTGGCGCTTTAAAAGTGGTGATTTTGATATGGAAGACAAAGAACGTCCAGGCGAGCCGAAAAAGTTTAAAGATTAAGAATTGGTGGCATTACTCGGTGAAGATCCATGCTAAATAAAAAAATAACTTGCAGAATCATTAGAAGTTGATCGCACAACCAAGCGCTTACATGCACTAGGAATGATTCAAAAGCAAGGAAATTAGGTGCCGTACGAATTGAAATCGAGAGACGTTGTAAACAATTGCTTCAACAGCACAATCGGAAGGGTTTTTTGCATCGTATCGTCAATGGTGATGAAAAACAAATACGCTACGATAATCCAACAAAAAGTCATGAGTGAAGCCCGGTAAACCATCAACATCCTCGTCAAAGTCGAATATTCATGGCTCCAAGCTCACACTGTGTATCTGGTGGGGTCAGCTGGGTGTAGTGTATTATGAGCCGCTCCAACCCATCGAAACGATTACTAGGAAACTTTACCGACAACAATTGATACAATTGAGCCAAACGTTGAAGGAAAAACGACCGCAATGTGCCAAAAGACACGACAAAGTGAATTTTCAGCATGACAACGCTCGGCCACGTGTTGCAAAACCCGTAAAGGAAACGCCAGAAGCGCTTAGATGGGATATCCTACTTCACCGGTCGTCCTCACCAAATATTTCTTCTCTTGATTATTACTTGTTCTGATCGATGACGCACAGCCTGTCTGAACAGCGCTTCCATTCTCATGCGGATACCAAGAAATGGGTCGATTAGTGGATAGCCTCAAAAGATGAGTCGTTCCTTCAATTTGGTATTCATATGCTGCCACAAAGATAGAAGAAAGTAGTGGTTAGCGATGGACAATACTTTAAATAATCAATTTGTCACCATTTTTTTACAATAAAGCGATATTTTTACCGAAAAATCCCTCAAATTTTATTCACACACCCAATTATAGTAGAAAGGGAAGGCTATACCAATAGAACCGTCTTCCCAAAGATAACACACAGCTAGATACAAAACTGTCAAGGTCTATTCATCGATTTTCTTAGCGGAAATCTACACTATCCTCATATATTACTGGGAGATGGTAAAAAGAAATAAAATACGTAGAACTGTGTGTATTTGTTCGGACACTAGAGTGACCCTGTTCTCCTTAAAACAGACTAGGGTAAGCTCATAACAAGTAAGCAAGCATAAAAACTTGTAAGTCAACCTAACGTACAGAAACAAACAGCATCTTTTCTGGGTACCTGGTTATATAGGTGCTCGACACAACGGAAACACTAGCGAGCCCTACGGGAACTGAACTCTTTTTAGGAATCCCGTGCAATATTGGAAAAGCAGTAATTGTAGATGTATTGAACGATAAGTTTGTAACGGACACTAGGGATAAAGTAATCCAAGAGCTCCATCAGGGAACTGCTGAAATGAAACTGAGAAAACCTGAAGAGGTTGACAGGAATTATTATAGAACTCTACTATTGAAGTGGGCACCTAATTCATACGAGGGTCAAACATGATCCAGATTGCATATAGTGCTTAAAAGAGGAAAAACATCTCTTCATCTGATTATGTCTTGACTCGCTGTCACACAAGTAAGAGAAACTCACTTGAGATCCCGATAATTTTGAAACAACCTGGAAAATCTTAAAAGATATCGGCCTCCCACAATCCTAAATTAAGGCAAGTGCATAACAAACCTTTAAGAGGCCTAAGTACTGCAGGCGTTCCAGAAATCTATTAGCAATGTATTTAAATGTTTTTCTCTTTATACAATATTTGGTTTCTTTAACATCAGAGAAGTGATTTTAAACTGTCTAATAAATGTCAAAACAAGAGCATCCATTTTGCCCCCTTGCAAGAACTATTAAAATTACTTTAAAGTATTTTAGTTTGCCACAAATAATTTTAATTAATGAGAATATTGACTTAGGTAAGAGTCTAGGCGTTTTAAAATTTTAAAAAATAACCGCCAAGTCAATAAGCTCAACAATTTCAGACCAATTTCAATAGGTCTGTCCAAAATTTAAATAATTAATCATTTAAAAGACCACAATTTGTAATATATTCATCAATATTGTTTTAGAGCCATCTGATCTATTATTCAGAGAGACGAAACAGGAAAGAGGATAATCCTCGTATTTGTAATATCGTTAGGTATTTTAATTGCATGTTACATAAAATACTTACTTTATAAGAACATATATATATATATATGAGGGGACTTTCACTGGACCCACTCCATCCTTTGGCTTCAACAAGAGTCTCCTTAAAGGAGAGATGAAGAAATGGACAATATCCATCGTGGGCAAACACTGGAACGATATTAATGGCCTCGAACATTCCAAAAAGTTTCTGAGCTTCGATGCTAAGAGGGCGGACTTTGCTCTGAAACTGGATAGGAAAAGCCTAAGGGCACCGTCGGGGGCACTCACAGGACACTATGTCTGTAATAAGCACCTATACAGAATGGGCATTTCAAATACCAGCACTCGCAGATTCTGCGGTGAAGAAGAGGAGTCAATGGAACACTTGATCACTAACTGTGTGGCACTGGGACACAGGAGATACAGGCTACTACATGTCTATACGCTGGGTGAACAGGACTTGCTAACACTCCCATTGAAGGAGCTGGTCCGGTTTCTTGACGTATTAAACCCGTGAAAGACAAGGGGAGGCACAATAGATCAACGATGGTCGCAGTGCAAAGGGCCGTCTTGGGCCAGACCCCATCTTTATTACATTACATATATATATATATATATATATATATATATATATATATATATATATATATATATATATATATATATATATATATTACATATATATATATATATATATATATATATATATATATATATATATATATATATATATATATATATATATATATGTAATACTAAAAATTCTTCTTATTTTTAATTTACATTACCTTGCTTAACATACTCCTCATATCTTTTACATTCTCTTGCGTGTCCGTTAAAGGCCACCACAGTTCTAACTGAGCTTAATACTTCTTCAGCAACATCTCCTGCGGAACCATAAGCTGCCATTTCTTGCTTGCAGTATTTTGCAGAAAACTAAAAATAATACATATAGTGCATTCAAGAAAAATGATTATTTTTCAATTTATATATTATCCATCAAATGGTTGAATTAGTTATTTAATTTTATTATATTAGTATCTTCATGCTACTTTTCATGTTACAATAATTATTGGAACAAACCTTTATTTAAAATACTAGAGCATCTTAAGCTATATCGTTTCAGGAAAATTGGGTCTTAAATAATTGAAATAAAAATAAGCTGATTATATTTTAATGTTTAAGTTGTCTTAATATTGCTCTACACAATGGTAGCGTTCACTTATTAGAATAAATTGCATTAAGCTACATAGTTTTTGTAAAAAAGGTATTAAAGTTTTGTATTATATAAACACACTCTCCATTGGAGCACAATATACGGTCTCGTATTTCATCTTCAGTACATATTCTTTTCAGAATTTCTCCTAGCTTTCTACCTTAAATAAACATAAAAAAAACGTAATATATTCTTGTAGTTTATAGCTTCAGAACATCATGGTTGGTAGATTCATTTTCATATCGATATTTTACCTTATTTATTTCTTTATTACTGTTCAATTTTAATAAAAACCCTCATTGCTTCAAATTATTTCTTCTAAGTCACACTGTTTGAGTTGAGCTTCACAGCATTTTATCTCTAACATAAATTTGTCTTGTAGTTTTGGATGTCAAACTGATTTCTTTGAAAGGCAAGACAGTGTCCACGATTTCTTCTTGAGACAACGTTGTCGAGTCGATAATGGTTTAACGTAACAGAGTTCAGTCTTAAGAAAGTTTATTATACCTTTTTCATACAGTTTTTTTTCTATTATTTGTGCTTGTTTGAGATCCAATATTTTATTAATTTTCTACATTTCTTTACAGGTTCTTGCTCCAACGTTTCTGCCCTCATTTTTAATTTTCTATCTCTTCTTTATATAGATTGAGAGTATTGTATATATTATTCGGAAAACGACTTAATGCAGGAATATTGTTTGATTTTTTGAGAATTGTCCTTAGTCATTAAAACAAGGCTAACAAGGCGAGTAGCTGTTTAATTTTTGTATAACTATAATATGTTCAAAATTTATTTATATACATTATTTTATTATTATTTCATTATTATTATTTATTTATTATACTTTATTTTATTAGGATATACTTATAATAATGAAAATGGCCAATCCCTGATAAAAGTTCAAAAATAAAGTAACTTTTACAGCTAAGTACAAAAGGATGTAACACTGAGATATCTACTAAGGCTCTCAGCTCATTTTAAGGTAGTTCGCTCGTAAATCCACTTTTCTTAAGATTTTGATGAAATTGAAATGTGATGTTAATCTAAATGTTTCTCATTTAATTAAAAAAAAAATTGACTGATTGCAAAGCGAAATATTCAAAATTAAAGTGCACATAATTAACATGCAATAGGCCAATGAAGTATAAAAAAAAGCCATAGTTTCGTGTATATGTTAAGAATTTTTGTTACGAATTTGTTAAAAAAAACGAATATTTAGTAAAAAAAAATTAGAAAAATTTTAAATAAAAATATTTTTTTTTTGACCGATTTGTTAAAAAGTCGATATTTGTTTAAAAGAATAACCGCGTAGTGAGGGACAAATATCACAATTTGACAACGCTGTATGTCATCATATTTTACGCGCCAACATTCAACCAGCATTTAAAATGGTTAACTTATAAACAGAAATTCATTTGTAGGTTAAATAATTTATTGAATAAACACAATATATTTATCAACTTTATTTATAATCATCAAATTAAAATATCAAATATATTACTTAAAAATTTGAAATTGTATCTTGATATTTATTATTTTTTCTTTAGTATTTAAAAGAATTATATTTAAGAATAATTTGTTTGTAGGTTCAAAAATTTTTCAATATTTTAAGTTAATATTATATTTATTTATCAACACTGTTACATATCAATTGATAACAATATTAAATATAGGTTAAAAAAACGGTTTTATAAATCTTCTCCGTAAAACTAAATAACTAATTAATGATACTAGTGATAAATAAATAAAGTACTATAAACTATTTGTAAACTAATTAATTACTTTATTTACTACTCGCATATCTTTGGTTAGACGTGGTTTGCCATTGTCTTGTCGACTAGATAATAATTGCACTGTAGAACCCAATTTATCATCATCAGAATTTGTTAGATCTTTCAAAGTTATGCATTCAGATGCAATTCTTTTAATCATAAGATCTGAATTAACACTTTTTAAAGGCATTAAGGATGGCAATATTAGTTTTACCATGACGCACTCTTTATACGATAAGTAATTTGTAAGTAAATCTTCTCTCTTCAAAAAGTCATTTGCCAAATTCTCAAGGATTTTAACGTCATATATCGCCTCGTGGAATATTTCGTTTGGTATTATTTGCAATAAATCATATGCTTTCCGAGCTTAAACATTTCTGAGCCTTTTCGGTCAGGCAAGCGTTTCTTAAAAAGCCTTACTGTATCGGAAAAAACCAGCAATATTTTTAAAATCCTCGATTATTGCAAAATTAATTATACCTTGAATTACATGGGACGAATCAAAATGTGCACTATGGTACAAGTACACAAGATTTTGGAGAAAAATTTAAAAACTGTTGGGATGAAATTAATGAGTTCTTTAGAGTGATTGTTTTGATAGGTTTACCATACCATATAGGTCGCCATTAATATGTTCTAAGCCCGTAACTTTAAAAGCGTGGAAATTAATCGGTTGCGCAGGCCTAATATAAACAATGCTTTATCCCGATATTTCACCACTATTTGCAAAATATCAACTATATTGGAAAATCCCGATGATTCTAAATCCAATACAATAAGCCTCAGCCCTCGGATGTAATTAAAATATTATTCAATATATTAGTTAACAATTGAGGACTAATAATATCATCAGTATGATAAATGTCCATCTGCAGTCCACAATTTGATTGATACTGTACCCCTTCATGTTTTTCTTTATTTTTTTCTCGTGGCCTCTTTGTTTCTAACCAATAAATTTCTAAGTTTATTCGTTGCAGGCAAATTAGCTGATGCTCTTTGTTTCCTTATTTCATCTTTTTGCCATATAAGAACTTGTATGTTTCGCAGAGGGGTTATTGCAAATTAGCCTTTATGTCGCAATTGGTTATAATCAAAAGGCATTTTTTATTTAAATAATTTTTTTTTTTTTTATTTTAAATATAATTAATACGGTCTAAACAGTAAATACACAAAAATAATAAATAACCTACATAACCTATATAAACGTCATTCATTAAAAGTGTGCGTCTGCATATGAAACTTTGCATGTATCGAATACAGTCTCCGACAAAAATAAAATACTCTGCCATTGAATAATTTAAACTTTTTGTATTTATTATCGAACTATACTTTTGACTTCGATTGTCACGAGTGAACTACCTTAAGTTAAAAATCATGTGCTTATATAAAGAAGATATTTGTATATACATTTTATTTGTAGATTTTTGTATGTTTAAATACGGATAGGTTAGGTATTTAGTTTTTAATGTTCCATACAGAACACTTATAAGATCACTTCGGTGTCCATCTGTCTGTGTGTCAGTCTGTCACACCCGATTTTCTCCGACACTATTCGACATAGAAAGTTGAAATTTGGCATTAACATAGGAATTGATGGCCTCATCAAAGCCGTGCAATTTTGAAAGTTAAATTTTGACTTAAGAGGTTAGTTTTGGGAAGTGAAAAAAAAATTTACCAGGTCATCGAGTGGGGTGTCAAATGAGAGCTTGTAAAAAGAGGAATTCAAAAATATATATAATGTAACACTTGCATGCACTTCTCTTTGTATTATTTTTAAAAAAGTGCAAGAAATCGCTGTCCCCCCCTATCTCGAAAAATACTGATAAAAAAATAGGGGGGGGGGAGGGGGCAGCGAAAAATCGCTGTCCTCCTATCTCGAACAATACTGATAAAAAAAATTTTAAAAAATTCTGGAATATTCTCTACAGGGTGTAGATTGAACAAAAATTCTCACGAGTGCATTACCTATAATAATTTAACTGGTATATAAAAAAAACAAAAATTTTAAAATCATCAGTTTTTAGTAAAGATCGGCAAAAAACTTTCTAGAAAATTCCTTTGGGAAGTGTTTTGTGAAGTTCCTGATCATTTTATACTTCCGTAAAAAAATTATTTTAAAAGCAGTTAACGTACAGAAAACGAATTGCGCAAGTCCAACACATGACTGGTTATTTTTTTTTAAAATATGAAATAATGGATGTTTTATAAAATTTGAAAAATTACTATTTAGTTTAACCACAACCTTTTTTATTTCATTGGCTAGTTTTTAGACACAATTTTTTCAGTGTAACAACATTTATGAGCCCTAGGGTTTCCTACTAAATAGACACTGCCCAGATAAAAAAAATACTCGGCAGTATTCTCAATAGCTAGAATCCACTCTAACTGGAGTAAAAACTAACCCTTCGCAAAGACAATTACATATAAAAATAAGGTTTCGCCACAGAGCAACATCATAATAGAGAGATTTTGCAATGCTTATTTTGGAAGGCCGCCGTCTTTTTTTTTATTTAAAGCATGCAAAATAGTAAAAGGAAGAAATTAAATTTAAGAACTCAGATGTAAACGTGATTTGAAACATGTGCTCAC
>CM032453.1:117974032-118008205 GCA_019049505.1 Pachyrhynchus sulphureomaculatus
ACTCTTATCATTGATTGTAAAGTTCTAATTTTTTTTTTAATTTCGATCATTTCTTTTATTTCAAGTTTTCCAATATTAATGTCCCTGTTTAAAATCTTTGTTTCATTAAAGTTGAAATCATGTCCAAGTTCCGTTCTGTGTTTCTGAAGTGCCGTTGTTGCATTTTTTGTATACTTGTGTCCATTGGTCTGTTTTTTAATAATTGGGTCGTCATACCAATATAATAATAAGAATAAACTATGTTGGATTGGTTCATGGTTGGTACCTGGCTTTTTAAGTTTGTAAATAGTGAGCTTAGTTTGTTTTGTGAGAAACAGTTATGTTATATTTTTTTAGAGTGTTCTTTAGATTTTCTGATAAATTGCGTGTATAAGGTTGGTTTCATCTTTTTTGATTTTTTTATTATAAAATTTGTATGTTCTTGTTTTTATTCTTTGGTTGATGCCTTTTTCTCTAAATCTATTTTGTATTAACACTGATTTCATTTGATTGAGTGCTTTCGGTCTTAAATTTGGTGAAGTCAGCGCTATTGCACGGTCTGTTAAACCGACATAACACTTACCTTTTGTGCCTTTGTGTGATTAGAGTAGAAATTCAAATACCTGCCAGACCACGTTGGTTTAGTATACCATTTAGTGATTATTTTGTTATGTTTTCTAATTAAAGTTGTATCCAGGAAATGTATTTCATTTTTATTTTCGATTTCTGAAGTAAATTGCAACTTTTGATGGAAACTGTTGAAATCATGCAGGACTCGTATCAGTGTTATCTGTTGTAACAGCCAATAAACAATCATCTACAAATCTTTTGAAAAATAGTAAGTTGTACTCTAAATTATTTATAACACTTTCTTCTAAATGCTCCATAACCAACTGGACTATTACTGAGGATATAGGAGAGCCCATGGCACACCCTTCTATTTGTTGATAGAATTTGTCTTGACATTGGAAATAATTAGTATTTAAAGTTTTCTTTTGATATTGTTGTGTGTTCTGTCAGTAGATCCCATTTTTGTTTTATGGCAGTCTGTACAAGTTCTTTAGGTATATTTGTGTATAATGACACAACATCTAGTGAAAGAAGTTTATAGTTTTGTGGTATGTTTTATCGTGTCAATGAATTCTTTAAATGTGAATGAATTTTTGATAAAATAGTTATAATCATTATACAGTCTTTTAAGTAAGAACGCGACCGTTCTCGTGTTTCGAGAAAATTTTTTGCCATCAATGTATTCTTTGGTGTGCTAACAGTGGAGCAATTACCTTAGTAAATTATCCAATCACCTCCTGCATCAATAATCGCCTGACATCTTGAAGGCATGCTGTCGACGAGATTTTCTACATACTCAAATTGCAATGAGCTCCAAATTTTTGGAATCTGGAGAGACAAGTGAGTCAAAGTTCTCAGAGTCTTGCCTCTGAGCATTCTCTTTAAAAGGGACCAATCGTGTTCAATAGGGTCTCGTGAAAACAAAGACACGATTCGTTTTTTGCGACTTTCGGAGTGACTTTGCCTACCAAGCCACGTTTTGGCAAGTCGTCGACATTTTTGGTCCGTTAAGACGATTTATACACTTCTTCACAAACGATACCGACTTTTTAATATATTTAGCGGCTGCGGAATGTGTCGTTTTAGAACCCTTTGGATGAGAACAAAGGAAGACTGCTTCGAACCGATGCGCAAACAAGTGACTAATTTTGGATTTTACGTGATTTCGACGAAAGCTGGAAATCAACTGATACTTTTATTAAAATGCGTCGTAGACAAAGGTTCCGTCTACCGTTTTTTGTTGAATCGTTAGAATCGCATCTACCAAAAATGAATTATCATGGACACGTTCTTACTTGACCGACTGTAAATACTTGTTACATATATTTAGATGAAACAAAAATATGCTTTGGGTAGGTATTAACTATTATTTTTGATCTATTAACTTGAAAATATCGTTAATTTATCGACATATTTTTGACGAAGTCAAGTACTCTAAGGTAGAAATTCATCATAAACGTCACACTGGGGTAATAAATAGGAATTTTACCAAATCTAAGTATGGCCAAATTGAGAAAAAAAAGTATTGGACGTTGGTACGAGTGTATGTGATCCAAGAAATCACCTATATCAATATATTTTAACTATTTTCATAACGCCCTATATATATATATATATTTATATATATATATATATATATATATATATATATATATATATTTCTTTAAAAATAATGTCATCTAAATTTGAGTCGTTATTTTCCTGGCACTCGCCTAAGTTAGTTATTTCCGTGATTGCTGCTATTTCTTACCGGACATTTTATTTAATTGTGCTGGGGAGTGAGAAATATTACTCTAAGCTTTGGTTTTTATGGTACTCTTGTGTGAGTTTCGCAGTTATTATTTTCATAAATAACTTGTACATTACGGATAGTAGGCTGATTGGTCTATAGTTGGTTAATTTAGACTTATCTCCTATTTTGAAGAGCAGGACCACCACAGCATTATACCAGTCTCAAGGCAATATGGACAATTGGAAACAATTTTTTCTGAGGGAGTAATAAACTGGAGTCTCGCTAAATCAATATATTGAGCTCAATGGAGATTATCTTGAGAAATAAATTTTTCTTTTTGAAAAAAAATGCCATTTGCGTAGTTTTGATAAGATTTGTCAATCCACCCTCGTTATATCTAACTAATAGTTGATATTAGAAGCCGAATGCATCATATTTTATTTATTTATTTAAATATTTCAATGTTCCATTTCTATTATCTTATTATATGGCCAGTAAATGGATTAGACACCTCACGTCACTTTGCCTTTGACATCATTACACTCTCAGTCCTAGGAAGTATTAGTAGCTGACGCTGAAGCTTCGTCTGATTCTGCTCATGGCCTTATAGTACATTTAAGTACTAGTTGATTAATAATAATATATCTTCGTTAGCACCTGAAGGTTTTTCGTGCGACTCTGCCTTTGACGCCTTTGTACAGGGTGAGTCAACGATAGAGTAAAGTTCATTATCTCATTTGTTTTTCGGGAATGACGAAAAATATTAAAATACAATAGTTTTAGGGAATGGTAAGGTGCACAGTTTAAAATTATTTTTGAGTATACAGGGTACTTCAAAAGAGTGTGTCCGATATAACATATGTTTTTTTAAATGGAACATTCCATTTTCTAATTTATTTTTAAATTCTGCGTAAAACTTTTCTATTAATATTGTTATATATCTAAACTTAGTAGTTTTTTCTAATATTTCAATTTAAAAAAAAATACTAGTTTTCAGTTTTCTAAAAAATTGCCAGTAACGCCATTGTTTCTGAAGGTGGAATACTCATAATTGGTTAGAGCGTTCTAGAGAGATGAAAAAAAAAGATATATGTAAAGAAATTTGAGTTAGATGCTACAGGGTGTTTAAAATAAATTTATGCATTTCGACTATTTTAAATTAAAAAATCTCAAATTTTTTTAAATGGCACACCCATTATATTATTATTTTGTCTGATATATTTTACAAAAACCCTCCAACTTTTATTAAGTATGTCATATACCTATTTCTAATAGTTTTCGATTTATTTTGAATTTTTCAATTTTTACTCTTGTTTTTAATACACTTACGCTCTAACATCATTGTTGCCAAGACAAGACAAAAATGTAGGCATTGTCAAATTTTGACATGTCTATTAAGCAAGTAAAAATGGTTTAATTTGCTGTTGTAGTAGGTGACGTATAAAGGTAATAGTTATGGATAGAAGCGGGAAAAAATTGTCTTTTGGCAGTAAGGCTTTACGGAGCGAAGTACCCTAATAGACGTATACCATCTAGAAAATCTTTTCAGTGCTTAATGGAACGGTTCGATGGTTGTGGGAGCGTTGAGTATACGAAATAAACCTGAATGTTATCAATGAGGAAAAAGAAATGGAGATTTTACTTCATGTTGAAGATAATCCCCAAGTCAGCAGCCGTTGACTAACTAACTTATCTGACACATCCCAATCTACGGCTAATCGCATCACGAGAAAATACAAGTATCATCTCTTTCATATGGAACTACACCAAGAACTTCAAGACTGTGATTTTTGAGTGACGATTAAACTTTTGTGAACTTAGAATACGCTAATAGCGGTGAAAGTTTAATAAACGTAAATATTTAACGTCTAGGTGATCACTAAGAAAGATGCCTTGATTTTTACATTTATCTATTTCAAGAAATTAGATAGTTAAGTCTTTGTTTTCTGAATGGGATATTTTGAAATTTGGTCCGAAATCACTCCATATTTAAATGTTCTGTATAATCCCATTTAGCACGATTAAAATTTTTAACATTTTTTTTTTAAATAACGCTTGTCAGATGCTTAAAACTTTTTTATATTGTTTTTGCTAAGGAATTTTATCTATTAGTGTTGCCTCGAAGCCATTATTATCTGCTATCTGCTTAACTATGTTAGGTTCTATATTCAAATTTTTATGTGACATAAGTATAGAAATTAACTAATATATGAAACTTCGATAAACTGCTAGTTTAGGAGTATTTGAATGAATGGATTTATTGTGTAATTATCGTGCCGGAAAGTTTGTGGAAGCTTTTGAATTCATGCTTACTATTCTTGAAATTATTAGATCTAAAACTAAACTAAGAAATGTTAATTGTTTTTCTGTACCTACGAAACATATTGAAACCTTATCAACATCCGTATACTTTTATATTTAAACAAAACCTTAAGGAAAAGTGGTTGCTTAATTATGTCCTTCCTTTAATTTCGATTATGTTATCTCGATTAAGCAAAAAAAAAACAAAGTCAATTCAGAAAAGTCATATGTAAATAATATTTATGAAAATGTAAATACGTAATTATTATTTAAACATAAGTAGTTTAAATTTTATTGCTTTGTAAATGGTCATACGTTGGCATCAACAAAGTAAAATAAAATATTGCCCACAATATGTTTTCAAATTAATTTAAAATTAAACTGCTTCATTATTTTTTATTAGAAATAGTGCTTAGAAGAATAAACCTATCAAATAAATTTTATAATGGTATTACACTTGTGAAGTAAGAAACATTGAATTAATGACACCAAAATGTAGTACTTCGATCAAATAACGGCGAGATATGGATGATTAAAATTTCACTATTAAATATATGGGATTAATACAAATGAAATTTGTTAAGATTTTCAATTTATTTTAGTTACTATGATCATCGTTTCGACAACAATGTGTCTTCTTCGGATGATTTACAACTATTCAAAGTAGTGGTTCATGTGATTTACAACAATTGAAATGAGTAGTTATGTCATATGAAGAAGATACAGAGCTGTCGAAACGATCATCATAGTATTTAAAATAAACTGGAAATCTTAGCAAAATCGAACGTAATGTATACTTTAATTCCAGAAAGAAATTTTACCTTAGGTTTGCAGTAATAAAGTAGACATATATGTTACAGAATTCAACAGTCATGTCTTATCTCATCATTCATCACCAAATTGGTTGACATAAAATATTGATAATAAATATATATTGTTATAATTATATCAAGGAAATGTAGCAAACTAGGAACGTATTTTACATGTTTGGATTTCTGGAATACACTACCGACCTTGTAGTTACTTAGTGTTTTGCAAAGAACATTAAGATTCGAAAACAGAATAAAACAATTACGGATCTTGGCCACCTTTCCTATCAAGGGACGAGCCTCAATACATTTGGCTGAAATCACATTTTAGGAAGTTATGTGTGTTAAAAAGATACGAAAGCATAATCGGATTATATATCGTGTTTTATAAATATACCAGATACATTTTATGCCTTAGTAATTTGTAGATATTATGAGAAATTGAAAGGGGTGGCGAAAATTGTTCTTTAGTCTCATCTATTATAATTATGAACAAAAGCCCTATGGGGTTACATACACCTGGGCGCTGTAAAAAGTACTTATATTTTAAAAAAATATATTTTAAAGGTTATTAAGTGAATAATACAAAAGAATGGCGATTATATATTTTTATTGTACTTTATTTTATATATATATATTTTTTATGGGTCTAGCACACGTGCTGCAGGGAAGTCCCTAAAGCGCTACAGGAGCGGCACGAGTGCGGAAAAAGCGATTCACGTTGTTCTTGAATCGCTGTAAATTGTACTCGGTGGGAAACACAGCGCTGGGCAAATTATTCCAAAGGGATGACGTTCTCCATATAAAAGATTGCTTGAAAAGCGTTGTACGCGGACTAACAAGCTGAACCTCATACGGATGCGAAGCACCAGCGCGACGTGTATTTCTAACATGCACAGCTTTGGGAGGAATTAAGCGGGCTACATCCTTCGAACACTTTCCATGAAAATACTTGTAGAACAGACTCAAGTCGCCAACCGTTCTTCGATGTTCCAGCGAATCAAGGCCGCCGGTCAATTCCGGGTCCCCAATCAGCCTGACCGCTCTTCTCTGAACAGAATCCAACAAATGCAGTGTATGTTTGGGAGCGGAGCCCCAAACGTGGGAGCAGTATTCCATAGTTGGTCGAATTTGGGCTTTGTAAAGAATTAACAGTTGCTGTGGGGTGTAAAGCTTTCTGGTTCTAAATAATATTCCTAACTTTTGAGAAGCTCTCCTTGCTATGCCTGCAACATGTTCATGCCAAGACATATTTGCTCCCAAACTAACGCCCAACAAATTGAGCGACGATGCTAGGGGAATGGAGTGCCCCGACATAACTATGTCGGGTTCAGCAACGTTAACTTTTTTAGAAAAAACTGCCGCTTGGGTTTTTGTAGCGTTAAATTCCACTTGGTTACTGTCACCCCAAGATAGAATTTCTTCCAGGTCTTTGTTAAGTTGAATGACTTCCTGCGCCTGAGCAGCCGATATCCGAGCGTTCAAGGTGAATGAAGAGACAAGCGTACTGTCATCTGCAAAGCTATAGATTGGATTCCCGGTCTTTTCCAGCAGATCGTTAATGTAAATGAGAAAGAGAGTAGGAGACAGTATGGAGCCCTGGGGCACACCGGCGTTGATAGTGAGGGTGTTAGAAAGAAATCCGTCTACCGCCACTTGTAAAGAACGCTCTCTGAAAAAACATGAGAGCCACAAACAGAACCTTTCAGACATACCATAAGAGCGTAACTTAGCCAACAGTCCATCGTGCCAAACACGGTCGAATGCCTTGGATATGTCAAGAGCAACCGCTCGAGATTCTCCAAAGTGTTCAATTGCGTTGTTCCAAACATGTGTTACATAAGTCAGAAAATCTCCTGTTGATCTATGTTTACGAAAACCATATTGGTGATCGCTAATAATATTGAATCGTTCAAGATATTTTAGAAGATGCTCATTGATAACCTTTTCCATGACTTTTGATATTATTGTAAGCAGTGCAACTGGTCGGTAGTTATTTGGCAAGGTCTTCTTACCTTTTTTAGGTATCGGCTGAACCATGGCACATTTCCAGCAGGACGGAAATATTCCCTTTCTGTAGGATAGGTTAAAAAGTCTACATAAAACTGGTGTTAGTTCCCTTGCACAGTTTTTGAGAACTATGGCAGGTATTCCGTCAGCGCCAGAAGCCTTCTTGGTGTCTAGCTTCATTAAAATACGCTTTATGATGCGCTGTCTGAAGACAACATCGGGCATCCTTGACTGCAATATGGGAATAGTAGGTGGTGTTTTTCCTTGGAAATCGACAGTAGAATGTGAAGCAAAGAGTTCAGCCAACAAGTTCGCTCTCTCAACAGGTGTGGTTGCAATGGAATTATCTGGCCGTGTGAGTGGTGGTATGGTGGATTTGGTAAAATTTTGACTAACTGCCTAGCGACTGCCCAAAAGGACCTGGAATTGTTGGGACAAGCGAGAAGTTTGTTTCTAATTCGTCGATTGTGTGCCTCCTTGGTTTCGTCGATAATTCCCTTGCATCTGTTCCGGGCATGAACAAAGATGTTACGATTTACGGTGTTAGGATTTTCACGCCATTGTCGGTAGGCAATATGTTTAGAAGCAACAGCTTCTTTGCATTTTCGGTCAAACCAAGGCTTGCCGTTGGAGGAGCATTTCTTCGAAAAAGGGATGTAAGCTTCCATACCAGCCAAAATAACAACGGAGACCTCCCTGGCGCAGTCAGTTGGGTTATCGGATCGAAAACAAATGTCCATCCAAGGGAAAGTTCGAAAGTATTCCATGAGATCTTCCCATTTAGCAGATTTGTAGTGCCAAATCTTGCGCGGCCTAGGCGCCTCTCTGTCACTGATTGGCAGGATACTCGATGTCGAAAGCAGTTTATGGTCGGAAGAACCTAACGGCGGATTTAAGGTGACCGTGTAAATCTCCGGATTGGTGGTTAAAAACAGATCAAGAAGACTGGCGAACTCCTCGTCTCGATCAGGGATCCGTGTTGGTTCGTCAATAAGCTGAGTTTAAGCCATAACTGATTGAGAATGATTCAGCTTCACGACCTTGTTCGTCGGTAGTATTTGAATATTTAAGCCAGTTGATATTGTGGACATTAAAGTCGCCCAGGATGGCAATTTCGGCAGTTGGATAGTTACTTTGTAAATGATCGATGGTGTCTGCAAGAGAAGCGAAAAGTGTTCGAAAATTGGTATCACTTGGTGGTCGATACAGGTTAGAGATGAACCTTGTGGTTTGTTGAGTCGTTATTTTTAACCACATAACATCAAAGTTCCCTCCTCCCTCCAGAGCTTCTTCTCGTTGACAAGAGAGGTCGCTTCTGACAAAAAGACAGATTCCAAAGTTACGCCTAAATCGGAAATAGAAGTCGTACCCAGGATAAAGATAGTTGACCGTGCTGGTCGATGGACTGACCTTGGTTTCACGTAGAGCGAGTACATGAGGTTTATTTGATTGCAGGTGTTGATGCACTGAATTTATGTTCGAGTTTATACCTCGTATGTTGCAAAAATCTATCTTAAAATTATGATGTCTGCAAGTCGACGCCTCCGAACCAGCCCCCACCCGGAGATCCGAACGGGGGCCATTCTACCTCCGGAACATCTTGCATCCAGGCGCCTCATCATGCTCTTTGGTCCCACAGTAGTTAATGTGGAATTTTCCTGTTCTGTCACATGTTTATCTTTGCTTTCTTTGGCTTTGATCCAGGGGGTGTTATTATTGGGTAGTTTGGGTTCTGACCAGATACTTTTCCAATGATCTGTGAGTTCTTGTTTGTTTGGTGGTTCGGTCACTGCTGTCTGTTTGCTGTGCATAGTTTTTCCGGTAAAACTGTGTTTGGCATCTTCGGAAGAGGTTGTTGGTATCTTTCCTCTCGTTTGGTTCTTTGTATCTACGGAGTCTTGCGGCATATACGGATAATTTTTGTTTCAGAGTATCCAGGATTTCTGGCAGTGTTCTGTTGGGAGACCCGGACTTGATCTTGTTTATACTCTATGTGACTCGTTTGGACACGTTCCCGTTGATAAACTGGGTAAGGTGTCCTAGATATCTCCTGATGTTGTTGATTTTGTTTTTCCATTCTTATTTGCCGTTTGAATTTTGGTTTTGTGCTGTTGGGATTTCTTTGTCGTTGCGGGAGTTTTTGATTAAATACTTCGACGGTTGCGTTTGGGATTCATGGTGGTGGGTCTAGGCGGCGAGTGATTCCCTTCTCAGTGGTTTCTTTGTCAGGACTTGTGCTTTTATCAAAGCAACGCATTGTGTGTTCGTTTCTTCCTGTAGTATAACTCATGCGTTGCCTTGATTTTCCCGCCTTGGTGGGTGTAGGCTTATTCGCCGTCACAACACTTTTGGCAGGTCCTTTGTCAGTTGCCCGGTCTTCATAGTTTTGGTCGAGCTGCCATTTCCCGCGACGTCCTCGACCGTTACGTCGCTCGCCCGATGCTTCTTTTATTGGTCTACTGTTGTTTGGGATGTTTTTAGTGTTTTGTGGTGTCAGAAGCTCAAAGTGTCTCGACATTGGGTTGCCTGTTAGTAGAAGGTAAATAGTTTCGGTGTGTTTTTCTTGTGCTTATTATTGTTGGCTTGTCCCTAAAAGTTATTTTTGTATCTCTTGTTCTTCGTTGTTTTGAAAAGGTATGAAAGTTGCTATTCTGGGTTTCCGAGAGGGCAAGTATCTCTAGGCTCGTTTCATAGGTGCCATTTTTCCTCATATAGTTATAGTAGTTATTGAAGTCTTTCATATCGTCGTCCCCAATTAATGAAAATGTGTTAAGTTCCGACCAGTTTTGTTGTATATATCTTGGAGCAGCCTCTCGGAGTCTTTCATGATGGTTTTGGTGGCCATATAAGTGTAAGCTAACTGCACGGAAAAGGCAATTTCCATCACCTACAATGTCGGATCTGGTAAAACTATCGGGAGTAGTTTCAGCTGAGGCGGTTGTTTGGATCGTTTGTCGTTGTTGTTGTTGTGGTGGTGCTGTAGCTGTTTGTACGACAGGGGTCCGCCTCCTCAACACCTTGCCATTATCACTAGTATAATTATTATTATTTGACATAGTGTTCCCACGAGTATCCTAGGAAAGAATGGTCGACTGCGGCAGTGCCTGGATGCCACAGCAAGGCTACTTACTCCCGGAGGGCGCTCGGTATCCGGGGGAGCCGTTTGCGACTCATAAACGCTGAGCCATTCATCTTCTCGGCACGGTAAACACCTTAAGATTGCGTTTTTGTTACATATAATCTGGACAACACAAGGCAGTACAACATGACTCAGGTACCTCGGGATCGTCAATGCCCGATATATTCCGTAAATACCTAGATAAGTACTAGATTGATGAATAAGAGAACAGTGGATGGACTACTGAAATATGGGAATTCGGCCGTCTTCAGTTGTTTTACATTACATGCCTGAGGGGGAAACCTCGAAAACCGTGCTGTCTGCATCCAAGTGTTGGCTGTGTCAACCACTCTGTCGGTTTGCAGTTGCCTCCGATGGAGTATTAGGTATGCGTACTTGGTACTAACAGCCTTAAAACAACTTCAACTTAATTTATTCAAGCTTGCAACAAAATATCAAAAACCATCTTATCTTTTAATGGAAATAATTTTCATGACTCCGAGGTATATATATATATATATATATATATATATATATATATATATATATATATATACATATACATATATATATATATATATATATATATATATATATATATATATATATATATACATATACATATATATATATATATATATATATATATATATATATATATATATATATATATATATATATATATATAAATGCACGACAAACGGGTTACTTATTTATCTAAATTTAATTCTTTTAATTTTATCTTTTAGAGCAAATATTGAAGCAGACCTCTTCTGAAGGTCGAAACGTTAATAAATATATAACAAATCCAAAAATAGTTTTAATGATCTAATTCCAAGAACATGAAAATAAAAAAGAAATATACATACCAATATATATATATATATATATATATATATATATATATATATATATATATATATGTATATATATATATATATATATATATATATATATATATATAATATATATATATGTATATATATATATATATATATATATATATATATATATATATATATATATATATATATATATATATATATATATATATATGTTTTGACGAATGTTCTCACGGGTGTGAAATGTAGTAATGGTTTTTCGGGTATATCCGTGTTAGCTTGAAGTCCCTTGATGGACGGTTTCGCTGACGTTTCGATGGAATCTCATCCATCTTTTTCAAAGCGTTGATCACTGGTCGGTGTCTTGGCGTTGAATGTCGAGACTGGCCCTGAGTGCGCCGGTTTTATGTACTCGGGGGTGTTTCTATTGGTCGGACGGACCTGGCCAATAGAGGCTCGGCTTTGGCTGCGCGTTGTCGGTCCTGTGGTTCTTTGTAATGTTTGTGTTGGTGAAGTAACATATGGTTGAATTATTGTTTCTCTTGGTTGGACTTGGTACTGGGATAGAATATGTTTCCAAGAGTTCGGTAAACGTTGGCTATCATCCCGATTATTTAAGTTGTTGGGCCTCTTTTCTATTTCTATGGCTTCTTTGATTACCCTAGTGGATAGGTTATTACTTTTTTGTAGGGTTCTGGTTTTGTCAAAATCGATTTTGTGGCCGGTATTGTGTGCATGTTGCGCTAGAGAAGAGGTGGTGGATTTTTGTTTTACGGCGTTTTTGTGCTCGTCTCTTCTGGCACTAATTTTCCTGTTTGTTTGGCCTATGTATGAAAGACCGCAGTCCTGACACGGAATTTCATATACGCCTTGGTCTTCTAAGGCTATAATATCTTTTGGTGTAGGTAGAATATCTTTAATTTTTTGGTTGGTTGTGTAAATGGTCTCAATTTGGTGTTTTCCTAGAAGTCTTCCTATTTTGTCTGTGATACCTTTTACATATGGGAGAAATGCTTTTGTGGTATATGTCTTTCTTTCCTGTTTGTGTTGTTTATTTAGGGCCCCGCCGGATTGTGTTTTGACTATATCCATTTGAAAGTAAAACGTTTCGAAGGAGCTTGGTTTCTTGTTGTAAATGTTCCTTGTCTGTTAGGGTTTCTGATCGGTGAGCTAAGGATTTGGCAACGGAGAAGAGTTGGGCTGGGTGATGATGTGAGCCGGCATTTAAGTATCTGTTTGTATGTGTCGGTTTTCTATATACTGAGTGAGACAAAGAACCATCTAATTTTCTTTGAAGCAAGACATCTAGGAATGGTAGTTGTTCTGCTGCTTCCCTTTCCATTGTAAATTTAATGTTTGGATGTATGTTGTTAAGGTGTTCCAGGAACTTGTTTAAGTTGTCTTCACCGTGTTGCCATACCACAAAAGTGTCATCTACGTATCGTAGCCATGTTTTCGGTTTATGTGGAGCAGTTTCTAGAGCTAGTGTTTCGAAATGCTCCATGTATAGATTAGCTAGTGCTGGTGACAATGGAGTTTTGATGTCGTATCCCTTTTCACGCAAGTACCAGTTACCGAAGCACTGTCTATCATAGAGAGAAAATACAACCTGCCCGAATACGTCATCAGTCTATCAAAACACTGCCTCGCTAATACATACTTCGTCTATTCAGGCCAAAAATACAAACAAATAGAAGGTGCACCCATGGGCTCTCCATTGTCACCAGCACTAGCTAATCTATACATGGAGCATTTCGAAACACTAGCTCTAGAAACTGCTCCACATAAACCGAAAACATGGCTACGATACGTAGATGACACTTTTGTGGTATGGCAACACGGTGAAGACAACTTAAACAAGTTCCTGGAACACCTTAACAACATACATCCAAACATTAAATTTACAATGGAAAGGGAAGCAGCAGAACAACTACCATTCCTAGATGTCTTGCTTCAAAGAAAATTAGATGGTTCTTTGTCTCACTCAGTATATAGAAAACCGACACATACAAACAGATACTTAAATGCCGGCTCACATCATCACCCAGCCCAACTCTTCTCCGTTGCCAAATCCTTAGCTCACCGATCAGAAACCCTAACAGACAAGGAACATTTACAACAAGAAACCAAGCTCCTTCGAAACGTTTTACTTTCAAATGGATATAGTCAAAACACAATCCGGCGGGCCCTAAATAAACAACACAAACAGGAAAGAAAGACATATACCACAAAGCATTTCCCCATATGTAAAAGGTATCACAGACAAAATAGGAAGACTTCTAGGAAAACACCAAATTGAGACCATTTACACAACCAACCAAAAAATTAAAGATATTCTACCTACACCAAAAGATATTATAGCCTTAGAAGACCAAGGCGTATATGAAATTCCGTGTCAGGACTGCGGTCTTTCATACATAGGCCAAACAAACAGGAAAATTAGTGCCAGAAGAGACGAGCACAAAAACGCCGTAAAACAAAAATCCACCACCTCTTCTCTAGCGCAACATGCACACAATACCGGCCACAAAATCGATTTTGACAAAACCAGAACCCTACAAAAAAGTAATAACCTATCCACTAGGGTAATCAAAGAAGCCATAGAAATAGAAAAGAGGCCCAACAACTTAAATAATCGGGATGATAGCCAACGTTTACCGAACTCTTGGAAACATATTCTATCCCAGTACCAAGTCCAACCAAGAGAAACAATAATTCAACCATATGTTACTTCACCAACACAAACATTACAAAGAACCACAGGACCGACAACGCGCAGCCAAAGCCGAGCCTCTATTGGCCAGGTCCGTCCGACCAATAGAAACACCCCCGAGTACATAAAACCGGCGCACTCAGGGCCAGTCTCGACATTCAACGCCAAGACACCGACCAGTGATCAACGCTTTGAAAAAGATGGATGAGATTCCATCGAAACGTCAGCGAAACCGTCCATCAAGGGACTTCAAGCTAACACGGGATACCCGAAAAACCATTACTACATATATATATATATATATATATATATATAGATATATATAGATATACATATATATATATATATATTATATATTATATATATATATATATATATATATACACTCCTGGACAAAATTAACGCAACAATCTGAAAATTAATTTATCGTTTTCTTATGTCAGTTTTAAAGTTTATCGAGTATTTGAATAGTAGCCTATGCATATTTTATTTCGTTGTTCATGACAGAAATCAAAACAATTCGTTTAGATTTACAGTTTTAAAGAATTTTTTAGAAGATAAACAATTTTCTGTAATAATGCGATAGATTTTCTTTAAAAGTAAGCTTATAAATTGTTCGCTTTTTCAAAGTAATTCGTTTTTGTGGTAGACTGTTTTATTTTTGACCCCGAAGAATTAGAAAAATGAATCGAAACAAGGAATTTAACTGAACACGAGGTAGTGCGAGCCTCAGTTTTATTGGACGAGGGATATTGTCAGAGTTATGTTGCCAATTTGTTAGGCAAACATCGTTCCACAATAAGTCGTATGGTAAGATGCTTGAATGAAGTAGTAACTTATTCTAGAAGGCTAGGACAAGGGCGAAAACGATGCACTAGCGACCTAGATGAACGTTTTATAAGACAATATGGTTTAAGAAACAGGACTGTCACTAGTTCTATAATAAGAAACGAACTCGAAGCTGATCGCCATGTCACAATTTCTTCTAAAACAGTTAGAAGACGGTTAAATGAAGCTGGATTAAACAGTAGGAGACCAGTCACTGCGCCCTTGCTTACTAGAGAGAACAGAGTTGCCAGGTTACGTTTTGCTCGAAATCACGAAAACTGGTCTGTGGATGATTGGAAACAAGTTTTTTCTTCACAGATGAAACTAGGGTTAGTCTAAAACATCCAGATGGTCGTGAGCGAGTATGGCGAAGACCAGGAGAGAGGTTTGCTCCTTGCAATATCTCTGCAAGGATTCCATTCGGCGGTGGCTCTGTTATGTTCTGGGGTGGCATCTGCTTTGATGCTCGCACAGGGTCAGTTCCTGTCCGTACGAGATCCATGAATGCTGGCTACTATCTTGAGAATATTGTAATAGAACATGTGATGCCTTTCGGTCATTTTGTGGGGCCCAATTTTCTGTTTATGCAAGACAACGCTCGACCTCACGTGGCTAGGGAGGTACTCGATTATCTTATCAAGTTGATATACCGATTATGCAATGGGCACCAAAAAGCCCGGATCTGAATCCGATAGAGCATGTATGGGATCACCTTAAGAAAAATGTGAAACGTCATATACCTGCACCTAGAAACCTGAGGGAACTTGAAAATGCAGTTATCACAGAATGGGAGCAAATTCCTCAAGATTTTACCAAAATTTAATTAGAAGCATGCCTAGGCGCATAAACGCTGTCATCCGAAGTAGAGGAGGCAACACACGCTACTAGTGTCCCAGTTACACCATTAATTTTGCTACTAGTGTCCCAGTTTATTTTTTTCATTATTACATAATTTCAACGATTTTGTTATTAGATCTTAAGAATAATTTTAATTCGAATCTTATAGAGAAATTTGGTAGCTAATTCACTTTTAAAGTATCCGAATAAGTTTTTTTCTAACTTTTAGTGTAACCAATGTTCATAAAAAATTATTAAAATTAATTCATTATAGATATTTGTATGATTTAATATATTGTTGCGTTAATTTTGTCCAGGAGTGTATATATATATATATATATATATATATATATATATATATATATATATATATATATATATATATATATAAAATCATATTAACAAGCGAATTATTTAATGTTTATATTTTCTGTATACGAGATGTTAATCTGTGTGATTTTGATGATAGTGTCATAATATGTAGCGTATGGCATAGCCAAGAGAAGGTCAGGGGGTGCATAGAAATGATATTTTTTACTGGGGTTTTCTTTTATAAAAAATATTCATTCTCCCGTCATCGATTTTTAAATTGGATGTAGGTAGGGTTTTTTTTTTATGAAAGATCCTCCCCTCCCTGTTAATCGAGACACGAAAGCATAATCGGATTATATATTGTGTTTTATAAATATGTAAGATAAATATTATGCCTCAGTAATTTGTAGATATTATGAGAAATTGAAAGGTGTGACGAAAATTCTTCTTCAGTCCTATCTATTGTAATTATAAACTAAATGGACCACAAAAAAATATTTTAAAGGTTATTAAGTGAATAATACAAAAGAATGGTGATTATTGAACTTTAAATTATAAGAATTTTTTTAAAAAAATATGTTTTAAAATGTTAACATTATTTTTTATCGGGTTAAATGGACCACTGATGAAAACTATGGCGCCTCCTTGTCTGCAGGATAACTTCACAAAAAATAATCCAATCTGCAAAAGTAAAAATTAATCTTATAAAACAGTGTAGTAGTTAAAAATTTTCGAAAGGTTTTTTAAAAAAATGTGCTGTGTTTGAAACTATAGTATGCAATTTTCGACCAAAAAATTTATGTTTATTTATTTATAAAAAATTGTCTATTAGAAAAAAATTAAAAAACCTCTCGACATTTTGCAGAAAAAGTAAAAAAAGATTTAAAAAATATTAAAAAATTGACTGAGTAATATTGCAGACATTGTCTGAAAACATGGTTTCGACAAAAACGCGTTTAAAATTTCCGGTAGTTAAAAAATGAACTTACGGCTTGTCTCCCATTCCAGCTTTGTATTTTATGCCTTCTTCCTCTTGCATCTTGATGTTATTTACAATTTCCTGTGTTTTTTTTTTCTTTTGTGGATTATTATTATTAAATTTAAATTAATTGTCCTGGCGTTTTTCAAACGATTAGCATCTTCTTTTCGACAGTAACTATGCTCTTCAATCCAAAGCTGACTTCTAGCAATTCTAACATTTGTAAATAACTCTTAGCTTCATTGTAAAAGTAGACACTGCAACACTGGTCCCAATTTTTTGCATTTAGACTCTCATCAATTGTTTTAAGTAAATCTACCGAAGCACTTTTCCAATAAATTGTCGCTACGTAATGACTCATAAATGGGTTTAATTGCCGTTTGTACTATCTCAGGTAATGGGGCCTTATGGACAAAAGTTATTAATGGCCCTTCAGCTTTAGCTCTCTGCCAATTACACCAACTGTCACTACCTGGCGTGACAATAAGAATGCTGAGGATTTTCGTCTGTAGATATCTGATGGTAATAGGTCCCCCTATATTACTTTCTTCATATCCTCCAAATATTATTTCTTCCAACATATTGTTTCTTATTGCCAATCTCTAATAAATGGTTAGTTTATCTATTAATTTCTGGGTCAATTGTCCTTTGCCATTGAGACTTGATCATCGAGGTTGCTTTGATGTTTTAGGATCTTGTTTTAGTGAATTTGATTTTTTACTGTCATTTACTAATTTTCGGAGTCGCTAACCCATACGTTTCTTAACGTGTCCAATATATTCCTTCTTCTTGACTTCTATGGCGTTGTAGGACTCAGATTTTGCGATCGCAGACATTTTTTTTTGAATCTCCATCTCCGATGTAGTACTGGTACTTTACTTCAAGTAACTCTTCCGACCTTTCAAACATAATTACTATTACGTCGGGCGCCATTTTTCCTGCGCTTCCGTTGTGTTTTGCAGAGCACGACGTTTTATGTTCATCAAACCACAATTCATTCTCTGCAGTATCCTTATCTTTTTCATGACTTTCATATTCTTTGCAGTTACCACTTTTTACAACAAAGTCCACCACTTTTCCTGTAAAATGACGAATAAGTGTAGCTACATCAAAGAGAGATGAAAATCCTGTTGTCATCCACGTGTCATCGCCTGACACAATCACTACATAGTTCTAAATTTTTTTCTTTTGCAACTTTTAATTATTCATTTTTAGCATCAAACTTCATTGATACTGCAGAAACAGTTTTCGTAGCTTCTCCTACATTACACATAATCATATTATAAGTTCTTTGGGTGATACAAGTTGGTAGATCCATAAGACCACAAAACAGTCGCGTGACCTTCAATTCTTTGCCGAGGAGGCTCATAGTAAATGCAAATCATCTATTTATTCCATATGCCTTGAGTGGACCAGTGGGGAAATTAAACCTAACCAACTGTACAGGAATATCGGATATAGTCGACGGCATTCTAATTCTAAAGGTAAGACGTAATTTCATTTTCTGAATTAAATCGAAATAAGCAGAGTTCCCCAAAATATGTGCTAAGAAAATTTGGCATTTGTGAAATTTAGTTTACCAGTTGTCAAATTTGATATTGGTATGTTCAAAATTTAAAGAATTGCCCATAAAGGATTGCATTCAGCATTCAATAAAATACAGTTAACAACAGGTTGAGTTTTAAAATTAGCAACACTTCACACCAAGTTTAAAAAACATCAAAACATGATAAATGAATACAAAGCTTTTTTTTAATCAAAGTTAGATAAGGATTGAAATTAGAATGAACTATGTATTTTAAACAGAATGAAAGGGAACGTACATAAATATAAAAAATACTCGGTCAAGTGCAAGTTGAACTTGCGCAATTAGTGTTCCGTACGTTGAATGCTTTTAAAATAAAAAAAATTGTTACAGAGGTATAAAATGATCAGTGACTTCACAAAACACACCCCAAATGAGTTTTCAACAAAGTTTGTTTTCAATCTTTACTGAAATCTGATGACCTTGAAATTTTGTTTTTTTTTTATATACCAGACAAATTATTAAAGGTAATGTACTCGTGACAATTTTCGTTCAATCTACACCCCGTGGAGAATATTCCAGAATTTTTTCAAAATTTTTTGATAAGTACTTTTCGAGATAAGGTGGGGGGACAGCGATTTTTTGCGATTTTTTAAAAATAATACAAAGAAAAGTGCGCGAAAGTATTATATTATATATATATTTTTTACTCGCGTTTTCACAAGTTTTCATTCGACACCACACTCGATGACCTAGTAATTTTTTTTTTTCACTTTCGATTCCCCCCCAAAACTAACCCCTTAAGTCAAAATTTAACTCTCAAAACTGCATGGCTCTGATGAGGTCATCAATTCCTATATTATTACCAAATTTCAACGTTCTATGTCAAATAGTTTCGGAGAAGGAACCAGACAGACAGACAGACAGACACCGAAGTCATCTTATAAGTGTTCCGTACGGAACACTAAAAACGATCATCTACTAAAATATATCTACTTAGGACTATTATATACTCGATTATGTATGCTGAAAGAGAAAATTATGAAACACGTTTAGTAAATAGAAATCGGAAGTTTCTTCCAGTTTGTTCTTAATGACATGTTTCATAACACCTCTTGACAAGAATTTTTAAGGCGATTTTCTAAAAGGTTGCGGAAGGGAAGCCTTGAATCCTATTTCCTACATATCGAATTATTTTATTATGTATAACATACCTGTAGGGTATTTCACGTAAAATAAAAGATTACATTATACACATACCTTATCTTGGAAAGTTCTAATTACTTATATCAATAGTTTATAGCAGATTAATAGCATTTAGCATACTTATTTGAGGAAAGTGGGACACTTTTGATAAGGTTTTTTTTTCGCGACAAAAAGATTAAAACCCTCACCCTTCTGAAGGGGTGTGGGTCACCTTCAAAAATTTAAATAAAATGGGGTACTTCTTTTTTCCAGAATCGATAATCGATTAATTAAAAAGTGTATGCATGGCTTTTTTTAATCGATTTGGTATATAGTTTTAATTTTAATTTGAACGAAAATTGGCAAAAGTTTATGTTTACTGCTTACTTATTAAGGCAACGGTTAACCACATTTTAACTCACTTTTACAGGCTTTTTAGATACTACTCAGTATATATCACCACTACACCAAACACTTTATTTTTGCACTCGATGCATTTCGCTAACCATGTTAGCTTCATCAGGAGCGATGATCATCGCTCCTGATGAAGCTAACGTGGTTAGCGAAACGCGCGTCGAGCGCAAAAATAAAGTGTTTGATATAGTGGTGATATATACTGAGTAGTGTCATCGTGCCAAAGATTCCACATTCCCAACTTAGGCTCTTTAGAAACAATATTTTTTTCTTAAGAAAATTTTTATGGTGGTGTTTTATCCCCATCCCCTCTGGTAACTTACGGTTTTTTTTTACGTCGATTTGGATTATTGCATATTTTTAGGACACTCTAAATAAAAAATTAAATTGTTGTATTTTATTTTTATTTAACAAGCAAAAAATTAATAACTTTTTTCGCTAAACTTAAAGGATCAAATTTTCAATTTGATGTCAAGAAAAATCACGCACACGACACTACGATAACTACAGGGTTTAGTTGGACATCCAAAACTTTTTCTCTATCCCACCATTCCAAAATTATTTTTTCTGCATGCTCTACTACTAATTTAAAGCTTCTGAAATAGACTTCGGATTCATTAGCTTATTGTCTTTGGTAGATTTTTTTTGTTCCTTTTCAAAGTAGCTTATTAAATTAAGCACCATTTTCTTCGTCTGAGGATCTAAAAAGCCCGCAATACGCTTTTTGGCTTCCATTATTATATGTATAATAAAATTTTTTGACACTATTGAAAATTAAAAAAAATTGGCATTGACATTGACATAATAATGCTGGTGTATTGCAAGGCAACGCGCTAGCGGCGAACTTTTTTCCGACATCATTCCCTATTTTACGTCACTACTCATTTCTTATGATACCTATCGTAATAAAATATAGCCTATAACCTGGCCAGAGAACATATGTATGTTTTGAAAAAAAAAAGTACGTAAATCGGATAAGTGGTTCTCCAGTGATAAGGTCACTAACGGACAGACAGACAGACAGACAAACAGACAGACAGACAGAGAGACGTTGCATTTTATATATATTATTATAGATGAATACAAGAATTTAAACATGTATTTTTTGATTTCGAGTTATGTTTTACTTGTTTTAGAATCAATAATTAAAAAATTCTGATTTTCATAAAACCTCAACTGTCACAAAACAATTATCGAATATTTTTACCCTATTACTTGCAGTTTCCAGGTTTTTAAGTTTTAAAGGACACTCATTTTCAACATCCAAAAACATTTACATACATTTTAAAATATTTTACAAATATTAAATAAATTAGAGGTTTTTTGCCACGGTTTTACTAAAGTATTTTGTATATTCATATTCGTTAAGCTCTGAATGCTCTCAGATGAGAAAGCAAAAATAATGGCAAGTACTAAGTTCAATAATATTTAAATATTATGTATATCATGTCATAAATAAAATAATCCAGTCATTGTTCCATGGCATATAAAAATCCTATTTTTGCTTTTATCAGTGTGTCCTTTTACATAATTTTTGAAGAATTTTAAAAGTAATATTTGAAGTTTGAACACACTAATCTTTTTAATATTGTTGCCACTGGAAATTATAGTTGGCTGTCGGTTTCTGACATAAAAAGTCTATTAGACTTTTTCAATTTTCCGACGTGGTATTAATTAAATTAATGCTGACTGCAACTTTAACAAGGACGACGACAGAAAAAAAGTTCATCGCAGCTAAGACGATACACCCGACTTATTAGAATGCTGTCAACTATATCGTATATTACACTATTTTATGTATTCAATAGTTTCAAATCTCTTAACATGACAAGTATACCTCGGAGAACATGTCAAGGAACAATATTTCAAAATGCTATAGGCTCAACTGTTATAGAGGCAAGTAAGTGCCCCTGTATCTTCAATATGTTGATGATCTCAAATGAGACTTATTTTTGAATTATTTGTGGTGGATCTAAATTAAGCTAAAATTGCAATATTTCTGGTAACATGAAATGAAGCATTAATTTCGTTTTAAAAAAAAAAGATTAAGATATTAATATTCGAGGAAAACTTTCGTTCTTCAAATACTAGGTTCAAGTCACACCCTTTAGCAGCTTATCTAAAAAATGACCGGTCAAGTGCAAGTTGGACTTGCGCAATTAGTGTTTCGTACCAGAATTGCCTTGAAAATATATATTTTTTTTATTTTGACTTCACAAAACACATCCCAAGTGAGTTTTCCACGAAGTTTGTTTCCGATATTTGTTGAAAATTGATGACCTTGAAATTATTGCCATTATTTGAACATTCTATGTTAAATAGTTCCGAAGAAAATTGGGTGTGACAGACGGACAGACACCGAAGTGATCTTATAAGTGTTCCCTACAAAACACTAATTATATATTTTTTCCAAAACTATATTTTTTTTATTACTACAGATTAATTCTTTAAATTAATTACCTAATTCGTAATTATATCGTCTTTGGAGTAATTAATTACATAATATATCAATCGACCAGCCGTATCTACGTACATATGTTATAGACTTTGATAAAAAATGTCATCGTTGATTAATTTAAATATTTTTAGTTCTAGACTCAAAGAGTGCAGTGTATTTAAATAAAAAGATGTTGGCTCATTTGATTAGTAGAAATTCAATTACTACTTTAAAAAAGACAATAGACAGTCGATAAATCTAAGTTATTTGAAATCATCTTTTATTTTCAGGTGTTATTCTTAAGGTGTGGAGTTCTACAAATTATATACACAAACATGGTCTTTGTTCCATTTTCGCAGTTCGTAGTGTGTTTTGTCTCCTAAGGTGACTTTACTGCCGACATTTCTCGAGGCTGCAAAAATTATATTTTTTAGAATATATTTTAAGAAGAGAAAAAATTTAAAATTTGGCTCTCATCAAATCGTGTGGTTTATAGCTTACTAATGAAACTATGAATCACAATTTTTCGTTAAAAACTGAACAAAATTTACGGACTCTTTAATTTTTTTTGGGATCATTTTCATTCTCAGTTTTTAACAAAAAAAAAGCAATTTGTAGTTTTAAACTTAGTAGGCTATTTTTCTTTCTCTTAGGAAATACTCTAAAAATATATAATTTTTACACCATCAGGCTAAGCAAGTGATAAAGTCGTCTTAAGTATAAGTATTCTTTTAAAATCTTGTAAAACAATGGATTAGAAAAACTGTATTACAACAGGCATGATGACTAATTTTGCAAAACTATTCCACGATGTTCTTACGGAACTACTATTTCCTAAAAAATATATATTTCTGGAGAAATTACAGATTTCCTAGCATAAAATTGGGTTTTTTTTATACTAATTCTGAATTTCATGTCACGCCTTTGTAAACTCCATGTCAATAATCGTAAAGTATACAGTGTCTATAGAACAATTTTGTTATTTTGTATGTTTAAAATGAATTCTAAAGTGTATAAGTGGTGTGCGGTCCCTGAGTGTAAAAACACATCAATAAAACCTAACAAGTTATTTATTTACGTTTCAAATAAGAAAACAATAAGAAATAAGTGGCTAACTCTTGCACGGCGAGACCCAGCAGTTATTTCTCCAAATTCTTCAATTTATTTCGGTGAAGAACATTTTGATGTAAGTTTTAACTTAATATTTCATTATTATAAATGAGGTGTTCGTGATCAGCTTGTTTGAGAAATTGTTAATTATCTAAATAATACCTTTAGATAGTCACACCACTA
The DNA here is from genome assembly GCA_019049505.1 of Pachyrhynchus sulphureomaculatus. Lineage (NCBI taxonomy): Eukaryota > Metazoa > Arthropoda > Insecta > Coleoptera > Curculionidae > Pachyrhynchus > Pachyrhynchus sulphureomaculatus. Next base: position 117,997,917 of record CM032453.1, read on the forward strand.
TTGAGGTTAGGTTTTATTTCTTTAATGTTATCATTATCTACAGTTTATTTAATGGATACTTTATTTTTATTCCAGTTACCAAATGATATGGAGAATTACAATCAGTATATATTAACATTTTCATAGCAATCATAACCTAACCTAAAACTAATAAAACCTTGACGTAGAAATAAAGTGCAGTTTTTATGGGTTTTTGAGTTTTAATACAAATTATTTATATACTTACATAGGGGTTTTGATATTTCGAAATTCTGCTGAGCAAAAATCTTTGTTTGACGCAAGAAACTCTCTAAGCATCAACAAATCAATTCTAGGCAAATTAGAGCTATTTGCCTTGATAAATCCGGCTTCCATCGCTAACGTTTCTTGGTTCTAGTTTTTGTAACACAGAACTAGGCAACTCGATATTTTGAAACCACAAATTAATTGATAAACGGTGCAGAGATTATCGTTAACACAAGAGAAGTTCGAACGAAATAATGTTTACTTAGGCGTGACGTCGTTCGCGCTGATTGGTGTTCCATCTAACATGGAAGATTGCTGTTTTGCATTTTTATTTTGACGAAAATAATATTAATCTCACTTTTAGTATTTTTTAGAAACTTTTAAACTTATTTCATTATTTAAAGTCTTAATATCGGTGATTCATTCTTACTGTTATCACCTCTACTGTTTTAAAAAACGTTTGTTTGAATTGCGGCTGTTATTTTTTACGTAGAAAGTTATAATTTAGCTCTTGTTTCAATATAGGCAACTCTCTCTTAATTTTGTTGGAGTAAAATAAAATCACCGAATCTATTTTTAACTCTCGTAAACAAGTACATTTTCGATAGATCACAAATGATAAGATCAAAAACTATGCAGTTTAACTCACTCCTACCTATTCAAATAATGGGATACATAAAAAATTGCTAATCAGACAGATAAAACCATCGAACAGCTGAAACGTAAAATGTTTTCTATTTATACAGTGTTCCAAATATAGTTGGGTGGCAGAGGTTAGCAGTTCGGTGTTTTGTTGAGGAATCGTATAAAAAATAAACATGGAATCCGAAGCATTTTTAAAAAACCAGTGAGTAACAATCGATTTTATTTAAAAGAAATTTTTTCTTCTCAAGAAATTGATGTTAGCATTTTATTGTATCAACATTATTAAAATGTTGCACAATATTAAAAAAAAGTTATTTATAGCGTGTTAAAATATATCGTACGCGTATGCTTTTTAAATGATAAAAAATTGGAGGCTGGTATTTGTATCACTTTAGTGAAATGATGGATAAAAAATTTTCATTATCCCAAATAATTAAGGACAACTACTCCAAGGCATTTTTATTTACATCCTTTTTCTATTGTTTAGAAGCATGTTTTATTAATATATTTGGTAAGGTGAAATTCAAATTATTTTAATCACAAATTGCGTATACATATCTAAACAGTTGCAGTTGAAGGTCTCGAGTTTCTGGCAAATTTCCAGTTACTTAAACACACGCATATGAAATAATTGGTAAAGTTGTTTATCGAGTATTTCCCTAGTAAATACAAATTGTAAAGTATATATTTTAGATCACTCTGTAATTACATCACTTTAAGTACTACTTTTGCTAAGATAGAATGTAATAAAAAAAAACGACCATCAATTTGCGCAAAATTTGAACTTTCTATATCAAATAGTTTCAGAAAAAAATCGGGTGTGACAGTCGGATAGACTGACGGACACTGAAGTGAATACTTAAAATGGTATAATTTTCAGATTCCTTGACCCGGAAGTCCTAGGAAAGAAGTCATTACAAGGTATATTCGAAGGAATCCCTTTAAACTTCAGCCTTTTAAACCCCATATATTTTTAGCTATAAATAAGGTAGCCTACAGTTACTGTGTTCAATATTTCAATAAGAATTATTATGGATTACGATCAAGAAAAATTGCATATATATATATATATATATATATATATATACATATACATATATATATATATATATATATATATATATATATATATATATATATATATATATATATATAAGTATATATAAAGTCAGTCCAAAAAGTCTCCATACTGCTTTCTATACTATTTTTCTGTTATGTTTAACTAATTAATTAGAACTATGAGAAAACATGTTTAAATTAATATTTGAAACTTAAAAAACGAGGATTAGTATTAAAAACAACTACGGAACATTTTATTTAGAAGTTACATCATTGTTATAAAAATGTAAACAAAATTAATGTCAAAAAAGTATCCATACACTTAATAATTACCAATAATAGTTTGACGGAGTTTAACGGAAATTAACAACTTCCCTTAAACTAATATTTAGTAGGACCGCCGTTGGCCTCGATAACACTGTAACATTTTTGTCATGCTTGCAACCAGCTTTCTGGTAACTTCTGCTGGCATGTTCTCCCATTCGTTCAATATTCTGTTTTTAATTCTTCTCTATTTGAAATATTATATTTACAAAAGCGCCGTTTAAGTTCCTCCCGTAAATGCTCGATGGGGTTAACATTGGGTGATTACACATCCATTCTCGCACCAAGTTTGCGGTATGTTTCATTATCCTGTTAGAAAATGGGTCTTTTTTCGAGGATACTTTCTCTTAAATGGTCTCTCAAAATGTTCAGTTAAATATGCCGATCCATGGTAAAATTAATAAAATGTAAATTCCCAACCCTTTCATCGGACATGCATCCCTAAAGCAGAACACTGCTACCCCCCCTTGTCCCACCGTGGAATAAATGTTTTTTTAATATCGAATGTGGTATACTTCTTTCTCCAAACTTTAGTTCTGCTATCAGACCCAAAAAGGTTAATTTTAGTTCCATCACTAAGGATTACGGATTCCCAAAATTCGTGAGGTTTAATAACGTATTCTCTAGCAAAAGCGAACCGCTTTTTGGGATTAACTTCCGAAATTAACGGCTTCTTCCTGGCTCCACACCCCTTATAGCCTGTCCTGTGTAAATAATTTCTCACTGTTTTTGAACAAACATTTTTTCGAAAATAGTTCCCGTACTTCTTCTTTTAATTTTGGTGCACTTTTCTTGAGATCTATAATTATTTGTCTAACAATACTGCCCCCCTCACGTGAAGTCAGTTTCATGGGACGACCGGAACATGGTCGAATTTTATAAGAACTCGTTGATTTATACTGGTTTACAATATACTGAACAGTAGCATTCCACAAATCAGTTATGATCTTTCGAACTTGAGACGGAATTTCACAATTTCTCTCGCTCATTTTTAATACTACGTTGAAAACTCACTGCAAAATTACTAGCAACAAGTGACGGATTATAAAGTACGGCCGAAAATTATTAATTTGTTTTCAGTTTAGCGAGCAATAGATAGCTTGATAAAATGCTGCTGATTATAACGTGTTTTTTTTTCATTGCAGTTCTTGAGTGTATGGAGACACTTTTGACATTAATTTTGTTTACATTCTTATAACAGTGATGTAACTTCTGAATAAAATGTTCCGTAGTTGTTTTTAATACTGATCCTCGTTGGTTAAGTTAACATGTTTTCTCATAGTTCCAGTTAATTAGTTAATTATACATGTGCATGTACATATACATATACATATATATATATATATATATATATATATATATATATATATATATATATATATATATATTTATATATATATATATATATATATATATATATATATATATATATATATATATATATATGTGAGTGTGTGTGTGTGTGTGTACAGGGTGAGTCAACGATAGAGTATAGCTCATTTGTTTCGGGAATGACGTAAAATTGTTAAATATAATAGTTTTAGGAAATGTTAAGGTGCACAGTTTAAAATTATTTTTGTCTATACAGGGTACTTCAGAAAAGTGTGGCCGATATTTTTTTTTCAATGGAACATTCTATTTTCTAATTTATTTTTAAATTTCGCGTAAAATTTTGTAACTTTTTTACTAATAATGTTATATACCTAAACCTAGTAGTTTTTTCTAAAATTTCATTTTTTTTAAAAAAAATACTAGTTTTCAGTTGTGTAAAAAATTGGTAGTAGCACCATTGTTTCTGAAGGTGGAATACTCATAATTGGTACGAGCATTCTATGGAGATGAAAAAAAGATATATTTAAAAAAAATTTGATTTAGATGCTACAGGGTTTTCAAAATTTTTTAAATGGCACAAAAGTTTTGGATTTATTTTGAATTTTTCAATTTTTACCCTTGTTTTTAATACACTTACGCTATAACATCATAGTTGCCAAGACAAAAGAAAAATGTAGGCATTGTCAAATTTTGACATGTCTATTAAACAAGTAAAAATAGTAAGTGACGTATAAAAGTAGTAGTTATTGAGGCGGGAAAAAAATTGTCTTTTGGCAGTAAGGCTTTACGGAGCAAAGTACCCTAATAGACGCATACCATCTAGAAAATTTTTTCAATGGTTAATGGAACGGTTTGATGGTAGTGGTAGCGTTGAGTATACGAAACGGAAAGTAGTAAACCAGAATGCTACCAATGATGAAAAAGAAATGACGATTTTACTTCATGTTAAACATAATCCTCAGGTCAACTAGGCGTCAACTAGCTGACTTATCTGACACATCCCAATCTACGGCTAATCGCACCACGAGAAAATACAAGCATCATCCCTTTCATATGGAACTATACCAAGAACTTCAAGAGCGTGATTTTGAACGACGAGTAATCTTTTGTACCACCGTGAATGCAGCAATAGAGGCCGATCCAAATTTTTTATCCAAAATAATGTTTTCTGATGAAGCTACTTTTCGCAATAATGGAGCAGTTAACAGCCATAACATGTATTATTATTCAACAGTTAATCCATTTTTGGTCCGGGAAGTTCAAAACCAAAACTATTGGTCGCTTAATGTATGGTGTGGAGTATTAAATTTTCGAATTATTGGTCCATATTTTTTCCGCGAACCGCTTAACGGGCCTAGATATCTAAATTTTTTGTAAAACGAATTTCCCCGGTTTCTTGAAGAAGTTGATAACTTTGAAAGGGAACAAATGTGGATTCAACAAATCGGAGCTTCTGGTCATTGCCACCGAGAAGTTACCCACGAAAATGAATCAGTAGGGATGGATTCATTCAGTGGCCCCTAGATCATGTGACTTAACACCTTTAGACGTCTTTTTGTGGGGCTACATTAAAAATAGGATATAGGACGCGTGCAGGACAATAACGTCCTGTGTGTGTGAAGGAAAATATAGTAAAACAATTAAACATGTATATTGAAGTAGACGGGCATATTTCTGAACATTTATTACATCATAATAATTGATCATTAGATAAGTTAAACTATATTAAAATTATTATTAACTATTTGTTTATGTTTTCGCAATAGCGTAATTGTAATAAAAACAAGGTTAAAATTTAAAAATTTAAAATAAATCGAAAACTAGAGATAGGTATATGACAGACTTAATAAGAGTTTGAGGGTTTTGTGAAATCTATCAGAAAAAATAATAATATACAGGGTGTGTGATTTAAAAAATTTGAGATTTTTCAATTTAAAATAGTCGAAATGTATAAACTATTTTGAACACCCTGTAGCATCTAACTCAAATTTCTTTACATATATTTTTTTTTCATATCTATAGAACGCTCGTACCAGTTATGAGTATTCCATCTTTAGAAACAATGGCGCTACTGGCAATTTTTTACAAAGCTGAAAACTAGTATATTTTTTTAAAAATTGAAATATTAGAAAAACTACTAGGTTTAGGTACAAAACATTATTAATAAAAAAAGTTATAACATTTTCAGCAGAATTTAAAAATAAATTAGAAAATAGGATGTTCCATTTAAAAAAACATATTTTTATATCTGCCATATTTTTTTGAAATACCCTGTATACTCAAAAAATAATTTTAGACTGTGCACCTTGTACATATATATATATATATATATATATATATATATATATATATATATATGTACATATACATTTATATTTATATATGTATATATATATATATATATATATATATATATATATATATATATATATATATGTATGTATATATATATATATATATATATATATATATATATATATATATATATATATATATATATATATATATATATATATATATATATATACCGATTTTACCGCTATTGATCATATTCGTTCCAAGGTGTTTCTGATACAAATACTTGTACCTACTAAGCTAAAAGTATATAGACTTCTAAACTATTACCAAACATTAGCGTTTATACCTTCACAACATCATCGTATTTATTTTTGCTACAATAATTGTAAAAGTTAATCTTCTTCCTTGTCAGTTAAATATGTGACATATATAAATAGCTCAAGAGATTTAATATGTGTAGTTTTAATAAGTTTGTGATTGTTAGCGGTTTAAATAAAAAGTAAGGCAGTAAAAATATTGTTCATCATAATATCGTTAAAAAAAATTGGAAAATTGTCAAGAGCTGTTGAAAAATACTTCAGTCTTTATTAGTTTCGTGAAAAATGGGTTTCAAGAATACAGAAAATAAAGATACAGAAGAGTAAGTTGTTTTAAGTTAAAAAAAAAATTGAAAAAAACTATTAGTATAGTTTTATAACAATTATTATTATGGCAAAATATTAAATATCAATTCACTTCTTTCGGCGCAATAAATACTACTTCAAACTTCAGGACAGATTTATCTCAAATCAGAAAACTGTGTCGTGGTACCAAAATAATGTGCAACTATTTAAAAGTTTTTCTTAATACTAGATAGTAACTTGTAGTGTATTTTTTGGGTTATAGGGTGGGAGGCTAAAAGAGTTTGTGTTATTGACTCTCTAAAATCCTTAGAATCTATAACAAGTAACTATACTGCTTTAAGGACTATACTGTTTCGGGAATGACGAAAAAATTTTAAATACAATAATTTTAGGGAATGTTAAGGTGCACAGTTCAAAATTATTTTTGAGTATACAAGGTACTTCAAAAAAGTATAGCCGATATAACATATTTTTTAAAATGTTTTCTAAAAAATATTTTTAAATTCTGCGTAAAATTTGATAACTTTTTTATTAATAATGTTATATACCTTAAACCTAGTAGTTTTTCTAATATTTCAATTTTTTTAAAAAAAAATATTAGTTTTTAGTTTTGTAAAAACTCGCCAGTAGCGCCTTTGTTTCTGAAGGTGGAATACTCATAATTGGTACGAGCGTTCTATAGAGATGAAGAAGAGATATATGTAAAGAAATTTGAGTTAGATGCTACAAGGTGTTCAGAATAAATTTATGCATTTCGACTATTTTAAATTAAAAAATCTCAAATTTTTTAAAAGACACACCCTGTCTATTCTTATTTTTTCTGATTTTACAAAACCCTCAAACTTTTATTAAGTATGTCATATACCTATTCCCAATAGTTTTCGATTTATTTTGAATTTTTCAATTTTTATCTTTGTTTTTAATACACTTACGCTATTGTGAAAACATAAACAAATAGTTAATAATAATTTTAATATAGTTTAACTTATCTAATGATTCATTATTGTTACGTAATAAATGTTCAAAAATATACCCTTCTACCTAAATACACATGTTTAGTCGTTTTACTATATTTTTCTTCCTTTCCTTGGCAGAAAGGGCGTTATTCTCCTGCACGCATCCCGTATTCTATTTTCCATATCCATATACTGCTGTTGTAGAGGGATTCATATGAACACCATCTTTAATGTCCCCAGCCCCACAAAAAGAAGTCCAAAGGTGTTAAGTCACATGATCCAGGAGGCCACTCAATTGATCCATCCCTATATATTATATTATATCGGTTTCACAACGTTCTCCGACGTCTTCCGATACCCAGTCTCCATTCGGTGCGGTCATTCCACTGGCCTTCCTCCAGTCCTCTTTCTTGCATTTCTTTGTCAATGCCCTCTCTCCAGCTCATTCTTGGTCTACCTCTTCTTCTTCTTCCTGTAGGTGTCCAATCTAATATTTGTTTTGGGAGCCTCTCTGGTGTCATTCTTTGGACGTGTCCATACCATTTAAGTTGTTTCACCCTTATTTCTTCGACTATGGTCTTTTTTACACCCATAATTTCACGAATTCTCTCGTTCCTTATTCTTTCCAGCTTAGATCTTCCGGCTGCCCGTCTCCAGTAGTCCATTTCTGTGGCCTCTAGGGATTTAACGGATTTTTCTTTTAACTGCCATACCTCACTACCATATGTTACAATGCTTTTAACTATTGTGTTGTATATTCGGTGTTTGTTCTCTTTGTTTATTTTCTGGTCCCATAAAATACTGTTCAGAGACCTGATAGCTTTCCTGCCCTGAATATTCCTTTCTTTGATAGCGTCATCGAGAGTTCCGTTGTTGGTTATATTTAGACCCAAGTATTTATAGCTACTGCATGATTTAAGATTGTGTCCGTCTTCTGTCACCAAATCCTGTTGCGTACCCCCTATGCACATATATTCTGTCTTTGATAGATTTACTTGTAGACCCCATTTTTTGTATTCTTCAATAAGTTTCCTGGTCATATATTCCAAGTCTTCTTGTTCTTGGGCCACTACTATTTGGTCATCTGCAAAACTAAGAGTGTAGAGAACAGTATCGTTGAGCGGGATTCCCATATTTTTACATTTGAGTTTCCATCTAAGAAGCACCTTCTCAAGAAAAATCTTGAAAAGCGTTGGTGATAGGCAGCAGCCCTGTTTTAGACCTTTATTTGGGGGGGAAAAACCCTTTGATATTTTATTGCCGATTTTTAATCGGATATGGCAATTTTGGTATAGATCTTGCACTGCTCTGATCAAATTAGTGTTTATGTTTGTTGTTTTTAATGATTCCCATAGTTTTGTAAGTGGGACGCTATCGTAAGCTTGTTTCAAGTCCACATAGAGAATATGTAACTCCTTGTTCATCGCTGTCATCTTTTCTATGAGCTGAGTTAGACAAAAAAGGTGGTCTACGGTTGATCTTCCTGCTCTGAACCCGGCTTGTTCTTCTGCCTCGCTGTCCACATATTCTCGTTCTATTCTTGCTTTTATCACTTTTCCGTAGATTCTACTTATTGTCCCCATGACTGCAATACCTCGATAGTTATCGCATCTCTCTTTGTTGCCCTTTTTATGTAGGGGTGTCAGAAAAGATAGTTTCCATTCCTGTGGTATTTGCTCAGTGCTGAGGCATTTTGGAACAAATTGGTTAGATGTTCAAACAACTTTGGTGTGCCATATTTTATCAATTCTGCTGGTATATTTCCAGGTCCAGGAGCTTTTCTGTTTTTGAGTTTTGTGCACACCTCTTTTACTTCTCTGACTGTAAATACGGATCGGTGATGCGGTCACTTTTATGGCGTCAATTTTTTCAGGTGGATCTCTGTATAGTTCTCGGTTTTCCGTAAGTAAGCTGGAGCTGAAGTATTTATCCCAATTTATTAAAGTGATGGGCGATATAATTTCCTTTTTGGTATTTTGGCGCAGTGATTTTATAAGTCTCCAACTTTCTGTACTTTTGGCTCCTCCTATGTACGTATTTACTCTGTTACAGCGTCTCTCCCAAATTTCATTTTTCTTTTGTGTAATCATCCTACGTACATTAGCTTGAAGTTGTTTATACATTTCTTTGTTGTTTTCTATTCGCGTGCTGAGGTATCTTTTATATGTTTCGTTCTTTTCTTTTATTTTTTCTTCTATATCCGAGTCCCACTAGTAAGGTTTTAGACGGCTTTCTCCTTCTTTGAATCCTAGTGACTCTTTTGCTGCTTCGTGTAGACAGTTTTTAATGTGGTTGTAGTGCTCTGATGTGGTCGAAAAGTCTCTGGGTTGTAGTTTCTCCTCTAGTCTCCTTCTGTACAGATTTTTGGTACTTTCTTGGTCTAAGCTTCATCCCTACCGATCCATTTTTGTGGGTAACGATCGTTTAAAAACTCTCGGTGGTAATGAGCAGAAGCTCCGTCTTGTTGAATCCAGATTTGTTCCCTTTCAAAGTTATCAATGGTTTTGGTTTTGAACTTTCCGGACCCAAAATGGATTAACTGTTGAGTAACAATGCATGTTATGGCTGTTAACTGCTACATTACTGCGAAAAGTAGCTTCATCAGAAAACATTATTTTGGATAGAAAATTTGTATCGGCCACTATTGTTTCATTCATAGTGGGACAAAGGTTTACTCGTCGTTCAAACTCACGGTCTTGAAGTTCTTGGTGTAGTTTCATATGAAAGGGATGAAACTTGTATTTTCTCGTGGTGCTATTAGCCGTAGATTGGGATGTGTCAGATAAGTTAGCTAGTTGACGGTTGCTGATCTGGGGATTATCTTCAA
>CM032453.1:118008305-118113625 GCA_019049505.1 Pachyrhynchus sulphureomaculatus
ATAAGATCACTTCGGTGTCTGTCCGTCTGTCACATCCGATTTTCTCAGAAACTATTTGATATAGAAAGTTGAAATTTAGCACTAATCTAGGAATTAATGGCCCTATCAGGGTCGTGTAGTTTTGAATGTTAACTTTTAATTTAAAGGGTTAGTTTTGGGGGGTGAAATCGGAAGTGAAAAAAAATACCAGGTCATCGAGTGGGGTGTCAAACGAAAGCTTGTGAAAACACGAATTCAAAAATATATATAACTACCTGTGCCCACGGCTTCGCTCGCGTGGACTTGTTTCACTATTATCGTCACTGCTTATTCCTTATACTACCTAACGTAATAAAATATATCCTATAAGCTGGCCAGAGAGCACATGTATTTAAAAAAAAAAAAACAGGTAAATCGGATAAGTGGTTCTTGAATGCTAAGCGCACTAACGGATAGACAGACAGAGAGACGTTGCGTTTTTATATATATTATAAATTTTTTTGATAAATATTAAGTTAAGAATTAAAAAAAAAAACACGTAAATCGGATAAGTGGTTCTCGAATGATAAGCACACTAACGGACAGACAAGCAGACAGAGAGACGTTGCGGTTTATATATATTATATAGATTATTATTATTATTATTATTATTATTATATAATCTGGCCAGAAAACATATGTATAAATTAAAAAAAAAAAAAAAAAAAAAAACACTTAAATTGGATAAATGGTTCTCGAGTGATAAGCGCACTAACGGGCAGACAGACAGACAGAGAGACGTTGCGTTTTATATATATTATATAGATTATTATTATTATATTATTATATAATCTGGCCAGAGAACATATGTATGGATTTAAAAAAGAAAACACGTAAATCGGATAAGTGGTTCTCGAGTGATAAACGCACTAACGGACAGACAGACAGATAGAGAGACATTGCATTTTATATATATTGTATTCTTTGTTACATGATATTGTTCCATATTTAACGGTTTAGACAGCGTATTGTAAGAGAATGCGCTAGCGGCAAACCTTTTTTTCGACTTGATTCACTATTATCGTCACTACTTATTTCTTATATTACCTAACGTAATAAAATATAGCCTATAACCTAGCCAGAGAACATATGTATGTTTTATTAAAGAAATCGGATAAGTGGTTCTCCAGTGATAAGCGCACTAACGGACAGACAGATAGACAGAGAGACGTTGCATTTTATATATATTGTAGATGTAGTTAATGTAAAACAACTGAAAATGTACGAAGTCCATATTTCAGCAGTTTCCCACTGTTCTCTTATTCGTCAAATCCATCGTGACACGCGTTTCGCCTTATAGGATACAACGAATTGTACTAAGTACGCATACCTATGACTCCATCGAAAGCTGTCATAGCAGCTTTCGAACCTACAGAGTGGTTGACATAGTCAACGCTTAAAAGCAGGTAGCGCTTTTCGAGGGATCCTGCTCAGGCATATGAAGTTAATGTAAAAGAACTGAAAACGGATGAAGTCCATATTTCATCAGTTTACCCACTGTTCTCTTATTCGTCAATTTGTCAATCCTAGCCTGACTGACTAGCGGTGATACGGCGAAACGCGTCTCAGGATGGATATGACAAATAAGAGAACAGTGGATAAACTGCTGAAATACGCACTTCGTCCGTTTTCAGTTGTTTTACATTAACTTCATATGCCTAAGGAGGATCCCTTGAAAAGCGCTACCTGCTTTTAAGCGTTGACTGTGTCAACCACTCTGTCGGTTCGAAAGCCGCTCTGTCAGCTTTCGATGGAGTAATAGGTTTGCATGCGTACTTAGTACAATTCATCGTATCCTACCGTCCTATATAGAATGTAATACTTGCGCACAGTTTATAAAATTGCCAAAAATCGCTGTCCCCCTCCCTTATCTCGAAAATTACACACCAAAAAATTTCTGGAAAATTCTGGAATATTCTCCATAGGTTTAGATTAAACGAAAATTATCACGCGTGCATTACGTTTAATAATTTATCTGGTGTATAAAAAAAAACAAAAATTTCAAGATCATCAGTTTTCAACGAAGATCAGAAACAAACTTTATTGAAAATTTTGGGGGTGTTTTGTGAATTCATCGGTCATTTTATACCTCCATAACAATTTTTTTTATTTTAAAGCAATCAACTTACGGAACACTAATTGCGCACGTCCAACTTGCACTTGGCCGGTTATTTGGGTGATATAAAATCCATAACAAGGAACTATACAGCTTTAAGAACATTTTTAAAGTTATTATACATTATTTTGATAATACAGTATAAGTGAGCAAACTTATGAAAGTAACATGAATTAAAATTAGGTTTATAACCCAAAAGTTTCTTTAAGTGTTTTAATTGTATCCATTATATAGTAGCGAATAAAGTGTTCCAATGTGTAAATGCATATATTGACTTAAAACTACTTATTTCAAATTTTTGCTTAAATATCATCTCTCAAAAATGGCTAATGTACCAATCAAGTAGCGTAATCGTCAAAAAACTTTGAAGCTAGAGAGAGCGTAATCAATTTACTAATACCCTTATTTAACAAAGATTAAGTAAAACCATCATCGACATTTACTTCAAAATTGCTCTGATTGTTAAGTTTTTCAGGAGATTTATTAACAAATTCAGTGTGATTTTCTTGAAATATCCAGTAAAAGTTTTCTTTTTACCACCTTTTGACGCATGTCTATTAAATTCTCTCGATCCCTTTCGATCCATTTTGAGCTGATATTAACGTGTCGAGTTATTAATGTTTACGATTTACTCCTAAAATCAAGCTATACTACGAAAATTCTTTTGTCCCTATCTCTCATACTCATACAGTTATACATTCTACCGTAGACAAAGGTGAAAAATAGTATAAGGGTAGCGAAAGAAGAGCAGGTCAGATCGTTGCAGCTGCCATGGGTCGAGTGGTAGGCTACCATGACGCGCTCTCTTCTATATGCTACAAATTCGTAAATATTTAGAATTTCTGTCTAAAATTGTTACAGTATACTCTCAATATACTTTGCTTTAGAAATATGTAAGAAAAAAAGTAGATTTTTTGAAGCCATCACACCGAGAAATCCCCTTAAATAGAAGAAGTACCTTGATCTTAAGCAAGTAAAATCATTTAAATTTTTCATATTTTTTTCTTCAAGATAATATTATGTGTTTTTACTATTTTTTTTCTCATTTATGTTCACAACACTTCCACCTATATGTGCTTTATAGACCTCACAAAAGCGTTTGATTATGTGAGACTGGCAGACGTACTCAAGATATTACGAGAAGAAAATATACCGCAAAAAATCATAAATGTGAACCGAGATATTGATACAGAAAATAAATCTAGAATAAAACTCACAAACAAACTAACACCAGAAGTAGAAATCAAGTCAGGCATACGTCAAGGTGATAGCTTAAGCCCATCTCTATTCAACTTAATAATGGACAAAGTAAAATCTGTGGGCTCCGGCTACAAGATGGGTAGAAACGAAGTAAAAATAGTATGCTACGCAGATGGCGCCGTTATAATATCAAGCGATGAGAATAATCTACCACGAATGGCCCATACATCAATAGTGGGGAAGTCACTGGTTGATAGAGTGCCGTGTTCTAAAAGAGTGATTTTGCCATTGTGTAATTTTTAAAAGAGGATTAAAAACAAAAAATTCGAACTATACGTTGTAGGTATGAAACAGATATACCCTTATTGCTAGTAACACACAATATTTAAAAGAAAAATCGATCAAGTGCAAGATAAATTATCAAAGGTAATGCACTCATACTAATTTTCATTCAATTTTCACTTCGTACTCTTAAGGATATGGTTAGGGAACCGCGATTTTCGGTAATTTTTAGCTTTCATTGGCACCCCACTCGATGACGTTGATAAAATTATATCGACGGTTTGCATCCAGTTCCCCGGATGTCGCTGGATGTTGTCTTTCCATCGCGCCTGCGGTCGTCCAACACTTCTCTTTATCTCCCTTGGTCTCCACTGCATTAGGGTTTTGGTCCATTTAGAATCACTTCTGGCCATGTATCCTGCCCAACGTCAGTTTAGTCTGGCCACACGCTCGATGCCGTGGCATACTTCCGTTTTTCTTCTGATTTCATCGTTTCGGATTTTGTCTCTCAGGCTTACTCTGAGCAACGCCCGTTCCATTATCCTCTGACAGACCCAGAGGCGATTGGCACAATTTGCGGTGGTCACCGTCTCAAGTCCGTATGTCGCCACTGGTAGGATACATGTGTCGTAGACTCTCCTTTTGAGGTTTACAGGGATCGTGGGGCACCGGAGGATGTAGCTTAGTCTTCCGAACGCCATCCAGGTAAGGCCAATTCGCCGCGTGATCTCCGCCGTCTCATTATTTTTCCTAAACTTGATATTATATCACAGACAGTTGTATTCGTTGACTACTTCTAAAGCGTGATTCGCTACAGTGACGTTCATATTATCTGGGCTCATTTTTTTGGTCTTTTTAAGGTTTATTTTAAGGCCCATAGTTTGGGAGGCGCCCTTGAGTTCTTGGAGCATTGTAGTTAATTCTTCTGCGTTGCTACTGAAGAGAACGATATCATCCACGAAGCGGAGGTGATTGAGATGCTTTCCGTGGTGAATAACTTCGGTGTGATAATTTCATATAATAATATAATAACATAACCTTGTACAAGAATCCTGTCAAATTTTTCAAGTCACTTCTTGATTTAGTTTATGAGTGGCAGCCATTTAAATAGAACAACTTTTGTGATTTTTCAACAGTGGAACAAATTTAATATCGAGCAGAGATAAGTTTTTTTTTTTTAAAAAGAAAAATAATGATGAGATGCGATGCGAAATTTATTAGGACTCTGAACCTTTGTTATCGACCATAAAATATTGGACAGCTGAACTCAAACGCGGCCGTACAAGCATTTTGGATGAAGAACGTCCAGGTCGTCCAAATGAGGTTACCACATCAGAAATGATCGAAAAGATCCGCGATATAGTGAGCGAAAGTGCTGAGACTGTGAGCATCTCAATTGAACGGGGACAGAACATTTTATAACAACTCATTTGGATATGAGAAAGGTTTCTGCAAGATGGGTGTGTGGTTGTCCACAATTGACAATAAACACGCACTTGTGTCAACTTCAAAAGAATGTTTGGCGATGTTAAAGCGCAATCGGAATGATTTTTGGCATCGATTCGTAACTGTTGACAAAACATGGATTCATCTCAGCACCCCAGGGAGCAAAGAACAGTCCAAATAGTGGGTTTTCTATGGCGAACCGGCGCCAAAGAAAGTCAAGGCAACTTTATCGGCTAACAAAGTCATGGTTACAGTGTTTTGGGATGCAAGCAGCATAATACGTGTCGATTACCTTGAAAAGGGTAAGACGATTAATGGAAAGTATTATGCTAACTTATTGGATCGTTTCAACTATACTGTGAAAGAAAAATGTCCGCATTTGGCGAAGGAAAAAATTCTCTTTCATCAATACAATGCACGCGTGCACACTTGTGCCATCGCCATTACAAAATGCCATGAGTTAGGATACGAATTGCCTCCGCATCCACCATATTCGACAGATTTAGCCTCCAGCGATTATTTTCTATTTCTAAATATGAAAAAAAGGCTCGGCGGAAAAAATTGGCTGCTGAAACAAACGCCTATTTTGTAAGGCTGGAGGAAACCTATTTTTTAGGTGGGATATAAAAGAGTGAAACACGTTGGGCTAACGGTATCAAGAGAAAAGTAGACTATGTTGAAAAAATAAAATAAATTTTACACATAAAAATGTTTTCTTCTTGTCAAGGGTACTTATCATACAACCCTCGTACATCTGATATAATATATAAATTTTACGCAACTTTTTTATCTCTAAATTTATTAAATGAATTAAATTAATTATGGTAACGATACTGAGAATCTGTCTATCTAGCTCATAAATCTGCAATGGTAACAGTAGGTTTAATGATATTTTTTCAAGACTTAATTCGCTGTAATTCTTAATTGCTTAGAATTGTTTTGTGTATTGGTTATGTTTAATTAAGATAATAATGGCTATATCTATTTTATTCGTTATTAAAACCAAAACGAATAAAACACAACATGCGTGTTTCGACATAAAGATAATTCCTATTAGTTTGGAGTTACTGAATTCTGCCTTAGTGTTAGAAACTTTGGAATTTTAATTTTAACGGCCGTTCGTATGTGCGCAAGTGTAATATTAATCTATAATATGTACGTATTTTATATATATATATATATATATATATATATATATATATATATATATATGTTAGCTTTTATTTTTAAAAGAAAATAATTTAAACACTTTTGGGAAATTTCAACAACAATAACTTTTATTAACAATTGCAATCAGACATCTAACAAAGCTGGCCGACTACTTCAGCTCTCTAAAATATAATTCATAATGCGTACCAAAATATCCCTGTTACCTAAATCTCATTAGGGTTACATAAACACTTTTATAAGCTATGGTTATATCTGTCGTAATAACTAAAATTAATAGTTTTGGGACAAATCAATAACGGTAACTTAAGTATAGTTAAATCTACGTAACATAAACAAGCCAGTCTGCCTGAAAATAATTATAAATAATTAATATTCTCTTTCTCATGTTGCATCGTTCGGCCTATCCTAATTTTTTTTTCAACGGGGGTTTTTCCATATAGAAAATGCTGACAGCTAATATATATAAATATATGAAATATATATATATATATATATATATATATATATATATATATATATATATATATATATATATATATATATATGTTAGCTTTTATTTTTAAAAGAAAATAATTTAAACACTTTTGGGAAATTTCAACAACAATAACTTTTATTAACAATTGCAATCAGACATCTAACAAAGCTGGCCGACTACTTCAGCTCTCTAAAATATAATTCATAATGCGTACCAAAATATCCCTGTTACCTAAATCTCATTAGGGTTACATAAACACTTTTATAAGCTATGGTTATATCTGTCGTAATAACTAAAATTAATAGTTTTGGGACAAATCAATAACGGTAACTTAAGTATAGTTAAATCTACGTAACATAAACAAGCCAGTCTGCCTGAAAATAATTATAAATAATTAATATTCTCTTTCTCATGTTGCATCGTTCGGCCTATCCTAATTTTTTTTTCAACGGGGGTTTTTCCATATAGAAAATGCTGACAGCTAATATATATAAAATATATGAATATATATATATATATATATATATATATATATATATATATATATATATATATATATATATATATATATATATATATATATATATATATATATATATATATATATATATATATATATATATATATATATATATATATATATATATATATATATATATATATATATATATATATATATATATATATATATATATATATATATATATATATATATATATATATATATATATATATATATATATATATATATATATATATATATATATATATATATATATATATATATATATATATATATATATATATATATATATATATATATATATATATATATATATATATATATATATATATATATATATATATATATATATATATATATATATATATGTATATATATATATATATATATATATATATATATATATATATATATATATATATATATATATATATATATATATATATATATATATATATATATATATATATATATATATATATATATATATATATATATATATATATATATATATATATATATATATATATATATATATATATATATATATATATATATATATATTTATATATATATCAGCTGTCAGCATTTTCTATATGGAAAAACCCCCGTTGAAAAAAAAACAAAATATATATATATATATATATATATATATATATATATATATATATATATATATATATATATGTATATATATAAAGTCGACTCAAACGATTATGCTTCATTTAACATCGATCCTTAAATGTTCAAACAGTGATATTATTTTTGGTATCATTAGAATGCTGATTTTCTACTCTTCCCGATAATACCAAAAGCATTTGGATTTCCAAAAAGCTTTATTGATTAAAACGGTTTTACTTAACTTTGCGCGCAACGAGTAGGTTGCTCGTTCAGCAACCTACTCGTTGCACGCTGTTCATCCCTATTAGAAAATATGTAACTGTTATACCTGTTCACTAATTACATCATCGGAAAATGGATACCACCCCAAAAGAAACGGCACGAGTCATTGCCTTATTGCAAGAAGGTCATAGCCAACCTGCAGTCGCTGCGCAACTGCTCCTGAACCAATCAGCTGTCTCCAGAGTCTATAGACATTACCAAGAGACTGGCACCTTTATATAGAGACCAGAATCAGGAAGAAGAAGATGTACCTCGGAGCGAGACGACCTCTTAATTGTCAACAAAACTCTAAGGGATCGCCCCTTAACCGGTGTTGAGGCCTAGCAGGAGCTCCGGCAAGTTCGTGGTCGGGCTGTCAGTCATTGAACAGTCAGAAGAAGACTTAAAGAAGTTAACCTAATTCCAGAGACCAGCTAATGAACCCAAAATGACAGCAGCCCATCAACAAGCGCGACTCAGATTTGCCCAAGAACATGTCAACTGGACCTTAGAGCAATGGCACTCCGTTTTATTGTTCGACGAGTCTCGAATGTGGAAATGATAGAAGAAGACGAGTTTATAGGAGACCTGGAGAGTGTTATGAGCAGTGCTGCATTACTGAAACGATCGTCTACGGAGGAGATTCTGTCGTGTTGTGGGGAGGAATCTCACTGGATGCGAGAACTGATTTGATTTTCGTGACTGATGAGACCCGTAGCGGTGGATTAACTGCTCACCGATACATTGAGAAGATCCTGCAGGAATACGTCATTCCTTACGCTGGGTTTGTTGGCGATGGCTTGTGCTAATGCACGACAATGCAAAGCCACATGCTGCTGCGGCGGTGCGGCAATACCGAAATGAAGTGGAAATACTCACATTAAACTGGCCTGCGCGGAGTCCCGACCTCAGTCCAATCGAGCACAAGTGAGATGAGCTCAAAAGAAGGGTTCTAGTCAGAAATCCAGCCCCTGTATCGCTGAGGGACTTAAAGGTTAGGATGGCGGAATAATGGGGAAGAATTCCGCAGATAGTGGTAAAAAAACTAATTCGCTCTATGAAAAACTGACTGGAAGCAGTAATAAGGGCTAGGCGGGTAATACAAAATATTGATTTTGGTTTTTATCAATAAATTTAATTGTTAAACTTAAAATTTGTTTAATTTTGCGTCTTTCTTAATCCTGTTTTTAATCCTTGTTTCCCCTTTCAATCATTTTATTTAGTAGAAAGCATGAGGTATGCTATGGAATTTGGTATCATTAAAAATATAATAGAATGGGCTTTCAAATGATACTAAAATTCGTAAAAATATATGAACACTAAATTCTAGGATCCCTGTTAAAAGAAGCCAAATAGCTTGAATTGGCGGATATATTTCTTCTGAATAGAATCCAAAAATGCAGCGTATGCTTTGGAGCAGAACCCTAAGCGTGGGAGTAGTATTCTATCGTTGTCCCGTTTGAGTTTTGTACAATATTAAGAGTTGTGGAGTATAGAGTTTTTAGGACGAAATAATAATTAAAACTTTTAAGGATCTTCCTTCTCTGCTCATGCCAAGACATATTTGCTTCCAAGCTAACGGAAACTTCTTTCGTTTTTGGTATTTTCACAAAACAATCGAACCTGTATCAATGACAAAGTACTGTTTGCGAATGGTTAATTTCCAAAAGGGCAATGGTATTTATAGCATAGTTTTTATCATAAAATGTCATTAGGAGTTTCCATAATCCCACTTCAACTGCAATTTTCAAAAATCGCCTCAAAACGATTATAATGCAAAACTTGGAAATTTGTTCTAATTAGTTATTAATTTGTGATTTCACCAAAAACGCTTATCTAAACAATTTTATGATGGACACTTGTTAAGAATAATTAAATTTACCTAATATAATAAAAGGGTTTAATTAGGTATCAAATTTTGGCAGTTACAATGAAATTTATATATATATATATATATATATATATATATATATATATATATATATATATATATATATATTCCAGCACAGGACAAACATCGATATGAATTAAAATTAGTAACTTTCTTCTTTTATTTCTTGCAGAAACTCAGAAAAGAAATCAGAAGAAATCGTTCCTTATTATAAGTTGGTAAGTTTAATTAAAGGTCTATTTAGAGTGCGGAAATTAATGATTAGAAAAATGTACGCTGTGAAATACAGTGGCCTCTTAAAAATATATAGAAAACAAGGACTGATTTCTAAAAATTTACTTCTGGACAGTTTGCTGTTGCCAAATCATATTGATGATAATTTCAAATTCAAATTTCTTTAAAGTTAATTATTACATGAAAATTTTATTTATCTCAAACATGAGTTAATATTGAATCGTAGCTTCGTACATATTTTTATATACTGCTAATAGACCACGTCTTTAAAAGAATGGATATTTCTGACTGTACTAACTACTAAAGTACCAACATAGGATGTGTTTTGCTAGGTCTCGAGTTCATGATGTGCATGCAGGCGCAGGCAGCTTACAGTGAAAGGTGGCACTAATGTGTTCTTGGCTGGCACTTAAAGAGTCACCCAATTTAATACTAATACGCTTCCGAGATGGAGATGCTTATGTCACGTGATTGCCTCGTCTGCATCCAGTTAATACTTTGATAGTCAGTCAAAAGACGTCCATTGTCTTGAATTACCAACACTTTTAGTGCAAGATTAATGATCAGCAATCTTCGTCCATTAATCTGTAAACATTTGTCTATGTTAAACTTAATTCTAGAAAATGTAAATCATCCACTACAATTATTTTAAGAAAAACTCATCTTTTTAGTACAGATACGCTACACCGTTAGATATATTTCTAATATGTTTGGGAATACTAGGATCTACTGTATGTGGAATTCTGCAACCATATCTTATGCTTCTTTTTGGAGATGTAACAGGAGTAATTGTGGATTATACAACAGCAATAAGTCAAAATTTGACGGATGAAGAAAGAGCTCTGGCAACTGAGACACTGTTTGCTGGAACTCATTATTTTGCTGTTATGACTGCTATATCTGCCGCAGTAATTATTATTTCTACTTATATTTCTGTGGTCTGTTTTACTTACACTTCTTTAAGACAGGTGAGTTTTCATTATAATTTAAAGCTTTTAGAAAAAATTTGTGCAGTAGACTATCAGTAACCCGATTTACCATACAGTGTCTAAAACGTTTTGAAGAAATATGAAGTCTATATTCTTATTTACAAATTTTTCATCATTTGCTAAGTCATTGATATATATATATATATATATATATATATATATATATATATATATATATATATATATATATATATATATATATACTACCGTCAGAAAGTAGTTGCCCACCTAATTATTTCAGTCCCAAAACAACAAAAACTCAGATAATATATTTTTTTTTAATTCTAATGAATTATTATTTATTTTCACATTATTTACAGTCTAGAAAATCAGAAAAATATTCGTGATTTTCCAGGATTTTCTCATCTATTTGACCTCCAATGTTTTTAATTACCGCTTTACAGAGTTTCGGCATTCTGTCCAGTAGTTTTTTCAGAGTTTCTTCGGTTATTTTAACTCATTCTGCTTGTAAAAGTTCCCACAAGTGATTTTCTGATGTTGGATTGAGTTTTCGAACACACCTGTCCAAATGGACCAACAGCAATTCGATGGGGTTCAAGTCGGGTGGAGGCCAAGTCATCACTTCCAGGACGTCATCGGATTTCCATTGGTCCAAACGTTCTCTAATTTGTTTAGCAGAAAGTTTAGGGTCGTTGTTATGCTGAAAAATAAGTTTCCTCTGAAAAATAACTCTTCCAGACCGTAGCATTTGAGTTAGCAAAATTTCTCGATACTGTTCTTTTCGCATGATTCCTTCTATCCTAAAGATTTTTCCAACTTTACCGTTACCAAAACAACCCCAAACCATTACTGAACCTCCACCATATTTTACCGTAGGCTTCCAACTTCCTCTCTCCAGCTGACCGCCGCACGTAAACTCATCGATTTGAACTGAAAATGTCGAATTTAGATTCGTCGCTCCAAAGGACGGAATTCTATTGTTCTGATGTTCAATTTCAATGTTCTCGGGCCCATTCTAAACGTTTACGTTTATTCGCTTGCTTAAGAAGTGGTTTCCTCACTGCAACTCTCCCGTGTACTCCACCTTCTGTTGACCTGGTCTTAACGGTTGTCACGCTGCTGGGGATGGACCACTCCAGGTTTACTTGAGCCGTGATTTCTGGTGCGGTTAGGCGGCGATTACGTCAGCTGGACATTGTTATAGCTCTGTCTTCGGCAAGAGTCGTTTTTCGAGGCCTTCCTGAATGTTTTCAGTTGAGAATTTCATATTCCGCAGACATTTTTTTTACGATTTACTCCACCGTTCTCCTTGGCATCCGCATATCACTCGCGACTTGTCGACTCGAGTAACCATTTTGATGTCTCACAATTATCAGAGCCCGATTTTCAACGGAAACTTTTTTCGTTCTTGGCATTTTCACAAAACAATTGAGCCTGTATTATTGACAAAGTACTCTTTGCGAATCGTTAATTTCCAAAAGGGCAATGGTATTTATAGCATAGTTTTTATCATAAAATGTCACTAGAAATTTCTATAATCCCTAGAAACTTGAAATGAGTTCATACTTCAACTGGAATTTTCAGAAATCGTCTCAAAAGGATTATCATGCAAAACTTGGAAATTTGTTCTAATTGATTTTTAATTTGTCATTTCACCAAAAAGGCTTATCTAAACAATTTTATGATGGACACTTGTTAAGAACAATTAAATTTACCTAATGTAATAAAAGGGTTTGATTAGGTATTCAATTTTGGCAGTTACATTCAAATTTCTAGGTGGGCAAATACTTTCTGACGGTAGTGTATATATATTTTACAGGAATTGTATTTATATTTTTGGTAACATTTTTACATGAAACTTAAGAATCGTATCTTATCTCAATTTCAACAAAACCTAAAAATTTTTACAATACTTTAAGTATATAACAGTTTGACCTTGGATATAAGGCTTAAGTACGTAAAGAAAAAGCGTAAAGAGCTTGATATACGACTTCGTCAGATCTATTGGCTTCAAGACGTCAATACGAAATAAATTATTGATCTATAATCAGATTTTTAAACCGACCTGGACATATGGTATCTAAATATGGGAATGTACACCCTATAGCAATGTCAAGATTATTCAGATGTGGCAAAGTAAGGTGCTGAGGACTATCGTTGATACTTCTTGGTACGAAATTCCGACTTTCAAAGTAATTCGCCGGAAGTCATGAAGATGGTCTACATCGTCATCTCAACGTCGAGGTACTATGTCCTTGACAACGCTAATCTGCTCTGGCGCACTGTGGGCTAGGAATCTGATCTTTCGTTCAAAGTTCTCTAGAGCCCTCAGTTATTAACGAAATCGGACAATTTTTTTTAAATACTCGTAAGTGAATTCCGGATAAACGTAAGGAAGCCGATTTGCAAAATATAACCTGAAAATTCCGGGGAGGAGGTGAAATTTCGAAGTTCACGTGACTTTAAGTTTACGCGTTATTGAATATTGAAAACTGGTTTATTGGGGGTTTCTGGGGTCGCTAAATCTATTTTGTTTATATGCACCCTTTTGAGGGATGAAAATGGGGATTGGAAAATAGCGACCTCAGAAACTTTCGAGAAACCAGTTTGAACGCGAAACACTAATTCAGGAGAATATCGTAATTTCTTCCCCTTCAGCCTCCATTTTCAGCAATCAAAAAGGTGCATATGATCAAAATGACCCCGAAAATAGATTCAGGGACCCCAGAAATCCCCGCTGAACCAGTTTTGAACACGTAAACCTGGTATCACGTGAATTTCGAAAAGTTCACTTCCCTGTTCCGTACTGCATTTTGCAATTTTAAAAAATTTTGAGGTTATATTTTGCAAATCGGTTTCCTTACGTTTGTCCGGAATTCGCTTTACGCATATTTAAAAAAAAAACTGATTTAGACAATTTTAAACCAAAAATCAGATTCCTAGCCGTGCGATGTCTGAAGAGGACCAAACCTTTGGGCTTTGTATAGTACATAATCTTAAGTGTAACGAAAAGCATAGCAAGAGTGAAATGTCACATGGTTGCTCAATGTAAACTTTTGAACGTCACTGGATGAATAATAGTATTTTTAAGCATTAGCTTTTAAGATTTTTGTGAAACAAATTGATGGTTGTTCATGCTTGAGCAGTTTTATAAATTAACTCTAAAAAAATATAGCAGTTTGAATAAGACACGTTGCCACATCATGTTAAAACGTCGGCAAACACATAAGTAAATTTATTGCAAAATAGTATCGTTTATCTTGGCTTTTATATCAGCTGACATATATTTTTGATTTTTTTGTCAGAATGGCGTATCATTAACAAATCACAAATATCTAGAATAGATTTTAAAGACCATAAACTATTTTTTGTTTCCAGACATTTGTGATGCGAAAAACTTTCTTGGAAAAGATTCTTAATCAAGATATAGGTTGGTATGATCAAAATCAAACTGGAGATTTCGCTAGCATCATAACAGAGTAAGTATATCTTTAACATCCAGTATTGGAAAAAGAAGGATTTGGTTGTTAGTTATTGTTAAACAGACTGTATTTGTACAATGATATACTCTTTCCATGTAATGGAAATTCATAATAGGGAGAAAAACAGGCTTGTGATGATACCATCTTAGAACTCAGGCAGAGTATCTGCGTCTATTGGAATAGTGAAAAAAATCAATGTTTAATCAAAAAATAGAGGCAAAAGAATTCTGTTGCTTAAAAAGGACAAAAAAAAGTCCAAATCTTCCGTTTGCTATCCACCTCCACCAGCCTGCACTTGAACTTACTTTATTTGTGTACGGTTTGTTGTTGGATGCTTCGTGTCTTTGGACATACATTGGGTTTTTCCCCTGTTTTTTAATGTTTTTTTTTGTATGAAAATCGCTATGTTAAACGATTTCAGCAATAATGCTAGTAATGAGAAACCAACTTTATAACAAAATTGTGGACAGAAAAGCAAAGAAGCTGTAAGATATTTCATGAAAACTGCGTGCAGCAACATACATACTAGGTCGAAATTACGACTGTATCCGCTTGAATCATATTTCAGTAATTAGTAAAGAAGGAAGGAAGATTTTAAGAATACAAATGGCTACCGTACCCAGAATAAAGAGCTGGGAGTCCTTGTTACTGTTTTACCTGTCTAGTATCTCTATAACGGGAAGGATTCACACCTAGGCACGTTTAGAGAGTTAAAGATAAGAAAACAGTCTGATCGCGTTGGCTGGATGTTTTATCACCTATTTTATAATGCTATGAGTTCTGAATTCGTTATACGCACTTTATGTCATAGAAAAAACTGCTTGACTTGATTAAAGTGGCGTTACCCACTGAAGGGCTTTAATTTATGGAATGTGACAGGAATATGCATTGCGTGCATCGAACAACTTGAATATTTTCAAGATGTTTTAACCAGCAACCGTCTCTCGTCTTCTCCCTTGAAGGTTGGATAGACTTTGTGTCGGTAGAAATGTCTACTCGGTAAAGATTTATATTATGAAATATTAGTTTATTTTCCACAAAACCCATTTCTCAGGATTATACTCAGTTTTCGTCATTACTCTCTTAGCAAATCATAGGGCCAAAAAGTAAATAATGTGAAATTAAAATTGAAAAAACTTTTGATGTTCCCTTACCTATTAAAGTCTCTTAATATAGCGGCCTGCTTCATTTATTTCAATTTCTAGAGTCTCGAGGCACTAGCTGAAGTTAATTAGAAGTGTTACGATTAAATGAGTAAAAAAAAACAAAAAAAAACAGTTAAAAAGAGATAAACACGTGTTAAAAATCATCATTGTCTTTTTTTTTCCAAAAAAGATGTTTTTTTTTTGCTTACATTTTGCATTTTGCTATGTTCTATCAATGCAGGTGATATTTCAACATATTAATATTTACTATGCTGTTATTTTCCACCTACCCAATACGTTATTAAGTTCTAAAAGTTTTATTAAAATGAACCCTTCATTTTAGTGTACCCACACTCAGAATGTACTTGATTTTTACGTAAATTTTCGTCCATATTAGATCAGCGATTTTTGTACCATATCGATAAACCGATAAATAGACACAATAGACAGATAAACCCAAATGTCACACGGGTGCATCTGTATGCTTCTCCAGTATGCGGTCTTATTATGTATATATATATATATATATATATATATATATATATATATATATATATATATATATAATTTATTTCAATTCTCGTTGATAGCGACCGTAGTTATTGTAAAAAAAGCTAAAGTTTTATCTTTTCATTTTCAGGAAATCTGTCAATAAGAGAAAACTCATTTCTTGTTAAATTCTATATTTCGTTGGTAATTTTCAACTACATCATGAATGTAAAAATTGAAAGTAGAAGAAAAAAAAATAACTGTATGTACTAAACAAGAAAAAACAAATGAACTCACCAACATAGAGTATTACAAAGTCAAAGGTGATGTTAACATTTGCCACACAGGACTAACAATTAAAAACACAAACAACATGACAAGGAACGAAATATAGAATTTAACAACAAATGAGTTTCCTCTTATTGACCGATTTCCCGAAAATAAAAAGATAAAACTTTAACTATTATATACATATATATATATATATATATATATATACATATATATATATATATATATATATATATATATATATATATATATATATATATATATATATATATATATATATATATATATATATATATATATATATTATATATATATATATATATATATATATATATATATATATATATATATTTTTTATGCTATTTGTATGTATGCAGAAAGCTCTATTAAACAAACATCACATATTCACACGTAGATAAAAATTTTAATTTTCAAACTTCATGGGCTCTAATAATGAAAGGAAGCATCTTGAAACCAACTACTTTGTATGTTGCTACTTTGTTTCCTGTTGTATATCTAAAGCGCAGATCAAATAGCTATTGCTACAGAAAGACAAATACGTGGAACAATAATCATCAGTAGTCGAATGTAAGCCTCCCCAAGTTGTCTCCACTGAGCTCTGTTTGCTTTTTGCATCCATTCGTGTCTTGTCTGTGGTCTACCTCTGCATCTTTTATGTTCTTTAGGCCTCCATTCAACCATACGGCGTATCCATTGTTATCATTCATCATTACCATATGCCTCGCCCAATTCCACCTTAATATACATAGTCGTTATATTACATCTGTCACTTTTGATCTTCTTCGTATCTCAATATTAGGAATAAAATCTAGGGGTCTTGCTACGAAGTTTTCAGTGCCTAAAGATATCAACGTTTAGTTTACTTTCTGTTGAGCCGTATATTCAGGATTATTACTTGCACTTTAACTGTAAACAAACACAAACATCCAAATTTTTGGATGTAATGTTCTTGAGAAAAAGTGTACGTCTAATATTGTTTTAATTTGTATATATTCATAATTTTAGCAACATTCCTAAAATTGAAGATGGTATCGGTGAAAAAGTTGGGATGGTCGTATTTCTACAAGCCACTTTTGTGACCGGTATAATATGGGCAATAGTCAGAGGATGGAAACTTGCCTTAATTTGTTTATGTTCATTTCCATTGCAAACTATAGTCTTGTTCGGCATTGCATGGGTAAGTGTTGAAAATGATTAATTATTATTATTATTTCTTATAAAGCTGAGAAATAACCAAATTTCTGACAAATAATCGTGCAATACCGATTACAGAATTTTATATCTAGTTTTATATTTATATATTTTTATTTATATAACGGTCAAGGATAACGCCTTGACAATAATTAATTACAATATGTAGGTAACTTGGAGGGGGGGGGGGTCAATTTCTTAACTCGGAAGCAGTTGGCATTCGTTCTTTAATACATTTTTGAATTAAAATGATCATAAAATTCAAACTTTCAGCTAGTAATGCGTGCTGAAGACTATCCACTACAATAGACAATAGTGCTGTAAAATAAGCATTTGAAATTGCACAGTCTAGATACAGCAATATTATGATTTTATTCTCTTTGGAGTATCACCAGGAGTATTGTTCTGAGTGCTCTTTTCTTTATAAACAATTTAAGTTTTTAAACGCGTTTTAAGATCTTAAAATGTTAATAACTCCGGTTATATAAGTCGGATCGAGACAAAAAAAAACAAACTATTCGTAATGAAATTTTCAACAAATTCTCATTGATTTTAAGTAGCTTAAGTGCGTACATAATCTACAAAATTGCAAAACAGACAAAAAACTGTTTTTTTTTTCATTTCATTGTACAGGTCTACTACGTTAACCGATCGGCTGAAATACCCTGAAATTTTGGAACAAAAATATTGCACTCAGTGGACACAATTCAATTTGTTATTTAAAATTTAAATTGGTCGCCATTTTATGACATTGGGTTCAAAGTGGATCATTTTTTTTTTTAAAATTTAGGTCTCTACGTTAGCTTTTCGATACCATTACGAAAAAAATTTTTTTGGAGTCATTTGAACCAGTTTTTTTTTGACATTTTGAAAAAAAAATGGAAATTTTTTATCACGTCTGTAGAGAATTGTGAGACCTTTATTAAAAAAAAATTATTTTCGTTAACAATTTCTTTTTTCAAATTGACCTAAAAAAACGCATTTGTGTGTTATTGGATTATTAAAAAACGGTTAAAATGACTTCCAAAAAAAATTTTTTTATTGACATCGGAAAGCTGGCGTCGAGACCTTAATTTTGAAAAAAAAGATCCATTTTGGACCAAATGGCGTAAAATGGGGGGTAACTCAAATTTTAGATGACAAATTTAATTGTGTTCGCTGTGTTCGACTCAATTCGACTTATATAACCAGAGTTATTCATATTTTAAGCTCAAAAAAACAAAAAGCGTTTTTGTTTAAATTGTTTATAAACAAAAGAGCATAAGTTTTTCGAGGTCCAAAATTTAGGACAATACTCCTGGTGATACCCCAGAAAGGATAAAATCATGATATTGCTGTATCTAAGCTATGCCTATCTCATTATCATTTTGATCTTTTTTTACTGCATTACAAGTGGTGTTTAATTGTATTTAATGTAGAACTTTTAGATTTTATAGCACGATTAACTTGAATTCATTTTGGGTTAGTTTAATACTTGAAAACACATTTTTTTAAGTTGCGATTTTTATATACTTCTTTATTTCTGGCCATTGCTAAACTAAAAATTAACTTTAGGGCTATTTTCATCAGAATTTTCCAAATTCAATTGATTTAATGCAGTAAATCAGGTTATTTACTGCGGGTATATTTTCTTTAACAATACACATTTTGTTAAAATAAATATCCTGGGGTGAAATATTTTTATCATAACATTAAGATATCTATCAAGTTAAAAATACTGTACCTATTGAAATTTTGAGGACTTAGATACCTCTAGTCTATATCTAGGTACGTCTATGACGCTTGACGCAAACAAAATACTATTTTCTTAATAAAAATGTAAATAATAAATGCGAATGTTCGCCTGTTTATTCATTTACTGATGTTTAGATTGTTAAAATATATCCCCTGTACTCAAAGAGTTTAGGAAGTTATTTAACAAGATGCTGTGAAAATCCTTCAGTATATAAACCATTGTTGTGCCCGAAGAGCAGGAAATATGAATCATTAAACCAACACCAAATGAACAATTTAGTTTTTATCCACATCATTGCATATCTTGACAAACAACCAGAATAACTTCTACCAGTTTAATGAATTTCAACAGAAAATTTTTCATTCGTGCATTCTTTTAAAGTACCAAGGCTAACGGAGTGTTCATAAAATTAAACAGGATTAGTATAACAATTTCCTCATCCTAATAATGAAATTACTATGGGAATCGAAGTCAAACTTAGTAGGCTGAAGGATTAGGTCGAAGAGCTTTTTAACGACTATAGACCAGACGAACCACCGTCCACAGTTAATGAATAAATGAAACTGGGCCTCCTATTACCGAAGGCGAAATTATTCATGCAATGCAATACGTGCCCAGACGAACAAAAAAGCTACTGGCCCAGATATCATTCACGTAGAACTAATTGCAGAACCAGAGGGGGCAGGTCTTGATATTTTAAGATCGTTATTTAACGCGATCTATAACTCGGGTCAGTTACCATCTGGTTGGATAGAATCCACATTTATTAACATTCCAAAAATGTGTAATTTTTCTCAATATGGCGACTACCATATAATCAGTCTTATGTCAGACGTACTATCTTCCTCAGGATAATTCATACAGGTTTATATAGAAAGTGTGATTCTCAGGTGGACGATACACAATTTGGTTTCAGAAATAGTTTCGGCACGCGAGAGACGCTTTTTGCTCTTAATGTTTTAACACAACGATGCAGGGACGTAAACGTAAATGTGTTTACGTGTTTCATTGCCTACCGTAAGGCCTTTGATTTTGTTAAACACGTTAAAATCCGGTTTGTATTGGTATCAGACATCGAAAGTAAAAATCTAACAAAGCCTATCGAAGGATGCTTCTATCAAGAAAGGAGTGCGATAGGGATGTATTTTGTCTCTGCTTCCTTTCAACCTCTATTCGAAGGCGGTTTTCAAAGAAGCTCTAGCCCAGATTACAACGGGATTTAAAATGAATGGCATCATGATTAACATCCTAAGATATGCCCACGACACTGTTGTTGTGGCTGACACTTTACCCAATCTGCAGAACATGATGAATCTTATAGTTCGTCGAAGTGAGCAATTTGGACTACATATAAATATAACAAATACTAAGCCGGTTGTGTTTTCAAAATCACACGTTGATGCGAATCTTATCGTTAATGGATAGAAAATTCAGCAGGTTGTCTGTTTTAAATGCCTAGGAAGACTAATTAATAGCCAGTAAAATCCAAAAATAGATCGAGGATCGAGCAGGCTCGTGGAACTTTCATGAACATGAAAAATCTTTTCACTAGATCTGACCTTAGTCTAGAACTTCGAGTGCATATAATTTTTCGGTACTCATGGATGGATGTGAAGGCTGGACTCTTGATCCCAACACAGAGAAACGAGTAGAAGCTTTCAACATGTATGTTTATAGAAGGATTCTACGGATACCAATGGCGGATAGAGTAACAAATGCTGAAGTACTTAGGCGAATGAGCACAGAACAGCGAATTAAGAAGAAGTATAAAAAATTTCCTCATCTTGCACATAATACCATTTTTTGAAAATCGAAAATGTATAGTTTTAATCGATAATAAAAATTCAAGTAATGGACAAATAAAAACGGACGTTCACCCTACAATTACAATTCATCAAAATAATCTAAATAAATAAATACTTATTTGCTGATTATACAGCGGCCACTACAGCAGCATAGCAGCTAAGAATTGTAGCAAGGAAATTGTAAGAAAACATAAATAAACTTGATTTATGAATGAGGAATTAGAAGAATTAGACAAACGTAAAACGTACTTCGGGAAAGTTATCCTTCGACTACCGCAAACAAAGTCCGAGTTCATCTTGATGAAAGATTAAATTGGAGAAACAACGCAAACGAACTAATCAATACAGTTCTTTGTCGAGTTTACGCTAATATCCATGATAAGTGAAAGAGACAAGTTATGCACCAAAAGAAAAGTCAATTTTATATAAAATTTTTATAAAATCGGTTTTAACTTTTGGCGCCCGTACATGGTACACCATCAGTTAAACCGAACGTTATACATATATGCACACCTAAAATTATTGCTTGATGTTCCAAGATATGTATTAAAGAGGGTCATTCTTAGATGTCTTATGATAGAAACAATCTCCGAGTACTTAAACAAAATTATTAGTAAATATTTGTTTCACACAAACTCACATTAATTCTGATGAAAATAGTAAATTACCAGAAGATTTTTTATCCAGGATTATTTAAGCAACTCATAAGTTGCTTGAATAATCCTGGATAAAAAATCTTTTGGTAATTTACTAGGTTTCATGCTATATATAGCAGGTTAAAGTGCATTTTTATTTCTTTTTCTTTCCTCTTTCTTTAACCTAAAGAACTGAACAAGCTAGACATCGATAATTACAATTTTCAAGGATAATTTTTTAAATATGTTCTAATTATAAAATGTATTATCGGTATTAAACCTGACATAAAACTACTGAGTATCAAGAAAAATGTACCAGACAAGAAAATATTTAAACAAGGATAAAAATAAGGCAAAATCGTTAAGCAGGACCTATTTACATTCTTGTTTTAATCCGAACTCTTAAGTTTTTACTTCTCCAGAATGTTCGCAGTTTCTCTCAACAATAATTCTGGGTTTTTGGAATCTAGACTCACATGATTATTAAATCGTGCGTACATTTTTAGAGTTCTATTGTAGTAAGGGGTTCTTTTTCTGTAAAATTTCCCCCCGATCCCGGATGTAATTTTTTAGAGTTCCACTGCATAAACACTCACACAAATGTGTGAAAATTTGTTTGTAAAAAATTTCTCTTCTCTGTTTTCCAGTTTTCAAAGTTTCACTGTATAAACAGGTTCTTGTTTGGAAAGGTTGCTACCGTGTGTGTGATGTCGAAGATCTTTTTTTAATGGGGGGTTTAGCTTCTCCTCCTCCTCACTCAATGGGCTCTTTCGCCTTTAGTGTTCCATTTTGCCCTTTGTAACCATAGGCATTTCCGCCCTTTGAAACTGGCTACGCTACTGGACTTTTAGTGACGAAATGAAATTTAATTATGTCCCAATATCGAATTGCTAGGTACAACTGACAAGTTAGAAATCTGACTCCGAAAATTTGCCGTTGAATATAAAAAAACCTTGCTCTGTTTGTTTTGGTTAAATAAATGTTAATTGACTCAAGTGGTCGCAGCGTCGCTCTATAATTGGTTCAGCTTAAATTTGCACTTTTAATTTACTGTTACTGTACTACGATGTTACTCTGTGACGACTGTGTGTATTAAAGTTTTTAAATTAATCAGTTATGCTTTTTCTATTAGCATTTACATTTGAAGTAAATTAAATCGAATGATACTATAATCGACATATATATATATATATATATATATATATATATATATATATATATATATATATATATATATATATATATATATATAAATAAATACACCTGCCGTTTCACATCCGTATGAAGTTCAGCTTGTTACTCCGCGTACAACGCTTTTCAAGCAGTCCTTTATATGGAGAACATCATCCCTTTGGAATAATTTGCCCAGCGCTGTGTTTCCCACCGAGTACAATTTACAGCGATTCAAGAACAACGTGAATCGCTTTTTCCGCACACATGCCGCTCCTGGAGCGCTTTAGGGACTTCCCTGCAGCACGTGTGCTAGACCCATAAAAGGAAAGGAATATATATATTATATATATATATATATATATATATATATTATATATATATATATATATATATATATATATATATATATATATATATATATATATATATATATATACTCGCACATGATTTGTAAAAAATAAACTAAAAGCCTTGACAGATACCTCAGTGTTATACGTTTGTACAAGGTGAGTCAACGATAGAGTAATGTTTATTATCTCATTTGTTTCGGAAATGACAAAAAAATGTTAAATACAATAGTTTTAGGGAATGTTAATGTGCGCAGTTTAAAATTCTCTTTGAGTATACAGCGTACTTTGAAAAGTTGTGACCGATATAACATATGTTTTTTTAAATGAAACATCCTATTTTCTAATTTATTTTTAAATTCTGCTTAAAATTTTATAACTTTTTTATTAATAATGTTACATACCTAAACCTAGTAGTTTTTCTAATATTTCAATTTTTTAAAAAAAAATACTAGTTTTCAGTTTTGTAAAAAATTGCCAGTAGCGCCATTGTTTCTGAAGGTGGAATACTCATAATTGGTACGAGCGTTATAAAGAGATGAAAAAAAGGATATATGTAAAGAAATTTTCGTTAGATGCTACAGGATGTTCACAATGAATTTATACATTTCGACTATTTTAAATTGAAAAATTTTTTAAGTGGCACACCTTGTATATTATTGTTTTTTCTGATAGATTTTACAAAACCCATTAACTTTTATTAAGTATCTCATCTACCTATTTCTAACAGTTTTCGATTTATTTTGAATTTTTCAATTTTTACCCTTGTTTTTAATACACTTATGCTATAACATCATAGTTACCAAGGCAAAACAAAAATGTAGACATTGTCAAATTTTGACATGTCTATTATGCAAGTAAAAATAGTTTAATTTGTTATAGTAAGTGACGTATAAAAGTAATAGTTATGGAGTTTCCTAAAAATGAATTAATTTATATGGTTTATATACTGGGCGAGGTGGGAAAAAATTGTCTTTTGGCAGTAAGACTTTACGGAGCGAAGTACCCTAATAGAAGTATACCATCTAGAAAATCTTTTCAGTGCTTAATGGAACGGTTTGATGGTAGTGGTAGCGTTGAGTATACGAACCAGAATGCTACCAATTAGGAAAAAGAAATGGAGATTTGACTTCATGTTGAAGATAATCCCCAGGTCAGCAGCCATCAACTAGCTGACTTATCTGACACATTCAAATCAACGGCTAATCGCACCACGAGAAAATACAAGTATCATCCCTTTCATATGAAACCCCACCAAGACCTTCAAGACCGTGAACGACGAGTAAATTTTTGTACCACTATGAATGGAGCAATGGAGGCCGATCCAAATTTTTAATCCAAAATAATGTTTTCTGATGACGCTACTTTTCGCAGTAATGTAGCAGTTAATAGTCATAACATGCATTATTATTTAACAGTTAATCCATTTTGGGCCCTGGAAGTTCAAAACCAAAACCATTGGTCGCTTAATGTATGGTGTGGAAAATAAATTTTCTAATTATTGGTCCATATTCGGTCCGCGAACCGCTTAACGGGCCTAGATATCTAAATTTTTTGCAAAACGAATTATCCCAGCTTCTTGAAGAGGTTGATAACTTTGAAAGGGAACAAATGTGGATTCAACAAGACGGAGCTCCTGCTCATTACCACCGGGAAGATCGGGAATTTTTAAACGGTCGTTACTCACAAAAATGGACCGGTAGGGATGGATTCATTCAGTGGCCCCTTCGATCATGTGACTTAACACCTTTAGACTTCTTTTTGTGGGGCTAGAGTAAAGATCGTGTTTACGTGAATCCCCCTACAACACCAGTAGATACGGAAAATAGGATCCGGGTGCGTGCAGGACAACAACGCCCTTTATGCTAAGGACAGTGAAGGGAAATATAGTAAAACTAAACATGTGTACTCAAGTAGACAGGCATATTTTTGAACATTTATTACGTCAAAATAATTAATCATTAGATAAGTTAAACTATATTAAAATTAATATTAACTATTTGTTTATGTTTTCGCAATAGCGTAAGTATATTAAAAACAAGGGTAAAAATTGAAAAATTCAAAATTAATCGAAAATTATTAGAAATAAGTATACGACATACTTTATGAAAGTTGGAGGGTTTTGTAAAATCTATCAGAAAAAATAATAATATATAGGGTGTGCCATTTACAAACTTTGAGATTCAATTTAAAATAGTTGAAATGCATAAATGTAATTTGAACACCCTGTAGCAGTGTTTACAAAACTTAAACTGGCGCTACTGGCAATTTTTTTTTTTTTTAAATGAAATATTAGAAAAACTAGTAGGTTAGGTATATAACATCATTAATAAAAAAAGTAATAAAATTTTACGCAGAATTTAAAAATAAATTAGAAAATAGGATGTTCCATTCAAAAAAACATATGTTATATCGGCCACACTTTTTTGAAGTACCCTATATACCCAAAAATATTTTAAATTGTGCATCTTAACATTCCCTAAAACTATTGTATTTAACATTTTTTCGTCATTCCTGAAACAAATGAGATAATGAACTTTACTCTATCGTTGACTCTCCCTGTACAGTAATTGTAAAGGTTACTTTTTATTTGAACATTCTAGAACTTTTTTCAGAAATTGGTTATTATCATTATTATAAATACATACTAGTAAAATAAAGTTATGTAACTTTGTAAACATTATAGTTACAAAAAAATTAAACAGTTACTCGCCGTGTCAGCCTTTTTTTTAATGGCTAAGTAGGACAATTCGCAAGAAACCAAACAGCATTTCTGCATTAAGTCGTCTTCTGAATAATATATACTTCTAATCGGTATAACGAAGAGTTAGAAAATCAAAAATGAGAGTAGATCTTAAGAAGAAATCGTGGACACTGTCTTGCCTGCCAAAGGAATCAATTTTACATCCAAAACTGTAAGACAGATTTAATTTTTGACAAAAAAGGCAGCTGCGTCGACGGGAAACTAAAACTGGTTGAACACACGGCAAGCCAAATGTTAGAGATAAAATGCTGCGAAGCTTAACTCGAACAGTGTGACTAGAAGTTGGTTTAAAATAATTGCAGACAATGAGGGTTCGTATTAAAGTTGAACAGTAATAAAGACATAGATAAGGTAAAATGTCGATATAAAAATGGATCTACCAACCATGATATTCTGAAGCTATAAACTACAAGAATATATTACGTTTTTTTGTACGTTTATTAAAAGTGAAAGCTAGGAGAAATTCTGAAAAGAATTTGTACTTACGATAAATAACCGGTTAAATGCAAGATGAACTTGCGTAATTAGTGTTCCGTACGTTGATTGCTTTTAAAATAAAAAAAATTGTTACGGAGGTATAAAATGATCAGTGACTTCACAAAACACATCCCAAATGAGTTTTCAACAAAGTTTGTTTCCAATCTTTACTGAAAACTGATGACCTTGAATTTTTTTTATATACCAGCTAAATTATTAAAGGTAATGCCCTCGTGATAATTTTCGTTCAATCTACAATCCGTGGAGAATATTCCAGAATTTTTTCAAAATTTTTAGATAAGTACTTTTTGAGATAAGGCGGATGGACAGCGATCTTTCGCGATTTTTTAAAAATAATACGAAGAAAAGTGCGCGCAAAATTTACATTATATATATATATTTTACTCGCGTTCTCACAAGCGTTCATTTGACCCCACACTCGATGACCTAGTAAAAATTTTTTTTTCACTTCCGATTTTACCCCCCAAAACTAACCTCTAAAGTCAAAATTTAACTTGCAAAACTACATGGCTCTGATGAGGCCATCAATTCCTATATTATTACCAAATTTCAACTTTCTATGACAAATAGTTTCGGAGAAAATCGGGTGTGACAGACAGACAGACGGACGGACGGACAGACGGACCGGCGGACAGACACCGAAGTCATCTTATAAGTGTTCCGTATGGAACAATAAAAACGAGACCGTATATTGTATTCCAATGGAAAGTGTGTTTATATAATACAAAACACTAATACCGTTTTTATAAAAACCACGTAGCGGAATGCAATTATTGTAACAAATGGACGCTACCACTATGTAGAACAATATTAAGACAACCTAAATATTAAAATATAATCAGCTTATTTTTATTTCAATTATTTAAGATCCAATTTTCCTGAAACGATATAGTTTAAGTTATTTTAGTATTTTATATAATTATTGTAACATGAAAAGTATCATGAAAATACGAATATAATAAAATTAAATAACTAATTCAACCATTTGATTGATAAAATGTATAGATTGAAAAATAATCATTTTCCTTAAGATATATTTTTTGAATACACTATATGTACATATTTTACTTTATTCCGTTTAATTATTTTTAGTTTTCTGCAAAATACTGCAAGCAAGAAATGGCAGCTTACAGTTCCGCAGGAGCTGTTGCTGAAGAAGTATTAAGCTCAGTTAGAACTGTGGTGGCCTTTAATGGACACGCAAGAGAATGTAAAAGATATGAGCAGTATGTTAAGCAAGGTAATGTAAATTAATAATAAGAAGAATGTTTAGTGTTTCGAGGGTAGTTATATATATATATATATATATATATATATATATATATATATATATATATATATATATATATATATATATATATTATACCATCTCTTATTGCGGCTATTTTATAGCCTCACGTTTGCGGCGCTATTTTGTATAGCCTCTCTGTGCCTTATTTTTTTTTAATAAATATTTTATTTATTAAATTGAAGCCGTTATTTGTTCCATACGTATATCTCAATTTTTGAGAATGGATTGACTGGATATTAGTACTGAGGGAACAAAAATCAGATATAAGCTAGCTCGTTTTTTTTCTGGTAGAGAACATGGAGATCTAGATAATTTTTGTACGTCTTTTGAAAAAAATAATCTGTATAGTTGTTTAAAGCTTGTCGTACAGCTTTGGGCACAATTCATTTTAGAATAAAAGGAATCTAAGTTCAGCTTATTAGTTGTTAAAATAAAATTGAATATAATATGACCTATACGTCCTGAAAGAAAAAGCAGGTAGTTCAGTAAAACGGTACATTTAAATAAAGAAGGGTGTATATTAATTAATTATTAATAATTACATCAACTAAATAAAAACCCCTTAGGCTATGAGAGTGTACACATTTAAGCTAGAGTTCTATGAATTACTGATCCTAAGTGTAAAAAAAAAAACAAAAGACTTTTAAAAAAAATCCAATCTAAAAGTTGGTAAAATTAACTCCGCGGATTACACGTGTTGAGTAGTCGTTGGAAACACACTTGTAGACAGGAAGTGAGATAAAAAACCGTCACTCACTATGGCATCGCGGAGAAAAATAAAAAGCCACTACGGTTTACTGACGGAAAAAGCCACTACGGTATACTGGCGGAAAAAGCCCTTAAAAATTCCATATGGCCGTTTATAAATTTTCTGCCCCTTCTTCAAAGTGAAATCTTTAAAATGGCTCACTTCCGGGATGCAAAATCAACGCAAACTAAATAAGTTAGGTCAGCAACACGTCATACACGGTTGAGTTACACTGTTAAAAAATTTAAATCACTGTTTTAAGTTACACTGTTCAAAAATTGAAATCACGGCCTAGTCAAATATAAAAATGTAATAAGAAATAAATTATAGAAAGAAAAACAGTGTCGTAACATGATTTTAAAATCTAAGAAACAATGAGCGTTACACTATATATATATATATATATATATATATATATATATATATATATATATATATATATATATATATATATATATATATATATGTGTATATATATATATATATATATATATATATATATATATACATATATATATATATATATATATATATATATATATATATATATATATATATATATATATATGTATAAATCTACAAATTACAAATATGGGGATTCTCTCTTTCACGTTTCGTCTCTCTCTCTCTCTGGACAATAGATCAGATGGCTATAAAACAATATTGATGAATTTATTACAAATTATGGTCTTTTAAATGGTTAATTATTTGAGTTTTGGACAGATCTATTGAAATGGGTCTGTGCTTATTTAGATGGAGGTTATTTTTAAAATTTTAAAATGCCTAAACTCTTACTCGAGTCCATATTGTCATTAATTAAAATTATTTGTATTTTTAATATATATATATATATATATATATATATATATATATATATATATATATATATATATATATATATATATATATTAATAGTTCTAAAAAGGGGGCAAAATGAATGCCTTTGTTTTGATGTTTATGAGTCAGTTTGAAATCAAATCTCTGAAGTTAAAGAAACCAAATATTGTATAGAGAGATAGACATTTAAATACATGGTTAACAGATAGCTGGAATGCCTGCAGTACTTAGGCCTCTTAAAGGTTCGTTGTGCACTTGTCTCAATTTAGAGTTGGGGAAGGCCTATATCTTTTAAGAAGAACATCATCCTTCCAGGTTGATTCAAAATTATCGAGATCCCAAGTGAGTTTCTCTTACTTGTGTGACAGCTGGTCAAGACATAATCAGATGAAGAGATATTTTTCCTTTTCTAAGCACCATATATAATCTGGATCAAATTTGACCCTCTTATGAATTAGGTGCTCACTTTAACAGCGGAGTTCTATAATAATTCCTGTCAACCTCTTCAGGTTTTTCCTGATTTCAGTAGTTCCCTAATATGGCTCTCGGATTACTTTATCCCTAGTGTCCCGTTACAAACTTAACGTTCCACATATCTACAATCGCTGCTTTGCCCATATTGCACGGGATTCCCAAAAAGAGTTCAGTTCCCGTAGGGCTCGCTAGTGCTTTCTTTGTGTCGAGCACCTGTATGACCAGGTACCCAGACAAGAAGCAGTTTGTTTCTGTACGTTAGGTTGGCTTACAAGTTTTTATGCTGGCAGTTGTGAGCTTACCCTAGCCTGTTTTAAGGAGAACAGGGTCACTCTAGTGTCCAAACAAATATACACAGTTCTACGTATTTTATTTCTTTTTACCATCTCCCAGTAATATATGAGGATGGTGTAGATTCTTTGGGAAGACGGTTCGATTGGTATAGCCTTCCCTTTCTAGTATTATTGGGTGTGAGAATTAAATTTGAGGGATTTTTCGGCAAAAATATCGCTTCATTGTAAAAAAATGGTTACAAATTGATTATTCAAAGTATTGTCCATCGTTAGCTACTACTTTTTTCTATCTTTGTGGCAGCATATGAATATCAAATTGAAGGAACGGCTCATCTTTCGAGGCTATCCACTAATCGATCCATTTCTTGGTATCCTCATGAGAATGGAAGCCCTGTTCAGATAGACCGTGCGTCACGATCAGAACAAGTAATAATCAAGAGAAGAAATATTTAATGAGGACGGCGGGTGAGGTAGGATATCCCAACTAAGTGCTTCTAGCGTTACTTTTATGGGTTTTGCAACATGTGGCCGAGCGTTGTCATGCTGAAAATTCATTTTGTCGTGTCTTTTGGCATATTGCGGCCGTTTTTCCTTCAACGCTCGGCCCAATTGCATCAATTGTTGTCGGTAAATAGTTTCGGTGGGTTGGAGCAGCACATAATACACTACACCCAGCTGACCCCACCAGATACATTGTATGAGCTTGGAGCCATGAATAACCGGCTTCACTTATGACTTTTTACTCTTTGGATTATCGTAGCGTATCTGTTTTTGATCACCAGTTACGATACGATGCAAAAAACCTTTCCGATTTTGCTGTTGAAGTAGTTGTTTACAGGTGAAAAATAGCTTTTCAACGTTTCTCCGTTTCAATTCGTACGGCACCCAATTTCCTTTCTTTTGAATCATTCCCAGGGCATGTAAGCGCTTGGAAATGGTTGTGCGATCAACTCCTAATAATTTTGCAAGTTCTTTTTTCATTTAACACGGATCTTTATCGAGAACTGCCTCCAGTTCTTCACCTTTAAACTTTTTTGGCTGGCCTGGACGTTCTTTGTCTTCCATATCAAAATCACCACTTTTAAAGCGTCAAAAGCAGTACCCACATAATATTATCAATGAAATATAATCACTATAGGTTTCCAACAGCAATCGATGACTTTCAGCAGCGCTCTTCTTCGAATTAAACAAGAAAAGTAACGTTTCCCGCAAATGGTGTTTTGTTGACACGTAATTCGACATATTCAATGCTCAAAAAAAATGTTATTTACACTTCGGCAAAATAACTTATATTAAAAATTAAAGTTTTATGATTATGCTTCACGACGAATATAACAACAGTATGCCCCGATGCGATATAATACAAGTTACGCTCTCTCTTAGAAATCCCTTAAAATTAATTCCCACTCCCAATAAAACCTTTAAGAACATATTGTGAATTGTCTTTTAACGGAGGAAGACATATAATATTTTTAATTAGATAATAATTTAGTTATCTAGGTGTTAGGTTTTTCACTACTGCGTCAGCAATGTTATTTATTTATTGCTTGGGTACTTTTAGAAGTGTTTTATTCTATTCGATATTTCATTTAGAGTTTGTTTCAGTAAGTTTTCACTGTGTTGCCATTGTTTTTTAATTAACACTTTTACTTCATTTTCGCAATCGATATCGTTCTTTTTTACGTCCTTTCTTTAGCGACAATTAAGAACTAAAATTGGAAAATTGAGATCAACATGTTTGGTATTGAAGTCAAAAAGGGCCATTATTTGTTTCCTTAGCTAACTATAACAATTTATAACATCGTCTTGCTTTTAATAGATTATTTATTTACTCTACACGTGCAGTAGGGTGATGTTGGCTTACATTTTACATTACAAAAAGTGCGTGTGCTATTAAATAAAGCAACAGATAAAAATTGATGTTGACAAATAACATTTAAAAATTTGTATGATTACTGATTGATATATTAACGGAGATTATTTGAGTGCTTTTTTTGATTTTTAGCTGAAAGAAACAATATAACACGATGTCTTTTTAATGCCATAAATCAGGGTTTTATTTGGTTTTTGGCTTATGCTTGCTACGCTTTAGCTTTTTTGGTATGGTGTGGGCCTAGTTATAGAAGAACGAGTTTTACCAGAAGCAGAAAGAGTGTATACGCCAGGAAATATGATGGGAGTAAGTAGAAATATCGGTCGAAAGGTCGATAATAGGATTGTTTCAATTAAAACCTGATAGTTCTTTGACGAGTAGTTTGAAATGTATTTATACAAACTTCTATTTGAATATTTTAAGAATTTAAATTAATTTTAAAAAGTATTAAGGTAATTTTTTCCTTAAATCCCTCTCCTATTTCTCCATAATAGAATAAAATTGCAGATGACATTACACTTATCTCTTCATTCACTTTGAACGCTCGGACATCGGCTACTCAGACACAGACGAATATCCGTAGACAGCAGGAAGTCATTCAACTTAACGAGGACCTGGAAGAAATTTTATCTTGGGGTGACAGTAACCAAGTGGAATTTAACGCTACAAAAACCCAGGCAGCAGTTTTTTCTACAAAAGTTAACGTTGCTGAACCCGACATAGTTATATCGGGGCACTCCATTCCTCCAACATCATCTCTCAATTTGTTGGGCGTTAATTTGGGAGCAAATATGTCCTGGCATAAACATGTTGCAGGCATAGGAAGGAGAGCTTCTCAAAAGTTGGGAATATTATTTCGAACTGGAAAGCTTTACACTCCACAACAACTGTTAATTCTTTGCAAAGCTCAAATTCGACCAACTATTTAATACTGCTCCCATGTTTGGGGCTCTGCTCCCAAACATACACTCCATTTGTTGGATTCTATTCAGAGAAGAGCTGTTCGTCTGATTGGAGATCCGGAACTGGCCGGCGGCCTTGATTTGCTGGAACATCGAAGAACGGTTGGCGACTTGAGCCTATTTTACAAGTATTTTCATGGAAAGTGTTCGATGGATGTGGCCCGCTTAATTCCTTCCAGAGCGGTGCATGTTAGAAGTACACATCATGCTAATACTTCACATCCGTATGAGGTTCAGCTTGTTACTCCTCGTACAACGCTTTTCAAGCAGTCTTTTATATGGAGAACATCATCTCTTTGGAATAATTTGCCCAAGACTGTGTTTCCCACCGACTATAATTTACAGCGATTCAAGAACAACGTGAATCGCTTTTTCCGCACACGTGTCGCTCCTCTAGCGCTTTAGGGACTTCTTCCCAGCAGCACGCGTGCTAGACCCATAAAAAAAAAAGATTTAAGCATCCCATAGACTAACGTAAAAAATGAATAGCAACATAAAAAACAAAATTTCACAAAGTATGTCATTGAAATTAAAAAATAATTTCAGTACTGAGCTTTTAATGAATGAAAATGATGTCGGTTTAAGGTACAAAAGTTTCTCTGCGCCCCGCATTTGACGAACTAAGCCACTACATCAACGTATCTTGTCTTTTTTTTATGGGAAGTCCTGAAAGCGCTACAGGAGCGACACGTGTCCGGAAAAGGCGATTCACGTTGTTCTTGAATCGTTGTAAATAGTACTCGGTGGGAAACACGGTCCTGGGAAAATTATTCCAAAGGGATGATGTTCTCCATGCCCCCGCGTTAGATGTCGCTGCGCCCTCCGGTTGTTCATTACCCAAGGTAGCCACCCCTGGAGGATTTCAGCGTTTCAGCGATTCATATAGAATCTCCTCGTCAAGGCACTCTGGCACTCGACAGCTGCAGAAGACATGGTCGCCGTCAATACCCATTCGGGACACTGAAGCAACATCTGCAGACCCCAAAAGACATTCTGGAATACCATGCCCAAACGATGAAAATCTCATTCCGAGCTAATTCTCACCAACTTTATGGCTATTTTATGCAAAATCCAGATGTGATTGAGTAAAACGAACAACGAATTTGTGATTAGCGACCCAAAAAACACGACCTAGTCCCGCTACAGTCAAAATAAATTGCTAGTCGAAGATCTCGTTTCCTCTACCTCAGTCGACAACC
Organism: Pachyrhynchus sulphureomaculatus; assembly: GCA_019049505.1. Classification (NCBI taxonomy): domain Eukaryota; kingdom Metazoa; phylum Arthropoda; class Insecta; order Coleoptera; family Curculionidae; genus Pachyrhynchus; species Pachyrhynchus sulphureomaculatus. Next base: position 118,042,746 of record CM032453.1, read on the forward strand.
AATCTTAATTCCCTTGACATCACTCGGTGTTATTTTTGTACCCTAAATATTCTAGTCATGCTAGGAGATGCATCCTAAAATAATAAGCCATATTTTTAGCAAGATACAAACAGACCATAATAAAAGGTCATTATCATATTAAAATTTAAATAATCGTTTATTCGAAAAATAAAAAACACAATTCTTTGAATTGTTGTGGCTCTTACTTGATGGAAATTCATAACGAATGTAATGAAAGACTGATATTGTTAAATTTCCACTTTTTTTAATTTCACTGAAACTGTATGACGCGCTTCGCTATATTATAGCTTCTTCTGATACAAAATGATCAAAGTGTTATTTTGTATCAGAAGAAGCTATAGTATAGCGAAACGCGTCATACAGCTTCAGTGAAATTAAATAAAGTGGAAATTTGACAATATCAGTCTTTCATTACACAAACACAATTCGTTTATATGACAATCTAAATTTAAACTGCTGTCAATAGAGACACTCCAAAGTTTAGTTTCTGTTATCTGACTAATAGAATGTTTACTTACACGCGACCTAATCACATAACTGTCATGAATTTGAGATGTATTTAGTGCAAAAAAAGAAAAAGGAAACGTAATCGTGGCTGAGCGTTTCGTCCAGTCTTACGTTGTCCTAGAAAAGGCTGCCAAACACCAAAATCATTTAGAAGCTGGAATAAATTCTTCCCTTATACGGAACGGCAAATTGTTATTTAAGCTTATGTCATATTTTGGAATTGATGTTTATTTTTATGCACAAAATTCCGCGTACAATATGAGAAAAACTCACTGGAAATTCGTCACATACTATAAGTGATTGGTATAACATATGCTGCGAAGTGTGCTCCTCAATTGTGTCAGTCAATCGTAGAGGAAAATTAATCGGCAGCACCGACGATCCTGTACAAACTGATGAAGCGTGATTCGCGGGACGCCGAAAATATAACAGGGGAAGGCTCTTACAAGGTGATCAACAATCTGAATCTGAAGATAGCGATGCATCGGTGCAAAATAATCCAAACTATGGTAGACGAATAGATGGACCATGGATTTGTGATTTGAAAACAAAACAAGAAGTCCTGTATTTTATTGTGGAAAGGAGAGATAAAAACACATCAATGTCAATTATAGACAGAGAGGTTCAATTTCAAACTTTTTTTTATGGGTCTAGCACACGCGCTGCATGGAGGTCCCTAAAGCGCTACAGGAGGACACGTGTGCGGAAAAAGCAATTCACGTTGTTCTTGAATCGCTGTAAATTGTACTCGGATGATGTACTCCATATAAACGACTGCTTGAAAAGCGTTATACTAGGAGTAACAGCTGAACCTTATACGGATGTGAAGTATCAGCGCGACGTGTATTTCTAACATGCACCGCTCTGGGAGGAATTAAATGGGCCACATCCTCCGAACACTTTCCATGAAAATACTTGTAGAATAGGCTCAAGTCGCCAACCGTTCTTCGATGTTCCACCGAATCAAAGCCGCCGGTCAGTTCCGGGTCCTTAATCAGACGAACAGCTCTTCTCTGAATGGAATCCAACAAATGCAGTGTATGTTTGGGAGCGGAGCCCCAAACATGGGAGCAGTATTCCATAGTTGGTCGAAGGTGTTAGAGGGAAATCCGTCGACCGCCACTCGTAAAAAAAAAAACGTTCACTGAGAAAACATGAGAGCCACAAACAGAACTTTTCAGACATACTATAAGAGCGTAGCTTAGCCAACAGTCCATCGTCCCAGAAACGGTCGAATGCCTTGGATATGTCAAGAGCAACCACTCGAAATTCTCTAAGGTGTTTAATTGCGTTGTGCCAAACATGTGTTACATGAGTCAGAAGAGCTCCTGTTGATTTATGTTTACGAAAGCCATATTGGTGATCGCTAATAATAAATAATCTGTTATTCATACAGAAGAGTGACCGACGTATACGAATCTTGGCAGGCGAGGCTTCGACCATCAAACCGTTAATCATCAGCAAAACTATGTTGATCCACTCACAGGAGCTCATACACAAGATATTGAACGGTCGTGGCTAGATGCCAAAATTTACATGTAAAAGAAAATGAGGGGAATATCGTTAAACCATATCACATCTGAACTACTTATCTTGGAAGATATTAAGCAAGAATTTGTCAGCTTTTTAAAGGATATTGCCTCTATTTATAGATATTAGTTGTAAATATATTCGTAATAAAATCATTATTAACAACAAATTGTTTCTTTTATCAATTATTATTATATACAGTAGTTTCCACAAGAGCGTACGGTTCCTCATTTCATTAATAACATGTTAGGTTAGGTTTGCGTATTCTTTGAATTGTTGAAAAGAATGCTTTGAGGTTATATCGGTAGTGTGACTAGTTTTGTTACACAGAAGAATAAACACAATGAGTGCTGCGTATGCAAGTCGATTTGAAGCAATGTTTCTTTTTACACATTCGAAAGGATCGAAAATGACGTATACAGCTACTGGCCACTACATGAAAACGTCAGAGGGGCTCGTTAGGAAGTGGATGAGACATTAGAACGAAACGAAAAGTGTTGACGATCTGCCGGAACGTGGCACTCGACACTCAACGACGAAAATGGATGACAAAGCTATTATCAAGATATTTGAAAAAATCCTGGGTGTTCGTTACGGTGAGCGAAGAAACTTTTAATGAAGAAGAGTGTAGATGTGAGCCGTAATACTGAGGCGACGATTGCTCGATTCCGAATACAATTGGCGGTCCATAGTTAAAAAACACGTCGAAAATGGCTGGAGTGGGCAAAGGCTAATATTGACCGTGATTTTTCCAATGTAATATTTACAGATGAATCATCCTTTTGGGCCTGGACTACCAGAAGGCATGTGTAGTCAAATCCCGTTATTCAATGTACAGTAAAACACCCAGTGAAAGTGCACGTTTGGGGATGCATCTGTGCGCAGGGATTTGGCACTTTATATCTTTTCACAGACAATATGAATGCACAGAAAATGAACATGATATATCAAAAGTGTTTATTGAAGTCTGTTCAAAGATAGTTTGGCTCAGATAATACTTCATGGATGCTACAAGAGCGTTCTAGAGAATTTTAAATGAGTTTGATTTTACTTAGTATATATCACCACTACACCAAACACTTTATTTTTGCACTCGACGCGCGTTTCGCTAACCATGTTAGCTTCATCAGGAGCGATGATTGACTAAAGCTAAACTACAAATCTACCCTATTTATACTTAGCCTAACCCTTGAATTACTCAGGCGGAACTAATGGCATAGGCAAGGCCATCAGTTCCGGTCAAGTAACTAGTAGAGGGGACTATAAGGAATAGACCCGCTGTCTTTATTTAAACTACTTTTACCTTTTATAATTTCCATATTTTCGTATACATTCAACAATCTTCTATCAGATACATTTTTTTATTAATCTTAGATTATCCAATGTTAAAATATGATCAGCTTCAAGGGCATGTTCGGCAACGCTAGTCTTTTCTGTTCTACTGTATTTTAAGTGTGCTAAATGTTTTTTAAATCGTGTTTTAATTGACCTTTTAGTTTGGCCAACATACTTTTTGTCACAATCATTACAACTAATTTCATAAATTCCACTTTTCTCACAATTAGGAATCTTATCTTTGGGATTTCCTAAGATATTCCTCAGATTGCCTAATGATTTATAGACTAAGGTGAGGCCTACCTTATTAAATACCTTATGGAGTCCCTTGCTATATTTCGGATTATATGGTATGGAGACATACTTGGTGTTATTTTTTTCGCGTGTAAAAAAGGTGGAATTCTGAATATTAAATCTAAACTTATGTCTATTTATTAGCTTATTTACTAAGTCATCGTCATAACCATTAACTCTAGTTATATTTCTAATACGATTCCTTTCTTTATTAAAGTTTACTCTATTCAGAGGGAAAGTTACCAAACGATGAACTAAAAAATATAATGAGTCTAATTTGTGTTGTTTGCAATGAAATGAATCATTAGGAGTATATCTATCTGTTACTGTGTCCTTCCTATAGATATCAAATTCCAATCTATTATTATTTTTAATAATTAAAATATCTAGAAAAGGCAATTGTCCTTTGTTCTCAACTTCGTAAGTGAATTTAATGGAGTCATACCGGCTATTTAATTTAGAAACAAAATCATCAATATTTGCTTTCTTTGTATAAAAAATCGCGAAAATATCATCCACATACCTATACCATACCCTTGGGAAATATTCGAATTCTTGACTGGCTTCGGTTTCAAACTTACTCATGAATAAATTGGCTATGAAAGGTGATAAGCAATTACCCAGAGCTGTTCCTTTTTTCTGAACATAAAATTGACTGTTGTATTGGAAATAATTTTGTTCCATACAAAGTTTAGATAATGTTAAGTATTCACGAATAATTTCGTCCTCAAAGTCATTCATTCTAAGTAATTCTTCGAGATATTGTTAAGTTTGTGGTATTGGTACACTTGGGAACAAAGAACTGACATCAAAAGAAATTAAGACTTCACCTTCCTTATGAACTAGATTTTTTGTTTTATTAATGATTTCTAACGAATTCTTCACTGCGAAAGTATTTTATGGTAAATTCTCAAGTTCTTTTGATAACCATTTGGATATTAAATATGTGGGTGATCCGATCGATGAAACAATGAGTCACATTGCTTTTCCAGCTTTGTGAATTTTGGGTAAGGAATACAACTTTGGTATGGTCGGATTATTCACATTTAATTTAAACTTTAGCGAATCGGAGACAAGGTTCTTACATTTCTTTAAATAATTTTTAACTTCTGTTATCATTCTCGGTAATGGATTTCTTATTACCTTTTCATAAGGGCCAGATTCGATAAGATTATCTACGCGTTCAAAGTAATCTTTCTTATCCAATATAACAACCTTATTTCCTTTATCCGGTTTTAAGTAGAAGACATCTTTCTTTTTCAATCCTTTAACTACTTTTATGTTTTTTTGTGAATTAGAATTTGTGTTGTTAATCATGTTTTTCGATATTTAATTGCGACATGCTTCCCTAACAAATGATTTATTATTTTCTGGAAGTATACTAATGGAACTTTCAATGTGAGCAACTATTTCTGATAAATTATCTCTAGTAGGGGGTACGGCAAAGTTAAGACCTTTGTAATGATTGTGACAAAAAGTATGTTGGGCAAACTAAAAGGTCAATTAAAACACGATTTAAAGAATATTTAGCACACTTAAAATACAGTAGAACAGAAAAGTCTAGCATTGCCGAACATGCCCTTGAAGCTGATCATATTTTAACATTGGATAATCTAAGATTAATAAAAAATGTATCTGATAGGAGATTGTTAAACGCATATGAAAGTATGGAAATTATAAAATGTAAAAGTAGTTTAAATAAAGACAGAGGGCTTATTCCTTATAGTCCCCTCTACTGGTTACTTGACCGGAACTGATGGCCTTGCTTATGCCATTAGTTTCTCCTGAGTAATTCAAGGGTTAGGCTAAGTATAAATAGGGTAGATTTGTAGTTTAGCTTTAGTCAGTCATCGCTCCTGATGAAGCTAACATGGTTAGCGAAACGCGCGTGAAAAAATAAAGTGTTGGGTGTAGTGGTGATATATATACTGAGTAGTATCATTGTGCCAAATATTCTAGATTCCCAACTGAGTTTGATTTTGTCATATAGTGATGATTAATACATGATGCAAGGTTCAAAACTCTAATACCATTATTTATTGGAATATTTAAGTGTTCATGATCAGCATATTGATTGAAAATATATTTTCATTAGGAAGTAAAAGTTTATCCATTAACATCATATTAGAGATGTTATTTGTATCATTATGACATCGTGTCTGTAATAACATTCTACACGAATTTACTTTCATTAGTAGAAATAACTTTTTGTGCACTTCTTTGTATATTTTATGATTCTTTCTTTTTTATAACGCTATTTAAATCGATTACCAATTTACACAATATTTTTAAATGTTTAAAAGATGTACTAATGCCCTGGGTTATTACTATTAGTGTTCCGTACGGAACACTTATAAGATGACTTCGGTGTCTGTCTGTCTGTCTGTCTGTCACACCCGATTTTCTCCGAAACTATTTTTCATAGAAAGTTGAAGTTTGGTAATAATATAGGGATTGATGGCCTCATCAGAGCCATGTAGTTTTGAAAGTTAAATTTTGACTGAAGGGGTTAGTTTTGGGGGGGAAATCGGAAGTGAAAAAAAAAATTTTACTATGTCATCGAGTGTGATACCAAATGAAAACTTGTGAAAACACGAGTAAAAAATATATATACAATGTAATACTTGCGCGCATTTTTCTTTGTATTATTTTTAAAAAATCGCGAAAAATCGCTGTCCACCCGCCTTATCTCGAAAAGTGCTTACCAAAAAATTTTGAAAAAAGTCTGGAATATTCTCTACGGGGTGTAGATTGAACGAAAATTATCACCTTTAATAACTTTATCTGGTATATAAAATAAACAAAAATTTCAAGGTCATCAGTTTTCAGTGAAGATTGGAAACAAACTTTGTTGAAAACTCATTTGGGGTGTGTTTTGTGAAGTCACTGATCATTTTATACCTCCGTAATAAAATTTTTAATTTTAAAAGCAATCAACGTACGGAACACTAATTGCGCAAGTTTAATTTGCACTTGACCGGTTATTATATTTATAATATAAATCATTCCAAAGTTTACAGAGACAATATACAAAAAAGTTACTTCTACTAATAAAAGCAATTCCATGTGGAATATTTGAAATAACCTAGACAAGGTTTAGATTCCATAGCAACTGTAATAGGTTTAATTTTCAGATTATTTTAGTGACTCGACTGAACTTATTGTTGAAAGAGTTAGTTTGATAGCAGCCTGTACATTTAAAATTCTTGTTAACTTTTAGGTATTCTTTGCAACCCTTATCGCAACTTGGAATTTTGGTAATACAAGTCCATATCTAGAGGTATTTGGAATGGCAAGAGGTGCGGCACATAAAGTTTTTAAAATAATAGAAAGTGAACCTATTATGTATAAACAACATGATGTTGGAAGAAGACCTGACTTTACAACCGATATTTATTTTAAGAATGTTAAATTTAGGTATCCATCAAGACCTGATGTGCCGGTAAGTTATTTCTGCTGGATAGTAGATATAATTTAATTACTAATATTTTTTTCAGGTTTTGAAAGGTATTGACATAAAAGTTTCATTTGGGGAAACAGTAGCTTTAGTAGGACATTCTGGATCTGGAAAGTCTACCGTGGTACAACTATTACAAAGGTTTTATGATCCATCTTCAGGTACGGTAAGTATACTTTTAATTGTAGCTATGCATAATTAGAGAAGAGAGGGTCTTCTTCTTTTAGTGCCGTGACCGCTATCGGTTGTTGCCTGATATATCGACTATCACAGTTTTACTTACGGCTGCTTGGAATAGTTTTTTTTAAAATTTTATTTTATTTAATTTCCCATTTATTTACAATCTGTAACCACTAAAGATACAAGTAAATGTTTTAAAAACTTAAAATGTTATGTTGAAAATTATCCTCTGACAATTTTCGCTATTCACTAATTTTAAAATAAAATTATTTCTGTTTCCGGGAATTGCATGACTTAGAATCTGATTGGAAGATCGCTGGGGATGGATCTCTTGAGTCTACGATGCAAGGATGGTTGCATGAGGTCATGTGTCAAACTATTGGGGTGATGTAATCTGTTTTTATATATTTTTTGGAATGGTGACCTATTTCTTCTTTAACTGATTTGATTGCAAGATCTCGTGAAATGAATTCGTTTGGTATATACCAAGGAGTATCCGTAATAGAGCGAAGGACTTTTGCTTGAAATCTTTCAAGAATTTCAATGTTAGACTTGGATGCAGTACTCCAGAGTTGGGTTTCAAAATTGCCTTGTAAACTAATAACTTGTTTTGTAGTGTTAGCTGTGATCTGCGCCCAATTAACCAATATAATTTGCTGAATTTAATTCCTAGTTGTTTGCGTTTGGTATATATATATATATATATATATATATATATATATATATATATATATATATATATATATATATATGTTTTTTCCAGGTCATTCTTCGATCTAGGTGCATTCCCAGGTATTTTACGTCTTCACATTGTTTGTTTTCGCTATTGATTGTTTATTGATACAGGCGTTGACTTGAATGCGCCACTTCTTCATCCACGACTGTAACTTGTCCAAGTTGGTTTGCAGACGCCGTGAGGCGACAGCTGGGTCTCGATGAGTTGAGTGGATCCGCCATGTAGATAAGGTATAGGACTGGCCCAAGTACACTGCCCAACTCCTGCGTTAAGTGGGTACAGTGAGGTCTGCTCGTCTTGATGTCGTAAAAGGAATTGACGGTTTTGGAGGTAATATTTCAGAATCAAAAAGTAGTTGAGAGGGAGGTTTTTTTCTTAGTTTGTATAAGAGGGCATCATGTCCAAACCTGACTAAGGCCTGGAAGATGTCCAAAAAAACTGCTGAGCAGTAATTTTTCTTGTCTATTGCCTGATTCACAACCTTTACGGCGCGGTGGACTTGTTCGATAGTGGCATGTTGCTGGCCGAAGCCAAATTGATGATTTGGGATTAATTCACGTTCTATGAGAATACTATAGGTGTTAATCTGTTTATTAGCAACTTTTTGAAGACCTTGGACATAACAGGAAGTAGACTAATAGGCCTGTATGATCTTCCAAAGGCTTGCCCGGTTTAGAAATCAATATAATGTGGGCTATTTTCCACGCCTGTGGAAAGTAACCGGTTCTTAAAACTGCATTAAGTACTTGAGTTAGATATGTTATCCCTTTCTTAGAGAATTCTTTCAATATTTTGCTAGTAATGTTGTAATGTGTAGTTGAATTTTCTGGTATACTTGATTCGGAGTAAGATTTTTTAAGGGTAGTTCTAACTGAAATGGATAGTCCAGCTGGCATCGGATTTCGTTTTCTGTATACATGTTTATGTCGTCTGGGCCTGAGGGGTGCGGTTGAAACACTTCCGCGAGGTGGTTAGCAAAGACTTCAGCTTTCTCTTTGTTGCCTCTTGCCCAGTGGCCATTATTAGTTCGTATAGGAGGATTGGGTTGTTCTGGTTGCTTTATTTTACGGGTTGCCCACCAGAGGGAATAGTTAGAAGCTTCTGTAGCTGACAAATTTTGTAAGTAATATTGGATACTTTTGTTTTTGTGAGAATTGAGGATTCGTTTAAGCTATACAATGGCACGATTCACGGCTTTATCTTGAGGTGCTCGTGTCATTTGCCACACTTTTCGTAGTCTTCATTTGTCTGCAATTTGTTGCTTAATTGTATTAGGTAATTTTGTTGCCTTGGTACTGGTTTTTCTTGCAGATGTTGATTGCATGACAGTTTCTTCTATTGATTTATTCAGGTGTTCTATAGCATGGTCTACATCATAGGAGGTTTTTAATGGAATTTGTGTATTTATTTTAGTATCGAGTAGTTATGGAAATTTATCCTAGTTGGTATGTTTGGTGCCTATTTTCGATAAGTGTTTCCTTTCAATGGGTTCTATTGTTATTGTAACCAGTATAGGTGAATGGTTTGATGACAATTCGAAGCAGGATTGTGCACTTTGAAGTTTTTTAGGAATGCCTTTAGTTATACTATCTACTAATCTATTAAGTGCGGGATTTTGGTTTTGTCAGTTGACCAATATGTGGGTTCATTAGTCGATAGAGGTTTGAGGTGGTTCTTTTCCATAGCCAAATATAGTTGTCTACCTTTCGAGTTTATTAATCTAGATCCCTAATAGGAATGCTTAGCATTAAAGTCGCCTCCGATAAAAACTCTATTACCAAGGGTATGGGAGAATGTTTGGTATTGTACGGTAATTGCAAAGGTTTAATATTGTTCTTATCTGTTCCATGAGTGATGTTTTTTAGCATTTTGCTTTAACTCAGTCATGTCCTTCAACTTCTGTTTGTGAAGTGAGTTTCAGATATTAGCATTATGTCAGTTTTGTGAGTCAGTCAAGATTTTTATTTCTTGGGTTGGGGGGGAAGAGTTGGAATTTCTGACTGGATCACGTGGTTTCGCGTGGTTTCTCGTATTTCTTGTTGGATATTTCTGTTACCGGCAACATGAGCGTAACTAACCCCAGGTTGTAGAGTTTCAGCAGCAGCAACGCGAGATAGTGGTGGGTGTGGTTTTGATCTAAGTGTAGGAAACTTATTCTTTTGTAGGTATTTGTTGACGACGCAACCTTTATACTTTGCTGGATGGTTTCCGTTGCTCGGAATAGTTGCTGGCTTCCTAAGTTTTTGAGCCATGAAGTCGTCCTTCGTCCGACACTTCTTTTTCCCAGTATGTTGCCTTGAATTATTAGGTCTAAGCTAGTATAGTTTTTAGGATTTCTCGGTACGTGTCCTAGGTATTCCAGTTTTCTGTTCTTTATTGTATTCACTATTTCTGTTGTTTTATTTAAGTTCTGTAAAATTGATTCATTGGTTATTCGGTCAGCCCACTTAATTTTCAATATCCGTCGGTAGGTCCACATTTTAAAAGCCTCCAAAAGTCTAAATAACGTGTCCATGACCGTCCACGCTTCTATTCTGGTGCAGGAAAAACATAACATCTAATCATCCTTACATGGAGGACTATGTTTAGGTCGTAGCTACATAGAACTTGTTTCATTTTTACAAAGGTTGCTCGTGCCGTCACTATTCCACTCTTAACTTCCCAACTTGGATCCCATTGATCGTTAATTATAGTTCCGAGATAGGTTAATTTATTTACTCGTTCGAGGCTCATGCCATCAATTTTTATTCCATCATCATGGGCAACACCTTGCTTACTTATCATGATATATTTAGTTTTGCTGGTGTCAGCCCATAGTCTTTGCATGAACTCGTTATTTTGTTTATTAGATATTGTAGTTGCTTGTTGGAATTTTCCAGAATTAACGTTTCATCAGCCTATCAGTTGTTATTGATCACTAGTCGATTGATTATCATACCGGCATTAATATCATCAAGAGTTTCTTTACAGATTTGCTCAGAATATAGGTTGAATAGTAAGGGGAGATAAAATACATCCTTGTTATCTACTTAAGTCGTTTTTAAAATCTGCGTCATTTTGTCATGTTGTTCCTGATCGTACGCCTTCTTCAAATCAATTGAGCACATATACACGTTGTAGTTAACGTCTCGACATCTCTGTATCAGGATTTAAGTGTTAAATAGTGCTTCACGTGTGCCCAGGATGTTTCTGAAGAGAGGGTGCAAAATCAAAAAAGGACAGGTAGTAAAGTAACTACGATATATTTTTATTATTTATTACTTTATTTTTTAGATAACAATTGATGATGTTAATTTAAAAGATATCAATTTAAGTCATTTGAGACAGAATGTCGGCGTTGTAAGCCAAGAACCTTCCTTGTTCGCTACAACTATTGCTGAAAACATTAGATATGGAAAGCTGAATGCCTCCATGGATGAGATAAGTGAGCAATTTTTTCTATTTAAAATACGTATTTAATATCATTGTCTAGTGCAAGGATGCGAAGTCTGTTGCAAATATTATATAAGACAATATCTTATTTTTTAGTCAATGCAGCAAAGAGGGCGAATGCTCATAAATTTATTTCCAACTTACCCCATGGTTACCAAACACTTATAGGCGAAAAAGGAGCACAGTTATCTGGAGGACAAAAGCAAAGGATAGCAATTGCTAGGGCTTTAATTAAACAACCTAATTTATTGATATTGGACGAAGCTACTTCTGCTTTAGATACTGCTAACGAACTTGAGGTTCAAGCTGCTTTAGATGCTGTAAGTAAACTTGATAAGAGGAAGAGGGATACAGAGTTTTGATATGCCATTTCAAATATTTTAAAAACAAAATTATATTGAATTGATTACACAGCCCCACAAAAAAAAGTGGGGTATACTTTTGATGCGATATATCAGATCCGTAGTATTTTTGCCCGCTGATCACGAATCTGACGTCAGAATATTGCCATCACATCTCAATTTTTTTTCTAACCTCAAAAAATAGGTAAAAATTAATAAAAAAATATACTCCTAAAAAATTGATTCAAGCTTTTTCATGAATCAAAAGATGTATTAATATGTATTCGGACACGCTAAGCTAATATTCATCGGTTGGATTAAGCCATACAGTTCTGTTTTCTTTCTAACCTCAATAAATCAGACAGATATAGTGCTTCTCGAATGCAAAAACGAATTCAAATTAAAATTCAACCGATCCTTACCAAATTTGGTACACGGGGATTTTTTGGGTCGCTGATCACGAATCTGAGGTTGGATTTGCAAAATTCAAGATGGCAGATGTTTTCGCGCCATTTTGAACGCCGAGAAAATTCATCGGTCGATTTTTATTCTTCTACCTGCATCCAGGGCACCTCCACGTGGTGACGGTGGGCAACGGTGTTACTCCACTAGCCGGCAGAGTCCCTGGATAACGGCTTAGATGCCGTCATGGCAGGTAGAAGAAAGAGAATTACGATGCAGGGACTCGGAAACCCAGTATCGGCGGTTGGTCAGGGTGGGAAAGCGGGCCCGCAGCCGTCGTCATCCAGCGACCGTAGCTGTTCATGTGTGGGTGACTTGGCTCATGTAGAGTATAATGCTACAAGAAAACGGTCTCACGGTACAAGGACTTTTCATAAGTGCGATAAAAACAGTGATTCATTTTGTTATATTTGCTGTCAACACGTATTGAGTAAAATGGGGTCACCGATAACGGATAAGATTAAAACCTTATATAAGGATTGTTTTAACATTGAAATACAGCACCAGGATACAGATTGGGTTCCCCACATCATTTGCAGTTCTTGCAAAATAATGTTGTACATCAATAAGAAGGCGATTAAATATTCCAGACCAGCAATATGGAATAGACCATACAGTGAAAATGATTGCTACTTTTGTATGAATGTTGTATCTAGGCATAACCGAAAAAATAAAAGCTCTAATACTTATAACGATGTTTCGACAGTAACAAGACCAACTAAACTAATTCCGCCTCCTGAACCACTTGATGCTGATGTTATGGAAACAAATGATTTCACCTTATCAGTTCATGCCGAAAACATTGAGACTGTCGAAAAAGATTCAAACACTGTTACTAATGAATGTTCTAGTGACAACCTATCATATACTAGTGACACAGATAAAGAATTTCTACCATACAACCGTAAACCAGAACCAATACTCGTATCACAGTCAGAACTTAGTGATCTAGTCAGAGATTTAGGCTTATCCAAAGATGGTTCAGAGCATCTTGCTTCCTTTTTAAAGAAAAGACATTTACTTAAGCCAGAAGCTACGATTTCTTATTATAGAAACAGAGATGAAGAATTTCGAAAATATTTCACAATGGACGAGGAATTGTCACTTTCATATTGTACCGATGTAAAAGGTCTAATGGATGAATTTCAAAAAATAACTCATACGATCCTGAAGAATGGAGACTGTTCATTGATTCTTCTAAACGGAGCATTAAGGCAGTTTTGCTGCATAATACCAACGTTTACGCTCCCATTCCGATTGCTCATTCCACAGTTATGGAAGAGCAATATGAAAAAATGAAGCAGCTTTTGATAAAAATAAAATATGCTGATCATAACTGGAAAATTTGTGGAGATATGAAAATTGTAACAATATTGCTTGGCCAACAGTCAGGGTTTACACTTTATCCCTGTTATAAATGTCTGTGGAATAGCAGAGACAGGGAACGTCATTATAAGAAAAAAATTTGGCCAACAAGAGAATCGTTCACTCCTGGTGAAAATAATGTATTGTTTCCACCATTGGTAGATCCAGGAAAAGTTCTTATTCCCCCACTTCACATTAAGCTTGGACTTATGAAGCAATTCACGAGAGCATTAGATACAAACGGCCCATGTTTCAAATATTTGCATAAAAAATTTCCGAAATTTTCTGAAGCTAAAGTTAAGGCAGGCGTATTTGACGGGCCACAAATAAGAAAATTGTTTCAAGATTCATTATTTGTTACTAAAATGAATAAAGTTGAAAAAGCTGCTTGGCTTAGTTTTAAAGAAGTCGCAACAAACTTTTTGGGAAATAATAAAAGTCCTAAGTACAAAGAAATAGTCGAGAAAATGGTAAAAAATTTTCAAACATTAGGTTGCTTAATGAATCTAAAATTACATTTCCTGGACTCCCACATCGATTATTTCCCAGATAATCTTGGTGACTTAAGTGAGGAGCAAGGGGAACGTTTTCACCAAGATCGATCTGAAAATCATAGAAAATCGGTATCAAGGACGATGGGATGACCATATGCTAGCGGACTATTGCTGGTCGCTAAAAAGAGAAACAAGTCCTCAAAAGCGTTTGGGCAGAAAGCCTTTGAATAGGTCATTCGCGGAAAAAAGAACAAGATACAGCCAAAAAAAGGAAAGTTAGGCGCGGGTCTAACCTTCGCAATTCTAGGGCTTAAGGGTCTACTATTTGAAAGTATATGGTTTAAAAGTCCTGGTTTTGAGTTTATTGGGTCTCATTTTTAAAGTTACAGGGTTATTGAGGTCTATTTTTTGAGGTTACAGGGTGTGGGAGTCTAAGGTTTCAGGGTTCAGGGTTTAAGAGTATCAGGTTTGAGGATTCCCCAACTGTATACCAAATTTGGTAGGAATCGGTTGGTTTTCAAAAATTTTGTCCGCCATCTTGGATCCGCCATTTTGAATTTTGCAAATCCGACCTCAGGTTCATGATCAGCAACCCAAAAAACCCCCGTGTACCAAATTTGGTAAGAATCGGTTGAATTTTAATTTGAATTCGTTTTTGCATTCGAGAAGCACTATATCTGTCTGATTTATTGAGGTTAGAAAGAAAACAGAACTGTATGGCTTAATCCAACCGATGAATATTAGCTTAGCGTGTCCGAATACATATTAATACATCTTTGGATTCATGAAAAAGCTTGAATCAATTTTTTAGGAGTATATTTTTTTTGTGGGGCTGTGAATTATCTAAGGATACCAAAATCCAACCAAATTACTTTCTGTGATTGGTTTAACCGATAGCTTATATAATATTAAACGACAATTTCAAGTAATAATTTTGCTCAAATAATATCACAAAAATTATTATTAGTTGTAAACTGTCTCAGAGTTTAATATGAGATTGAATAATCCAATTTTCATGCACAGTTCTATTGCGTGTAGGTACATCTAATGGTCAGGTTAGTTCAGGTTATATATTACTAAAATTAGATTTTCATTTCAAAGTCATTAAACCCTTTCGCATTTTGGATCATCTATGAAGCAATTTTAAAATTGATAAATAAAAGTGCAGAGAAATATACGCTACATCTATAGAACCATTTTGAAATTTATAGACAGGACTGTAAAGACACCTATAAAAAATATAAAAATCTCTCACATGCTTAATTCATTGTGATGTAGATATATCAACTGTTTTCATGCTTGACAATATTAACTCAGCAGAAAATTGCGTCTTGAACATTTATTGAACTCAGCTTAGTTTGGGTTAGTAGTAATGTAGGTAATTGGACTTCGGTGACTTTTTTGTTCTGTTTAAGTACAATGATGCAAATTATGTAATATTTTCCTATTATCTAGATAAGTGGAGATTGCACAAAAATGGTGGTTGCTCACAGGTTATCTACTATAAGAAATGCTACCAGAATAATAGTTTTCGATAACGGGGAAATAATAGAGGCAGGATCACATCAAAAACTTATGGAAATTAAAGGTGCTTATTATAATATGATAAATTCTCAGGGATATACGGAACTAAATAAAGAACGTAAGTATATTATGTTTATTAACTTTTGAAAAAAGCAAAGCAAGTATATGCTTAAAAGCAAGTTCAAATACTAGGGAGTGTTATGACGAATTGCTGTTAAACTTTTATATATATGTATATATATATATATATATATATATATATATATATATATATATATATATATATATATATATATATACATAGGGTGTTACGGAATTCAGTACATATATATTGAAACTGGCGCCTCCTTGATACAGAAAATTTACCTTAAATAGCTGATCCCAACAATAAAGGAAAAAATCGACCCCAAAAAATAATGACATGAGTATTTCTTTTTACGCAGCCACTGGTGAACCATACAACCCCACATTGTTGTTCACATTTGAACAGACTTTTCCTAAACAAATTTAATAAAAAAAATATTATGAAAATTGTTACCTTTTAAAATAAACAGCAATAAATTAATTACACAAGTTTTATATTTCAATATTTTATTATAATAAGTAAAAATTTTATCACATGTAATCCCCAAAAATTGTATTTGCCTTGCCGCTGTAAAAATGCCAGATATACTTTATTCTAAAACCGACAAAGGATCTCTCTCTTGTCGACCGACAACAAAGGATTTCTTAGCGGCGTTGATGGCTTTGTCGGCAGCTTAGTGGCTCTCTGCTTGGCTCTAGTTAAGTGACAGCATCTTCTATCAAAACGTCAAAATCACATTTAGTTTGTTTATTTACAACGAACGTTTACAAATTTTGAATTATGTTGTGGGTAAAGGAAGAGTTTTTTAGAGATAGATTAATATAATGTTGGCAATTAATAAATTTTTAGAAAGCGTAGAGTATAGCAGCAAGTGGGATAGTCGTTCGGTACAGTTGGTTTAGTTATAAATAGGTTACGCACAACTTAGGATATTTTATATGGGGTCGAGTACATTTAAGGTACATAAAATAATAAACAAACACGTTTTTAACCCTACTTTTTTTATTTTTAAGTTTAATACTAAAAAAATCTTACATTTCTTTTGAGAAAATCGTTTACCATTTCGGTATTAATCTTGGAAAAGTTCAGAAAAAAATATATTCAAAATTCTATTTTTATTTTGCCTAGATCCAAACCGCTGTTAACATAAAAGTAAAAATCAGCTGGTAAGGGGTAATGATCCGGTTGTTCTCGCGCGTTACCAAGGAATTATTTCTTTTTAAATAATAGATAAAAAATTGTCTTAATTATGGTTAAAAATTACTTTTGCTAGGCGTTTTCTATTATTATTTTCATTTGTTAATAAATTAACTTTACTCGAAATTTGAAGATCTGTAATTGTTGAGGAAAATCGTATATTTGGTAACACAGGGTTTCACCTGAGATAGTTTATACGTTGGCGGCCTTTCAAGTGCGGGTGGGTTTTTTAAATGATTTGGTAAAAAATAGTTTTGCCCCTTTTTTTAATTTTTCAAAAATTTTTTTATTTGAAAAAAAACACCGAGTCCCCGTTTCAATATATGTAGTGAATTTCACTACATATATTGAAACGAGGTAAGCTTATTTCCATTTCTAGACTCTGGGAGACTACAGCTTCTAAATAGTGTACCTAGAATAAAATGGTCTGCATATTTCTACCTTAAACTTCCATGCATTATCCAAGAATATGACCTTCTGTAAAAAAATTTAAAATGAACACTAAATTTCAGTCTCTCACACTAAATAATAACGTAACACAATCAACTTTATTCCAAGATATATAACATAACATACACTCAGCTTTCTCTAATCTCCTCTACAATCCCTTTGACCCCATATATATATATATATATATATATATATATATATATATATATATATATATATATATATATATATATATATATGTATATATATATATATATATATATATATATATATATATATATATATATATATATATATATATATGTATATATATATATATATATATATATATATATATATATATATATATATATATATACACTAAAATTTCGGATTTCACTCCGTTCATCTAACAATGAATTTGCACGACGTTTCGTCAAAATCTCATTTGGTATTTTCAAGTGTTCCCGCTGTTGCTGCTACTCGATACTGTGATCTTGCTGCTGCTGCCGCTCGAAGCTAACTGAGAAACCGACGTGCGGTCGCCGTCTTTCAGAGGTTGGCGTCTACGCAAATTGTAGGTAGAGGAGTCGGAAATCTTCGTCCGAGCATCGGTGTTTGCCGGCTGGATGGTAATTACGGCGCTATGTTGATTGCTGCCTTCTCGATGTTTTGGTTATTCCTTGGTTTAGCTAGCAGACCCTTCCATGTAGTGGAGATATTCAGCGCATCATCTCACTTATTGGAAATCGAAAAGAATGGGCAATTACATAAGCGAGATGATGCGCTGAATATCTCCACTACATGGAAGTGTCTACTAGCTAAACCAAGGAATAACCAAAATATCGAGAAGGCAGCAGCCAACATAGCGCCGGAACCCTTAATTTTTCATAATACTATTGAAACTATACAATATTTAATAATTCCATTAGGAACTTCAACACGATTTAACTAAGTAACACCTCTTGCTTCCTTCCTCACCCCTCAGAAGTTTAACTCCAAATAATTGTGCATAAAATTTGTTCTGTATCTTAACAAAAAAAACAGGTAAAATCACTACATTACCCTTTGCCTTAAACGACAGCCCTAAAAAACTATATGTTTCGTTCTTCCTATAGAAATTATTTGAATACCAAATCGTGTCAATACACCGACAGACAAATAGATTAATGGAAATGAGTGACTCTGTTTTTTCGTGATCTAAAGACTCTAAAACGTAAAAAAGAAAAAATCTAGGAGGGTGATTCTTTGACGATTACACAGCCCCACAAAAAAAAAGTGGGGTATACTTTTGATGCGATATATCAGATCCGTAGTATTTTTGCCCGCTGATCACGAATCTGACGTCGGAATATCGCCATCACATCTCAATTTTTTTCTAACCTTAAAAAATAGGTAAAAATTAGTAAAAATTAAGAAAAATATACTCCTAAAAAATTGATTCAAGCTTTTTCATGAATCCAAAGATGTATTAATATGTATTCGGACACGCTAAGCTAATATTCATCGGTTGGATTAAGCCATACAGTTCTGTTTTCTTTCTAACCTCAATAAATCAGACAGATATAGTGCTTCTCGAATGCAAAAACGAATTCAAATTAAAATTCAACCGATTCTTACCAAATTTGGTACACGGGGGTTTTTTGGGTTGCTGATCATGAACCTGAGGTCGGATTTGCAAAATTCAAAATGGCGGATCCAAGATGGCGGACAAAATTTTTGAAAACCAACCGATTCCTACCAAATTTGGTATACAGTTGGGGAATCCTCAAACCTGATACTCTTAAATCCTAAACCCTGAAACCTTAGACTCCCACACCCTGTAACCTCAAAAAATAGACCTCAATAACCCTGTAACTTTAAAAATGAGACCCAATAAACTCCAAACCAGGACTTTTAAACCATATACTCTCAAATAGTAGACCCTTAAGCCGCGCCTAACTTTCCTTTTTTTGGCTGTATCTTGTTCTTTTTTTTCCGCGAATGACCTATTCAAAGGCTTTCTGCCCAAACGCTTTTGAGGACTTGTTTCTCTTTTTAGCGACCAGCAATAGTCCGCTAGCATATGGTCATCCCATCGTCCTTGATACCGATTTTCTATGATTTTCAGATCTTGGTGAAAACGTTCCTCTTGCTCCTCACTGTAGTCACCAAGATTATCTGGGAAATCATCGATGTGGGAGTCCAGGAAATGTAATTTTAGATTCATTAGGCAACGTTTAGTTTGTTGGTCTTGTTACTGTCGAAACATCGTTATAAGTAATAGTGCTTTTATTTTTTCGGTTATGCCTAGATACAACATTCATACAAAAGTAGCAATCATTTTCACTGTATGGTCTATTCCATATTGCTGGTCTGGAATATTTAATCGCCTTCTTATTGATGTACAACATTATTTTGCAAGAACTGTAAATGATGTGGGGAACCCAATCTGTATCCTGGTGCTGTATTTCAATGTTAAAACAATCCTTATATAAGGTTTTAATCTTATCCGTTATCGGTGACCCCATTTTACTCAATACATGTTGACAGCAAATGTAACAAAATAAATCACTGTTTTTTATCGCACTTATGAAAAGTCCTTGTACCGTGAGACCGTTTTCTTGTAGCATTGTACCCTACATGAGCCAAGTTACCTACACATGAAGAGCTACGGTCGCTGGATGACGACGGCTGCGGGCCCGCTTTCCCACCCTGACCAACCGCCGATACTGGGTTTCCGAGTCCCTGCATCGTAATTCTCTTTCTTCTACCTGCCATGACAGCATCTAAGCCGTTATCCAGGGATTCTGCCGGCTAGTGGAGTAACACCGTTGCCCACCGTCACCACGTGGAGGTGCCCTGGATGCAGGTAGAAGAATAAAAATCGACCGATGAATTTTTTCGGCGTTCAAAATGGCGCGAAAACATCTGCCATCTTGAATTTTGCAAATCCAACCTCAGATTCGTGATCAGCGACCCAAAAAATCCCCGTGTACCAAATTTGGTAAGGATCGGTCGAATTTTAATTTGAATTCGTTTTTGCATTCGAGAAGCACTATATCTGTCTGATTTATTGAGGTTAGAAAGAAAACAGAACTGTATGGCTCAATCCAACCGATGAATATTAGCTTAGCGTGTCCGAATACATATTAATACATCTTTGGATTCATGAAAAAGCTTGAATCAATTTTTTAGGAGTATATTTTTCTTAATTTTTACTAATTTTTACCTATTTTTTTGAGGTTAGAAAAAAATTGAGATGTGATGGCGATATTCTGACGTCAGATTCGTGATCAGCGGGCAAAAATACTACGGATCTGATATATCGCATCAAAAGTATACCCCACTTTTTTTTTTTTGTGGGGCTGTGTTATCTTTAGCAAAGACATAAAAAGGTTGACTTTTTAGTTTCAGGTTAAAAGAGTCAGATAGGATCATGGTATTATTTTGTTTGTCGCTTTTAGAAGCTGTATCAATGTCTATAAACATTATTACTAGTGAATATCTTGAAAACTGTTAAATTTAGTTATAAAAAAATTACATAAGAAAAACTTCTAAGAATAATTTAAATATACAGAGTGTTAAAAGTGTTACAAATAAAGTAACAAAGTTCGTATCAATTACTATCATAATGAGAAAAGATAAAGATATTTAGGTAGAAACTCCTTCTATCTCATATATTCAAGAATAGGACTTACAGAGAGGCCACTTTTGAATTTTAGATTAGCAGCAAATTTAGCGGTGAAATATGTTTTACGTTATTTATAACATTAATTGTTTTTATAATATTAAAATATTCAATAATTGTTATTTATTTTAGACGATAATAAAAATAAGTTGACAAAATCTAAAAGTATGTCTTCCAAGTCCTATGAAGCGGGTGAAACTGAGGAGGAAGAGGTTAAAGAGGTAAAGATTTTAATTGCTATTATTGTTTGATTACTATAGATAACCCCCATGATTCTCTTATAGTTTTTCAAGTTATAAATAATTTAAAATTTGTGTCTAAACAACTATTTTTTTATTTTTGATGTTTGCGTTATTACGAATAACTTGGAAAAAGGCAAGTAGCATTCTAAAATTACTGGACAATGAGCCACGTAACAAACAAAAGGTTTATCACGAACTGACTACACATTACAAATAGTGGACAAATATTTCTCTGGAGCTCGATAGTGAAGTACGAAAGAAAAATTCACCTGGTTTGTTGGCCTTTTCAACAGGTTTTGTTGCAATAGTGCTGGTTCATCATGTCAGTGGTTACATAATTGATTTATTGTAAAATTTAACTACCTTGTCAATCGATCAAAAAGGGGGCCTGGGTAAAGGTTTATTTTTAATTGACCAAGTACGTAATCTCATGATTTCGCCAGTTAATAGTTTAGATTTGTTTTCTGTATTAACACCATCGGCAGGTAAGATATTTGGAAGCAACTTTGCAACCTCGATCGAACCAAAAATTACCATACTGTTAAAAGAACATTTTCTCGAAAAAAGGACATAAGCTTCCACGTCGTCCTAAATCACATCAGACACCTAGTTATCACAATCAGATGTGTTTTCAGAGCTAAAAACTAATCCCTATTCAAGTGGAAGTTTGATATTCTTCAAGTCCCACACATATGAACATTCGTTATATCAAATATTACGCTGGAATGGAGTATGTTGACCTTTTCAACTGGTTTTGCTGCAGTAGTCCTGGTTCATCATGTCAGTGGTTACATAATTGATTTATTGTAAAATTTAACTACCTTGTCAATCGATCAAAAAGATCTTGGATTACTGGGCCAGGGTAAAGGTTTGTCTTTAATTCTCTGAGTTTATTTAATAGCATAGGATTTGAATCAATGGAATCAGTAAAATCCCCCTTTAAAACATTAGCTACTTGGCTGACAAATTGAAATCCACTATTTT
This sequence comes from Pachyrhynchus sulphureomaculatus, assembly GCA_019049505.1. Lineage (NCBI taxonomy): Eukaryota > Metazoa > Arthropoda > Insecta > Coleoptera > Curculionidae > Pachyrhynchus > Pachyrhynchus sulphureomaculatus. Next base: position 118,065,031 of record CM032453.1, read on the forward strand.
TTTCCATAACATTCCGAAATTTTTGATAAATTTTGCTCTCAATTTTACCTGCGACTTTTTCAAAAGCGACCTCACATTGCTTTATTAGTTGAACACTTCGGGTTAATGGCAAATTAGATTCCTCCATTTGAGTTATGGTTTTAGAAACAAAGCTATAATTTGTTTTAAGAAAGGAAAGTTGTTGTTTTATTTCCTTGTTTTTGAATAATCGTTTAAGTAAGTTCTGTAAGGGATTGAGAAGATTCATCTGATGATTCTGCAATTAGACCATCTAGTTGACAGAAGTTGTTGCAATAAAAAAATGGTGCTTCCAACCAAGTGCCCCATCTTGTAATAACAGGCTGAGGTGGAAGAGGAGTGTTTGGTAGTTTTTCTTTGTAGAACTGAATCCTTAAAGGCGCTTTAAGAAAGATTTTCTTCATGTTAGAAATTAAGCTATTCACAAGCGGAAAATGATTCCTAATTTCCTCAGCAATCCTATTTAAAGCATGAGCGAAACATGTCACATGTATTAAGTTTGGATAAAAAATTTTCAAATTTTGCCCGGCCTTTATCATGTACGGTGTTGCGTCTGACAAAATAAGCAAAAAATTATCTCCTGGAACAGGCGTAGGAAGAAAAAACTTCAATAGTTCCTCTTGAACAAATCTGGCCACTGTCAATGCATTTGTTTTTTCTAACTGTTTGGAAACAATCAGATAAGATTTTGGCAAAATATCGTCGCTAAGAACTCCAATCAATAAATGCGCAATATACCATCCTCTTGAATCGAGTGTTTCATCAATACATATGTAAAAATGTTCGTTGCGAATTTTACCTTTAATTTCCTCAATTACCTGTGAATACAAGGAGCTTACGTCGTTTCTCCGTATTGTTGTTTCACCTGGGATATTAAATTTGCAATACTTCTGGAGGAAGGAAGTAAAGTTTTGATTACGTAGCTTCGATAACGGAATGTTTGGTGTCATCATTGCACGGCATAGATCTCGGTTAAAGATGTCTTGTTCATTGAGCTCTTTATTTTTGTACGTTGGTTGGAAACATTGCTTTAATGTGTGTTGTGGCCTATCTCCAGGTTTCGTCTTACTCAATTTAGCAATATAGCAAGCAGTTTTCACGTGTTGCTCTATTTGAAATTTTTTATCGCATGGTATCTGCAATAAAAAAAAGAAAATTTAATTAAAATCCCAAGGAAAAAATTCGTTAAATAGAAATTTCGTTAAATAGAAAACTAGGTGCTTAGGGCAGGCAAAAATTAAAATTCTGCTTTGTACCTTTTTTATTAGATTACCTAGAAATACATACGTTTACGTATGTATTTCTATTTCGTGGTTTCGTTAAATGGAAATTTTGTTCGTTAAATGGAACAAAAATAACTTAAATAACATTGAAAATAGCATCCACGGCAAAATCCTGACAAAAATTTCGTTATGTTTAAATGTTAAACGAAAATGACATACCCTATATATTCAATAGGTATTCAAAAATTATACTTACAATTTTAAACACATGCAGAACAGTAGATTTTTCCCATATCTATTCTTAGTTCTTTGTATGGTTTAATCCACACTGACACACTACTGGCTTTGGGCATTTCACTGTAGTAAAATACGACTCACAAGATAAAATGCACAAGTCGACGTAACGACTTTTAAAGCACCACCAAAAGTGAAATCTAATAAATTAATAATGCAAGTATACTCTGATGGCCGTCTGGGGTTTACTGACTGGTTTTTACTGACCATAAAATAATAAAATTTATTTGGGGAAAACCACCGGCGCGGCGGCGGCGGCAGTCTAAACATTGACCCTTATTCCGAAAAATGAATGAAAACGACTGCCAAAGACCTACATTATTATAAATTCCTTCAAATATGCACATATATGCTATTTTTAAAGCATTTATGCAAATATTTAGAAAAATGCATATAATATGCAAAATATGCAATATATGCGCTTTGCTTATTTGGGTGTCCTTAGTTATGACTGTTGATGGTACTTTGCAAGAAAACCGAAAATTTCTATAAAGTCAGTGTTACTTGGTGATCGATAAGGGCAGCAGATGAACCTTGTTTATTAAATTGTTATTTCTAACGACATATAACATCAACATTTTTAAGTTCTCGTTAGCAAGATACTTTTGACAAAGAGACAGATCGAAAAGTTATTTTTGAACCTGAATTCAAGATATTGAGTGATAAGTTGATCTATACTAGTCGATGAACTAAATTTAGTTTCACGTAGGGTATATATAAGATATATTAAATTGCAGTTCTTGATTTTTTTAATGGACGTACCACACGTGTTGCAGGGAAATTCCTAAAGCGTTATAGGAGCGAAGCGTGTGCGAAAAAGCGTTTCACGTTGGTTTTGCATCGCTGGAAGTTGTACTCGGTGGGAAACACATTCCTGGGCAAATAATTCCAAAGGAATGATGTTCTCCATATAAAAGACTGCTTGAAAACTTTTGTACGAGGAGTAACACACTGGACCTCATACAGATGTGATGTATTAGTACGACTTGTATTAATAGCATGCACTGCTCTGGGAGGAATTAAGCGGGCTACATCCATCGAACACTTTCTATCAAAATACTTGTAGAATTGACTTAAGTTGCCAACCGTACTTCGATTAAGGTCTCTGATGAGTTTTAGCTCTCCAATCAGGTGAACATCTCTCATCTGAATAGTATCCAACAAATGCAGTGTATGTTTGGAAGCAGAGCTCCCAACATGGGAGCCGTATTATTGTGAAATGTAAGGCTTTCTAGTACGAATTAATATTCCCAGCTTTTGAGAAGCTCTCTTTGCTCTGCATGCGACATGTTCATGCCAAGATATATTTGCTCCCAAGTTATCGCCCAGCAACTTGAGTGACGATGCTAGAAGAATGGAGTGTCCCAACATAACTATGTTGGGTTCCGCAACGTTAACTTTTTTAGAAATAACTGCCACCTTAATTTTTGTAGCCTTAAATTCTACTTGGTTACTGTCACCCCAAGATAGAATTTCTTTCATATCTTTGTTTAGTTGAACGTCTTCCTGCTGTCTGCTGATATTTACATGAGTATCCGATGTTTGTTGCGAATGAAGAAATAAACGCACCGTCATCTGCAAAGGAGACAGTGGGGCCACCGACGTTGACAGTGACGATATTAGAAAGAAATCTGCCGACTGCCACTTGTAAAAAATGCTCTCTGAGGAAATTCAGGAGCCATAAACAAAACATTTGAGACATACCATAAGAGCGTAGCTTACCTAACAATCCGTCATGCCAAACACGGTCGATTGCCTTGGATATAGCAAGTGCCCTCGTTCGAGATTCTCGATAATGTTTAATTTCGTTGTTCCAAACATGTGTCGCATAAGTTTATAGTTGAACTGTTAATCTTTGCTTACAAAAGCCATATTGATGATCGCTAGTATTGTTAAATCCTTCTAGATATTTTAAAAGATGCTGGTTGATAGCCCTTTCCATAACTTTCGATATTATTGAAAGAAGTGATACTGGTCGGTAGTTTTTTTAGCAAGGTCTTCTTACCTTGTTTGGATATCGGCTGATCTCTGGCGCATTTCCAAGAGGAAGGATTCCCTTCCTGTAGAATAGGTTATAAAAGTCTATAGAAAACTGAAATTAGATCGTGCATTTTTTGAGTACTATCAGCGCCAGAAGCTTTTTCGGTGTCTAGTTTCATTAAAATACGTTTTATGGCACGCTGTCTAAAGATAATATCGGACATCCTTGACTGCACTATGGGAGGAGTGGGTTTTTTTCCTGGCAAATAGTCAGTAGAACATGAAGTCAAGAGTTCATCCAACAAGTTGGCGTTTTCAACAGGTGTTGTTGCAGTAGTATTAACAGATGTACGCGTGTGTGTGTGTGTGTGTGTGTGTGCGTGGTGGCATAGTGGATTTGGTGAAATTTTGACTAATGGCCTTAGCGACTGATCAAAAGGACCAGGAATTGTTGGATTAAGTAAGAAGTTTGTGTTTAATTCGTTGATTGTGTGTCTCCTTGGTTTCGTCGATACTTTCTTTGCATCTGTTTCGGGCACGAATAAAGATGTTATGATAGTTATGACGTTAGGATTTTCACGCCATTGTCGGTATGTAAGATGTTTAGATGCAATAGCTTCTTTGCATTTTAGGTCGAACCAAGGCTTGTTTTTGTAAGGACATTTCTTCAAAAAAGGGATGTAAGCTTCCATGCCAGCCAAAATTACATCGGAAACCTCCTTAGCGCAGTCGTGTGGATCGTTAGATCTACAATAAACGTGTAAACAAGGGAAAGTTCGAAAATACTCCATAAGGGCATCCGATTTAGCAGATTTGTCGTGCCAAATCATTCGCGATTTAGGAGCCTCGCTGCCACTAATCGATAGGATACTCAATGTTGAAAGCATTTTATGGTCGGAAAAACCTAACGGTGGATTCAAGGTGACAGTGTAAATCTCTGGATTGGTGGTTACAAAAAACTCAAGACGATGTGTTGGATTAATACTTGAGTTTAAATCTCTGATGTTTGAAACTACGATCTTCGCCTGACAACACCCTTGGCCAGCTTTTGACTAGGAGCTGAAAAGGGAACTATTTCGTCTCCAGTGTTTCTTGATTCTGCTAGCTTTATTATGATATTACTTTTGTCACTAGGCAGTCTTAGAATATCGATAATGCCACGAAACCTTAGTTCTAATAAAAACAACTTCCTGATGGAATCTGTTCTTTGAATTGTTACTTATGATTAGCACATCTTTATATACTGGGTTATTTTGTGAAAAAAATAGCAGGAATGTTTTTTTAACGAAGCCTCTTTGTTATTTTCGCTACTCAGGTACATTAATAATACATTTGATTTTTTTAGATTTTAGAGTTTTGCCTTTCCCTCTAAAAAATCTTTGTTATAATTTCTCTATCAATTACTAAGGTCATTCTTTTAAAAAAAAAGTTAAATAATAGTTTTAAAAAATGTTTTTTAGATTGACGAAAAAAACAAAGGTAAAGGTCAAAATGTATTCTTAAAAATATTGGGTATCAACAAACCAGAATGGATACCAATGATTTTGGGTTGCTTGTCTTCTTTAATGAATGGTGCATCTTTACCTCTTTATGGACTGATATTTGGTGATTTAATGGGGGTAAGAACTATTTAATTTGTTTTGGGGATATCTAGATAGAATTAAGAAAATTTTAAAATATATTTTAGGAAAGCAGTAATTTGAAATATACTATTTTTTTTTATGGGTCTAGCACACGTGCTACAGGGAAGTCCCTAAAGCGCTACAGGAGCGACACGTGTGCGGAGAAAGCGATTTACGTTGTTCTTGAATCGCTGTAGATTGTACTCGGTGGGAAACACAGTCCTGGGCAAATTATTCCAAAGGGATGATGTTCTCCATATAAAAGACTGCTTGAAAAGCGTTGTACGAGGAGTAACAAGCTGAACCTCATAGGATGTGAAGAATTAGCGCGACGTGTACTTCTAACATGCACCGCTCTGGGAGAAATTAAGCGGGCCACATCCTTCGAACACTTTCCATGAAAGTACTTGTAGAATCGGCTCAAGTCGCCAACCGTTCTTCGATGTTCCAGCGAATCAAGGCCGACGGTCAGTTCCGGGTCTCCAATCAGATGAACAGCTCTTCTCTGAATAGAATCCAACAAATGCAGTGTATGTTTGGGAACGGAGCTCCAAACATGGGAGTAGTATTCCATAGTTGGTCGAATTTGAGCTTTGTAAAGAATTAGCAGTTGTTGTGGAGTGTAAAGCTTTCTGGTTCGAAATAATATTCCCAACTTTTGAGAAGCTCTCCTTGCTATGCCTGCAACATGTTCATGCTAGGACATATTTGCTCCCAAATTAACGCCCAAGAAATTGAGTGACGATGTTAGAGGAATGGAGTGCCCCACATAACTATGTCGGGTTCAGCAACGTTAACTTTTTTAGAAAAAACTGCCGCCTGGGTTTTTGTAGCGTTAAATTCCGCTTGGTTACTGTCACCCCAAGATAGAATTCTTCCAGGTCTTTGTTAAGTTGAATGACTTCCTGCTGTCTGCGGATATTTGTCTGAGTAGCCGATGTCCGAGCGTTCAAAGTGAATGAAGAGCTAAGTGTACTGTCATCTGCAAAGCTGTAGATTGGATTCTCGGTCTTTTCCAGCAGATCGTTAATGTAAATGAAAAAGAGAGTAGGAGATGGTATGGAGCCTTGGGGTACACCGGCGTTGATAGTGAAGGTGTTAGAAAGAAATCCATCGACTGCCACTCGTAAAGAACGCTCTCTGAGGAAACATGAGAGCCACAAACAGAATTTTTCCGACATATCATAAGAACGTAGCTTAGCCAACAGCCCATCGTGCCAAACACGGTCGAATGCCTTGGATATGTCAAGAGCAACCGCTCGAGATTCTCCAAAGTGTTCAATTGCATTGTTCGAAACATGTGTTACATAAGTCAGAAGATCTCCTGTTGATCTATTTTTACGAAAGCCATATTGGTGATCGCTAATAATGTTGAATCCTTCAAAGTATTTTAGAAGATGCTGATTGATAGCCTTTTCCATGACTTTCGATATTATTGAAAGCAGTGCGATTGGTCGGTAGTTATTTGGCACGGTCTTCTTGCCTTTTTTAGGTATCGGCTGAACTGTAGCACATTTCCAGCAGGAAGGAAATATTCCCTTTCTGTAGGATAGGTTGAAAAGTCTACAGAAAACTGGTGTTAGTTCCCTCGCACAGATTTTAAGAACTATGGCAGGTATTCCGTCAGCGCCAGAAGCCTTTTTGGTGTCTAGCTTCATCATTTATTATAATTATATAAAAATTTAAATAATGTTTTGACAAAAAGCAACTCACCTATTAAAATATAACTTTCGAGATACCCCAACTCGAGACGGGCTTGCTCAAATTTGAGAAAAATAGAAAATGACATACAATTTCCGTAAAACATCCTTTGTTGCAATTGTTGATAATTTTGAGGTTATTCTCATATAATACCCGGTAGGTGATATTAAACGATATTTTTTCTTTAATATGAAAAAAATTATTCGATATTAAACATTACTTGATAAGCGACTGATTTTTTAACACTTCATGAATATAAAATTCTTTAATATCTTGTAGCGAAACCATTACGTATGTAAGATTTTGTAATTATTTTTTATTTTTAGATACTATCGATTACTGATAATGCTCTTCTCAGAAGTACAGCGAATTTCTTTTGCTTGTACTTTTTGTATTTAGGAATTGTTTCGGGAATTTCCATGTTTTTCCAGGTAATTTATTGTATATACTTGTATTTCAATAGAACTTCAAAGTATCTGTAACTTAAACATTGAACTTTTATTTAAAATTAAACTCTCTAAAAAAAATTTAATATTCATTAATAGAAGCAAATATATATAAATATAAGTTAAATATTATGTATATCACGAAAACCATTTTTTGTTGGTTGAAAGCTTCCTTTATTTAGTGACATTTGTTAATTAATTGATTTAAAACCTGTTTATTTTTTCTTATTTTGCCAAATTAACAGGTTGGATTCTATTCAAATTATGGTACAGTTTGCAAATAATCAGTTCAGTTTCTGCTATTTTAGTGAACAACAGAAAATTATTAGTAAGACCTTCGATAAGGTCTAGCATAACGGATTCTCAATAAAATTATTCAAGATAAGTATATCAAATTTCCTCATGCGAATCAAAATATCCTTTTTGGAAAACCAAAAATGTTTATTTAGTAGAAAATACGAACGGACATTCGACATGACCTAAATTAAAACTGTATGTGTTTGGTGTCGATAGAAGTGAATAACAGTTCTACCGAAAAACTATGTACAACGAACAGACAGCAGTGACTGAACCACCAAACAAACAAGAACTCACAGATTATTACAAAAGTATTTGGTTACGACCCAAACTACACAGTAATAACACCCCTTGGATCAAAGCTGAAGAAGATAAACGTAAGCATGTGACAGAACAAGAAAATACCACATTAACTAAACAAGAAAATACAGAAACAGTCAAACACATACAGAACTCGAAATGCCTTGGACGGAGACAATATACAAAACTTTTGGTAGAAACAGTTTACTACTACACACGAAGCACTCACAAAATCAACAAAGCCATTCTACAACCACACATTCCCCACTTGCCTTACACAAGGAATAACATACGTGAAGCCGAAAAGCTCAGATACCACAAACCCGTCAAACTATTGACCTATCACCTGTCTTCCAACCCTATATAAGATCATTACAGCCATAATTTGCAAGAAAATAGATAACACCTAATAAACAACAATATTCTTACAGAAGACCAGAAGGGGTGCAGGAAAAATAGCCGAGGATGCAAAGAGCAGCTGATTATAGATAGCGTAATCATGGGACAAACCAGAAAAGAACATAAAAACCTTCACGTCGGTTACGTAGACTATAAAAAAGCCTTCGACTCCATACCCTACAGCTGGTTAATCAAAGCCCTAGGAATCTACAAAATCAACAAAAAATTCAAGCAATTTCTTGCGAAAATTATGAAAACATGGAAAAACCAAAATCGACCTAAAACATAAACTGAACGCATTCAAATAGAAGAGCTGTACATCTGACGGGGTATATTTCAGGAAGACTCACTTAGTGCTCTATGGTTTTGCCTATGTCTCAATTTACTCTCAAATACACTAAACAGAATAAACCATGGCTTCTGCATCAGACACCAGAAAGTGAACCAACATAAAATAAACCAACTCCTATATATGGCTGACATAAAACTCTACGCTGCCACAGAAATACAGCTGAAAAAACTCCTCAAAATCACAGAAACATTCACTTTAGATATTAATACACAGCCAGACATAACTCAGCGGCAAAAGCAGTTCTCCAAGCACTACCCACAACATACAAACTTATAAAAAATACAGATCCTACTACAAATACACACCAACATCCACACTTTAAAATAAAGTTTACAAGCTCTACTGGGACATCAGTATCCATTCAGATAAAATAGTCTCCGCCAATAGATCCGATATTACTTTTTAGTGCAAAAAAGGAAAAGTTACCTATCTAATTGATATAGTCCTCCTCGTCATCTCAGCCACAGACCTTACACCAACAACATTCACACCACATTTATGACTCAACACAAACATACACAGAAACATTCAGAAGTCAGTGATTTTGAAAACATGTAACATTTTAAGGTCATTTCTTAATACACAATGGTAATAGCGTTTGTGATGACTTGGCTTGGGCCCGTTAGCCAAACATGGAACCACATTGACCAAATGTGAGAAAGAAGAACCAAAATAAAATAATAATAAACCCTGATAAAATAAGGCAATTTATTTCAGCAAAACTTTTCTCCGATTACACAATTAAAAGTTAAGGTATACAACCAATAAATAAATTGGTCATGAGAAATCAAATCTATTGATAAACAAAAATAATAGCCGACAAAGGGCAAGTCGGATCTGCGCAATTAGTGTTCCGCATGTTGATTGCTGCGCTAAAACTTTTGTTACGGAGGTATAAAATGATCAATGACTTCACAAAACACACCCCAAATGAGTTTTCAACAAAGTTTGTTTCCGATTTTGTTGAAAACTGATGACCATGAAATTTTTGTTTTTTTATATACTTACCAGATAAATTATTAAAGATAATGCATTCGTCAATATCTTCGTTCAATCTACATCCTGTGGAGAATATTCCAGCGAATTTTTTCAAAATTTTTTGAACAGTATTTTTCGAGATAAGGGGGGGGACAGCGATTTTTGAAAATTTTTTAAAAATAATACGAAGAAAAGTGTTCGAAGTTTTACATTATATATATTTTTAAACTCGTGTTTTAACAAGCTTTCATTTGACACCCCACTCGATGACCAGGTAATTTTTTTTTACGTCCGATTTTACCCCCCCCCCAAAATTAACCCTTTAAATCAAAATTTAACTTTCAATACTACACGACTCTAATGGGGCCATCAATTCCTTTATTACTGCCAGATTTCAACTTTTTATGTCAAATAGTTTCGGAGAAAATCCGGTGTAACAGACGGACAGACAGACACCGAAGTGATCTTATAAGTATTCCGTACGGAACACACAAGCATCTCGATCTTGCGCGACCTGACTTGACTCGTGCATACCCATACGAAAAAGAGATCTTACTTGGTCGGACCATCTTGTTGGAGACCGTCCCCTTGTTCTTCTACTATCTACCTTCCCAGTTACTACACGTACAAGCTTTTTCATGACATCTACTTTCCTCATAATATGACCAAAATATTTCAGGTAGTGTCTATTAATTCTATTTGATACTCAGTCATTTATATTAAGCTCTTTAAGAATAAATACATTAGTACGATGTTCGGTACATGATACTCTGAGGATTCATCGATATGCCCACATCTCAAACGCATCGATTTGTCTTTTGTCAGCTTGTTTATTGTCCGTGTTTCCGATGCGAAAATTGCTATGGGGAGTATAAGATTATAGATAAATATATAGAAATCTTAACTTTGTGTATTTTTGTAACTGCTGGACAGTTTGATCGTTGTCGAGTTTCTAGCCATAGCCAAACGTCTTCTTACTTCCGCTTCACAACCACCATTGTTATCCCCAAAGAGCTAAATGGTCTACAACAGTGGTTGATGGCTAGTTTTAGTCTCGTATGAGCCTTTAATAGCTTTAAGCAATTTGAACCACATACCATAATAGACTACGCATTTGAAAAAAAGAACGGCCAAGCGCAAGTCGGACTTGCACAATTAGTGTTCCGTGCGGTGATTGCTTTTAAAATAAAATAAAATTATATTTCGGTACAGGAGCGACTCGCCAATCGGTTACAGTTACGTCCACCATATGTCAAGGAACAAAGTTTCCATAGTTTTTTTTTTATACCAGAGAAATTATCAAACGAAATTCACTTGTGATAATTTTCGCTTATTCTACTCTTTATGGAGAATATTCCAAATTTTTGTAAAAATAATACAAAGATGGCAAGTTTTACATTATATATATTTTTGAACTCGTGTTTTGACAAGGTTTCATTTGACACCCCACTCGATGACTTGGTAAAAAAATTTTTTTTTACTTCCGATTTCACCCCCCAAAATTAACCCTTTAAGTCAAAATTTAATTTTCAAAACTACACGGCTCTAATGGAATCATCAATTCCAAATTTCAACTTTCTATGTGAAATAGTTTCGGAGAAAATCTGGTGTGACGGATAGACCGACAGACATCAAAGTGATCTTATAAGTGTTCCGTACGGAACACTAAAAAGTTACTTACCAGAACAAAAGTTAATTTACATAAGATTTCTATAATTTAAGATTTTGTTCCTCATCCTGGTGCACCATCAGTGAAACTGCACTTAAAAGATTCCAAACATTACAAAATAAAGTGTAGAAATTGATTCGGATGTTTTAAGATATACATGAAATAGGGATATTCATAGAGATGTTAAGATAAAAACAATCTTCGAACACTTAAATAAAATTATTAGTAGATTTTGAAAGACGCAGTATTGCCCTAACCCACTTATTAGAGAAATTCATATTATTTAAAATAAAAACCGTTAATATTAATGTCTAAGCAATACAGCAAGTTCATCTGCACTTTTCTTTCTGTTCTTGTTCTCTTTTCTTTACGCTGAGACAAATTAACAAATTAAATTTGAATCATCAAAATTCTCAAAGAAGATTTTCAATAATAATAACAAAAAGACGTCTACAGGTCATAAACCTGGCGTAGAACCTCAAAAGATCAAAATTAATTTTTTAAAAGGTTTCTCGTTTATTAAGGGAAGATATTTTTTGAGCCAACTATAAAAGTATAGCAGATATTTTTCCTTTAGATATTCGGCTTTGGTTATGCAGGAGAAAAACTGACCTATAGACTTAGAAACCAAATGTTTTCAACTATGCTAAAACAAGAAATGGGATGGTTTGACAGAAAAGAAAATGGTGTAGGTGCCCTTTGTGCTCAACTTTCCGGTGATGCTGCAAGTGTTCAAGGCGTAAGTATGACGTTGTAATTCCGAGCATCATGCAGTTTTCATCCATTTTGTAGAGTAATTTCAATATATGAACGTAATTAATTATTATGTATTTAATTCATATTTTAAATTTAATCGGAACAGGGCTCATCAAAAATATCAAAATTTACGATCAAAAAGGTAACGTAATAGAGTTTTTTAGATTGAATATATTGAAAACATTTGGTTTCATGCTCTTTTTTATCCATTACCTGATTTTGTAAATCGACTTGTTTTTTTTTTCGCAGAAAATCGAAATAAATTATATATAATGGTGAGTTTCCTGACTGGTTGTATTTATTTTACTCTGATTATATCGGATTTTTATGGACAAAGCACACGTGCTGCAGGAAAATTCTTAAAGTGGTAGAGGAGCGACGCGTGTGCAGAAAAAGCGATTCATATTGGTTTTGAATCGCTGTAAATTGTACTTGGTGTGAAACATAATCTTGGGAAAATCATTCTAAAGGGATGAGATTCATCATAAAAAGACTGCTTGAAAAGGGTTGTACGAGGAATGACAGGCGGAACTTTATACGGATCTGAAGTATTAGCTCGCCGTGTATTCTTAGCATGCACTGCTTTGGGAGGAATTAAGCGTGCTACATCCATCGAACACTCTTCATGAAAATACTTGTATCATAAACTCAGGTCGCGGTTCTTGGGTATCGGCTGAACTGTAGCGCAGTTCCAGGAGTAGGGAAATATTCCCTTTCTGTGGAGCAGGTTGAGAAGTCTACAGAAAACTGGTGTTAGTTTTCTCAAGCAAGTTTTTGAGTATTATGGCAGGTATTCCATCAGCAGTCGAGTCGAAATTGCAGTACTGACGGAAACAAAGAAGAAAGGAAAAGGCTCCGAAAGTTGGGGGCACTACGATCACTTTTATAGTGGAGTGCCCAAAGAAGATAGAGCAAAACAAGGCGTATCCATACTAATACACAGAAAACTGAGGAAATTCATAACCACCTGGGAACCGATTAGTGAAAGAATCATAAAGATGAATCTCAAAATACTAGGTAATAACACAACCTTACTGGGGGTATACGCTGTCAACGACGACGATCGGGCTAATAACAAGGATTCATTTTTTGAACAACTAAATGAGGAAATACGCAAAATTGGAACATCAAGAGAGATATTAGTTTTGGGTGATCTAAATTGAAGAATAGGAAGGAAATAGTGAAACAACACGATAAAGTGATAGGAAAATATGGCGAAGAAGTTACTAACGACAACGGAAGAAGAATTATAGAGATATGTGAACAAAACAACCTTACAATATTAAACGGACATTACCAGCATAGGGATATTCATAAATATACGTGGAGACAAACAACAAGAGATTTAAAAAGTATTATCGACTATATGATAATACGCCAGATATCTAGATTAAACTTCCTAGATGTAAGAGTCCAAAGAGGGGCTTCATGTGGCAGCGACCACTACCTCGTGAAAGGAAAGATAATCTCACGAACAACACGGGAAAGCAAACTGGAAGATACAAGTACACAGCACACAACAAGTGAAACAACAATAAGATATAATACAGACAGCTTACAAAATGAAAGTATCAGAAAGCTATACAAGAGTAGACTGGACCAAAAGATACAACGGACGGGATTTGTTAATATAGAAGAAGAATATAAGTATATAAAGGAATACCTACACGCAGCCGCACTGGAAGCATTAGGGTACCAAGAGAAAAGGGAAAAACAGCAAAAACCATATTGGTGGGATGAAGAAATTAAATACGAAATTGAAGAAAAACGGAAAAGCTATCACAAATACTTAAGTTCAAAGAGCACAAACGACAAAGTAAAATACAAGGAATCCCAAGCTAGAGTACGCAAAATGATTAGTGACAAAAAGAACAACCAATGGGAAAAGACATGCTCAAGACTCAACACTTACATAGGAGGAAGAAAAAGCACAGAAAGCTGGAGACTTCTTAAAAATATGAGAGCAGAACGGAAAAGAGAAATCTTCTCACCAATAACACCAGAAAAATGGAACCAATATTTTACAAATATGCTAACAGAAGATAGACCAGAGTTCAAAAGTACCCAACATGGAAACCCAAATATAGTTATACGAGGATCCCCAATAAGGATAACAACATCAGAAGTTAAAGAAGTATGTAAAACGCTAAAAAATGGTAGAGCTCCAGGACCAGGAAACATCCCAGGAGAGATAGTAAAATACGGAACTGAAAAGCTATTTAGCGCTTTGAGGAACTTATTCCAAAGATGCATTAACACATCAGAAGTACCCGAGGAATGGAAATATCATACATATCAACAATTCATAAGAAAGGAGACAAAAATAATTGCGATAACTATAGGGGAATAACAGTTACAGGATCTATTAGCAGAATATACGGAAAAATACTTAAAAATAGAATAGAAACGGAATACGCGGACGCAGAAGCTGAAGAACAGGCAGGCTTTAGAGCAGGAAGATCCACAATAGACCATCTCTTCTCACTGACACAAATCCTAGAAAAGAAAACCGCATTTGATCAGGAAGTCCATGTTTGTTGATCTAAAAAAGGCCTACGACAGCGTGCCCCTAATGAGATTGTGGGAAACACTACAACAGAAGAGAGAAGAAGTAATGTAAGCACCGAAATAATTAAAGCCGTAAAATCCTTATACCAAGACGCAAGAAGTAGTGTGAAAACCAAATATGGTATAACAACAGGGTTCCCGGTCACAAAGGGTCTCAAACAGGGCTGCTGTATATCCCCAACGCTATTTAAAATCTATTTGGAGAGTGCACTGAAGAACTGGAAAAGGAAATGCAGCAGTATGGGATGACGATACTACATTGTACACGCTATCATTCGCAGATGACCAGGTAGTAGTCGCTCAGGACATCGATGATATGGAATATATGACACGAAAACTTATGGATGAATATGAAAAATGGGGCCTAGAAGTCAATATTAAAAAGACCGAGTACATGTGCGTCGGAGGACAACAGCAGGACTTGAAACTGGCCACAGGACACATCATCAAACACTGTGCCAGTTATAAGTATTTGGGAACGAGAATATCTAGGGACGGAACACTGGAAGAAGCAATATTTGGGAGGAATATCCAAGGAAGAAAAGCGATTGCAATGCTTAATAGTATACTATGGGACAAAAACATAACCATTGAAAATAAGAAGAGAATTTACAACTCAATAGTGAAAAGTATAATAACTTACAGCTCCCAGGTGTGGCCATTAAAGGAAAGAACAGAAAAAATACTAAAAGCTACAGAAATGGATTTCTGGAGACGAGCAGCCAGAAAATCCAGAAAAGACCGCATACCAAATGACACGATAAGGCGAGCTTTAGAAATAAAGCACGATATAGTGGACGAAATCAGAACCCAACAGTTGGTATGGTACGGACATGTACAGAGAATGTCACAAGACCGACTGCTTAAAAAGATTTTAAATTGGAACCCTCATGGAAAAAGAAAGCGAGGAAGACCACGCCAAAGCTGGAGAGCAGGAATCAACACGGAAGTACTAGAGAGAGATCTGGAGGAGGAGGGATGGAGAAACCGGGAGGAGTGGAAATTAGGCATCGGAAGACGGAAGACGTTATAAAACCGATTGATATATATATATATATATATATATATATATATATATATATATATATATATATATATATATATATATATATATTCCATCAGCGCCAGAAGTTCTTTTGGTGTCTGAAGACAATATCGGGCATTCCTGACTGCTGTATGGGAACAGTGGGTGATGTTTTCCTTGAAAATCGATAGTAGAATGTCAGTGAGAGTTTGCACGCGCTAATGAACAATCATTTTTTATTTATCGTATGTGTAGAATTATCCCTGTTACTATTTCCATTCCTCAGTTAAATTCGTTATTTAATTTTTTTGATGAACTTCATGGTTTATTGAGTTCTTATTTCTAACCACGTAACATCTAAATATCTGGACTCTAGAGCTTCCTCTGAAGATGCAAGAAATACTTTTTGCATCTGACTTGAACTTGAAATAAAAGTTATCAAGTCATATTCAGGATATAAATTGCCTATACTAGCCGAGGAACTTATCTTATTTTCATATGTGTAGGAGATACATTACGAGGCTGGTTTGAAAAGTCCGTGCAAAAATAAAAACTACTTATGTGTTTGGGGTAAACTTTTTTTATTTTTCGACATAGTCTCCTTTTAGGCTTATACACTTCGTCCAACGATGTTCTAGTTTGTTGATCCCTTCCGAATAATAGGATTTGTCCAAGTCTGCAAAATATCCATTAGCGTCTGCAATCACCTCCTCGTTTGAATAAAATCTTTGTCCCGCCAGCCATTTCTTCAAATTGGGGAACAAATAGTAGTCCGAGGGAGCCAAGTCTGGAGAATAGGGGGGATGTGAAACGAGTTGGAATCCTATTTCCATTAATTTTGCGACCACAACTGCTGAGGCGTGTGATGGTGCGTTGTCGTGATGGAAAAGGACTTTCTTGTGGGCCAATCGCGGGCGTTTTTCTTGCAGCTCGGTTTTCAAACGGTCCAATAACGATGAATAATATTCACCTGTAATAGTTTTACCCTTTTCCAGATAGTCGATGAGGATTATCCCTTTCGAATCCCAAAAGACAGTCGCCATAACCTTTCCGGCCGAAGGAACGGTCTTCGCCTTTTTTGGTGCAGATTCCCCCTTGGTAACCCATTCTTTAGATTGTTGTTTGGTCTCAGGATAGCTTTCTTATGTCCAAATGTTTATGCAAAATATTATGTATCCGTTCAGTCGAGATGCCCACAGCACTAGCAATCTCACGCACCTTAACTCTTATGTCATCTATCACCATATCATGGATTTGATCAATGATTTCTGGAGTCGTAACCTCCACAGGCCGTCCAGAACGTTCAGCGTCACTTGTGCCCATATGGCCAGTCCGAAAATTTTGAAACCACTTATAAACTGTTCTAATCGAAGGTGCAGAGTCACCATAATGTTAATCAAGCTTCTCTTTAGTCTCCTGAGGCGTTTTGCCTTTCATAAAGTAATGTTTAATCACCACACAAAATTCTTTTTCGTCCATTTCTTGAAAATCACTCGACTTCCTTGATTCACACTAATGCCAAACACAAAAAAATAGACCAATATGGCTAAAACTTGGTGTGCGTTCATTCAAGAGATGCTACTAACTAAACATGACCTCGATACGCGCCGGTGGTGCCATCTCTCGGACTTTGCACGGACTTTTCAAACCAGCCTCGTAGATTGCAGGGACTTAATTATTTTTCCAATTTAAATCTAGTGTGTTTGAAACTACGATCATGGTATTATTGTAATTTTTTCATGCGATATAATGCGCGCGTTTCTACGCATTTAGTAACGAATTGTTTTTCGCGGATGTATACTGTGAGTATATGCGATATTTTACCCACATGCACTCACAAAACACAAAAGTACCCGTCATTGCTATTATACAATTGTACATAGAAAGGTATTGTACATGTTTTCTTCTTCTCATGCCGTCTTCTATTGAATGTTGGCGACCACATCTCTAAATACGGCTCTATCTCTTGCCGCATAGAATAATTGTTCAACGCTTAGATTCGTCCACTCCCTTATGTTTCAGAGCCAAGACTTCTTTCCTCTACTCTTCCCTGAATTATGTTTTGAAGCAACAAGTACTTGTCGTTGCGCAGGATGTGTCCTATGTAAGGTGTTTTTCGTATCTTGATGGTGGTTAGGAGTTTTCTTTTGCTCCCAATACGTCTCAGTACTTCGTCATTGGTGACTTTATGAGTCCAGGGTATCTTTAGTATGCGTCTGTACAGCCACATTTTTGAACGATTCTAGCTTCTTGGTAATTTGAGTTTTCAAAGTCGAAGTTTCCACCCCACACTGTATCACCGACCACACATAGCACCCCATAAACCTCAGTCTGATGCAAAGGTTTAAATTTTTATTGGTAAGCATTGAAGAGTTCTTCACAAATGCCTTTCGAGCCATTTCTATTCTGATTTTGATTTTTTTTTATCTGGATCTTTTTTTTTATTATTTTTTTATTGGTCTAGCACACGTGCTCCAGGAGCGGCACGAGTGCGGAAAAAGCGATTCACGTTGTTCTTGAATCGCTGTAAATTGTACTCGGTGGGAAACACAGCGCTGGGCAAATTATTCCAAAGGGATGACCTTCTCCATATAAAAGACTGCTTGAAAAGCGTTGTACGCGGAGTAACAAGCTGAACCTCATACGGATGCGAAGCACCAGCGCGACGTGTATTTCTAACATGCACCGCTTTGGGAGGAATTGAGCGGGCTACATCCTTCGAACACTTTCCATGAAAATACTTGTAGAACAGACTCAAGTCGCCAACCGTTCTTCGATGTTCCAGCGAATCAAGGCCGCCGGTCAATTCCGGGTCCCCAATCAGACGGACCGCTCTTCTCTGAACAGAATCCAACAAATGCAGTGTATGTTTGGGAGCGGAGCCCCAAACGTGGGAGCAGTATTCCATAGTTGGTCGAATTTGGGCTTTGTAAAGAATTAACAGTTGTTGTGGGGTGTAAAGCTTTCTGGTTCTAAATAATATTCCCAACTTTTGAGAAGCTCTCCTTGCTATGCCTGCAACATGTTCATGCCAAGACATATTTGCTCCCAAACTAACGCCCAACAAATTGAGCGACGATGCTAGGGGAATGGAGTGCCCCGACATAACTATGTCGGGTTCAGCAACGTTAACTTTTTTAAAAAAAACTGCCGCTTGGGTTTTTGTAGCGTTAAATTCCACTTGGTTACTGTCACCCCAAGATAGAATTTCCTCCAGGTCTTTGTTGAGTTGAACGACCTCCTGCTGTCTGCGGACATTCCCCTGAGCAGCCGATGTCCGAGCGTTCAAGGTGAATGAAGAGACAAGCGTACTGTCATCTGCAAAGCTATAGATTGGATTCCGGTCTTTTCCAGCAGATCGTTAATGTAAATGAGAAAGAGAGTAGGAGACAGTATGGAGCCCTGGGGCACACCAGCGTTGATAGTGAGGGTGTTAGAAAGAAATCCGTCGACCGCCACTCGTAAAGAACGCTCTCTGAGGAAACATGAGAGCCACAAACAGAACCTTTCAGACATACCATAAGAGCGCAACTTAGCCAACAGTCCATCGTGCCAAACACGGTCGAATGCCTTGGATATGTCAAGAGCAACCGCTCGAGATTCTCCAAAGTGTTCAATTGCGTTGTTCCAAACATGTGTTACATAAGTCAGAAGATCTCCTGTTGATCTATGTTTACGAAAACCATATTGGTGATCGCTAATAATATTGAATCGTTCAAGATATTTTAGAAGATGCTCATTGATAACCTGTTCCATGACTTTCGATATTATTGAAAGCAGTTAGTTAGCGGTAGTTATTTGGCAAGGTCTTCTTACCTTTTTTAGGTATCGGCTGAACCGTGGCACATTTCCAGCAGGACGGAAATATTCCCTTTCTGTAGGATAGGTTAAAAAGTCTACAGAAAACTGGTGTTAGTTCGCTTGCACAGTTTTTGAGAACTATGGCAGGTATTCCGTCAGCGCCAGAGGCCTTCTTGGTGTCTAGCTTCATTAAAATACGCTTTATGATGCGCTGTCTGAAGACAACATCGGGCATCCTTGACTGCAATATGGGAATAGTAGGTGGTGTTTTTCCTTGGAAATCGACAGTAGAATGTGAAGCAAAAAGTTCAGCCAACAAGTTCGCTCTCTCAACAGGTGTGGTTGCAATGGAATTATCTGGCCGTGTGAGTGGTGGTATGGTGGATTTGGTAAAATTTTGACTAACTGCCTTAGCGACTGCCCAAAAGGACCTGGAATTGTTGGGACAAGCGAGAAGTTTGTTTCTAATTCGTTGATTGTGTGCCTCCTTGGTTTCGTCGATAATTCCCTTGCATCTGTTCCGGGCATGAACAAAGATGTTTCGATTTACGGTGTTAGTTCCATCTAGTAGTTCCATCTAGTTGTGCATTTATATGCATTTTTGAACCCGTCCTATTTGTTTTCCATTCAGTGTAATTATAGGGTCAATGTTTATAGTGAGTCCTACTTCTTCGCACTTTTGGTCTATTCTTTCTAAGAGAGTTTGTAAATCTTCTACACTCTCAGCCATTATGACAGTATCATCTGCAAATCTTAGGTTGTTAATTAATGTTCCTCCAATGCTCACTCCCTCACATCTTTCATCCAGTGCTCACTCCCTTACATCTTTCATCCAGTGCTTTCAAAAACACGAACTGAGAATACACGTTGAACACTTGAGGAGAGAGGATGCAGCCCTATCGGACCCCTTTTTGAATTGGAATTTCATCCGTTTCTATGTCGTTAACACGCACTACTGCTGTTTGCTTGTAGTAAATATTTTTAATTAATCGTATGTCGTTTTTATCTAAATAAATACTCTTTAAGTTTGTCGTATTGGATTTTATTAAAGGTTTTTTGAAAGTCGATGAACCAAACGTACATATTTTTGTTATATCCTCTATACTTCTGTAGCAATACTGTGATAGCGAATAAAGCCTCTGGTATTTCTAACTCTCCTCTAAAACCAAACTGCGCCTCATCAAGTTGTTTTTCGCATTTTCGGTATATTCTCTGTCGAATTATTTTTAAAAAAAGTTTTAATGTGTGACTCATTAAACTGATCATCCGATATTCATCACGGGAGTTAGAATTGTTCTTTTTCAGTAAAAGAATGAAAACTGATCTAAGCCAATCTTTTGGAATTTCATTCGTTTCATATATTGCTTTGCAAACTTTGGTTAGGCTGGTTAAGTTGAATTGTTCTTTTTCAGTAAAACAATGAAAACTGATCTAAGCCAATCTTTTGGATTTTCATTCGTTTCATATATTGCTTTGCAAACTTTGGTTAGGCTGGTTAAGTTCGTATCGTCCAAAGCCTTCAAGAACTCTACCGGAATGTTGTCCAGTCCTACTGCTTTATTGCCTTTGGAAAGGTTTATTGCGTACTTCACTTCGGTTTCGAGTATACACAAATAATCAGTCTGTCTGCTATTTCCTCTTATATCTTCCCGTTCTGCTGTAAATAGATGTTTAATGTTTTTCTCCTAGGTCCCTTTTTTGTTCGCTTCCAATAATTGTCACCTTGGATGTTTTGTGTTAGAACTGATATTTTCTTCCCCGTGTTTCCAGTCAGTTCCTTCAGTTTTTTATGGAGATTAAACGAATCATGTGTATTATTCAATTCCTCCATTTCTTGACAGTTTTTCTCCATCCATGCCTCTTTAGCTTTCCTTATGCAATATTCGACCTGTCGCTATAATTGTAAGTATTTCTCTGCATTGGTGTTTCTCAATTTATGCCTTTCTTCTTTAAGGTTTATATTTCCATGGTTTTTTCGCAATAAGTTCTCTTTCATCCACAATTTGTTTTCCGGAATTTAGAATTGCTGGTTAAATTTTATTCCAGGCCTTCTTAATATTTGATGTTGATATTTCGGAAAAGTCATTTGCAACTGAGTTGTTGAACCGTGCTTGGTACTGTTCTTCCTTGAGTCTTTCTATGTTTATTCTCTTTGGTTTTATTATTCGTTGTTGTCTCACTTTCACATTGGCTGCAAGCAAATTGTGGTCAGTGTCACAGTTCGTACTCGGATAGGTTTTTACACTCTTTATGCTATTCTTAAATGGCCTATTTATACAAATGAAAACGATTTGGTTCCTAATGATATTATTTTCACTATCTCCTGGTGAGATCCAAGTATACAGTCTTCTAGGAGGCAACTCGAAAAAAGTGTTTGCGATGACCACATCTTTTTCCTGGCAATACTGTACAAGTCTATCAACTCTTTCGTTTCTATCATCAAGTCCAAAATCTCCAACAACATTTTCAACTTTGCCCCTGCCTACCTTGGCATTGAAATCTTCCATGATTATGTTGACCTCATGCTTCTTCAAACTTTAGTCTGAGTAGAACTTCTCTATAGTTTCATCATCACTGTGCGCAGTAGGTGCGTAACTCTGTACGATGCTAGTATTCATGGGGTTTGTGCGTAGTTGTATCAGTATCATTCTCGCATGGTAGGGTACGAAATTAGCGACATGTTGGTGCAGTTCCTTTCTGATCACGATACCCACACCTTGTTTATATTCTCCAGTGATGCATCCTGAGTAATAGAGTACTACTATATCACCATGGATGCAGCGTCCTGCACTCGGCAACCTAATCTCGCTGAGATCAAGAAGATCTAGGCTAATCCTGCACATCTCCAGAGCAACGGTTATCAGCTTTCCAGCTTTGTAAAGGGTTCGATTATTCCTTGTTGCATGCGACTCAGCGTCGCGTTTTCCTTCCACCTGGGGATTTTTCGCACCCCTATCCCATTAAAGGGGCGCCGGGAATTCGGGGCCGTTTTATTTTGACAATTCTTTATTGTGACTATGCTTGAAAATCAATAGTGCAGTAGTTTCTCCTTGCTTTCTGCCCCGCAGTAACATAACCGATGGAATCTCTATGTGATTGTCGCCTGTGACTGTCTAAGCCAAGCCTATAGAGATAATACTTGTCAATAGCCTTGGCTTAGTAATGGTCTAGCTCAGGATGAATACACACACTACCGCCAGAAGAATATTTTAAATTTTTAAGCAGAACCGCAATATTTTCGGAAAGATGGAGAAACGCGTATTCAATTCATTTTTCGTCTTGAGCGAAAAACATGTAATATGTGCAAAACCCTTGGAGAACATAATATATTAATTATAGTAATAAATAAAGTACTAAGTATTGAGATAATATTAAAAAAAATATATATTATTTTAGGCTGGTGGATCAAGAGTAGGGTTAGTTATGAATGCACTGTCAACATTCATTCTTTCCACTGTGATAGGTCTATACTTTGAATGGAGACTTACATTAATATCAGGTGTTTTCTTCCCACTGGTATTTTTCTCAATTTATTACGAAAGAAAGTCTATTAACCAAGAGTCCAATTTCACACAAAAACTATTAGAAAAGTCTGCAAAGGTAAGAAAAATCACAGATAATACAGAAACACTCGTTAAGATTTGCTGGCGATTACTGATTACCGTTTTTTTTTTGTATATAACGCTACACAACATATTGGGTATGTATAATCACTCAGATAAACTGTTTAGTAGTTTACTATATTATTTGTTTAAAAATGGTTATAATACTTTTTTTTAACAAATTTAACTTCTTCACACCCATATCATTGTCATTTTTCAATCTTCATTGAGAAAATTTTAATATTGCCTTGGTTTTCGTTTCAGTTTACTTTAAAACTAAACACTCCAAAACAGCCAGGTTTTCTGTCATTCTTAAATTTCGGCAGAAATATTCTTTCTGTTTTATTATTTATTCTTGTCTTTTATGAAAAAATTCTGTGCTAGTACCACTAATTCACATATAAAGAATTTCTATTGGTAAACATTGGTATGGTTCTGTCAGCATTAACAACATTTATTTTTAGATTGCTGTAGAGGCTATAGATAACATACGAACTGTAAAAGCTTTGGGATGCGAAAGTGTATTTTGCGATTCTTATTTAAAAGAACTCGTTTATTGTAAAAAAAATAGGGTTAAGAAGATCACACATAAGAGCTGTAATTTTAGGTAAGTTTAAAGATAATTTATGCTAGAATAATGACATGACTACTTTTTAATTCGACTTTGTAATGGTATGTAGTCGAGGTCTACCGAAAGTTGCTTATTATGGTTAGATTTACTAATTAATTTTTACCGTTAATATTGAAGAGGCACTACTGCGACCTTCGGACACAAATTTGTAAATCTGATTAGCTAGTTAGTAACATTAGCGATTTAAGACTTATCAAGTCATTTAAGGAAGCTTTGTTTATTTCTTGTATTTATTTTTGTGCTCCAATAAGAGGGACTTCGCAACGCGACCTCAAAACACGCAATGCTCTTTGTTAATGGGAAACAGATATTAGCGAAAAGGACAACCTGAAGCTGAAGTACTTATAACTATGAACAACAAAAAAAGCAACACCAACTTTATAATAAAAATTAAAATTAAACCTAAGACTAGGATTTGCGAAAAATAAAAAATATTTACTGCCAAGTATTTTAAATTTTCAAACTTTGAAGAATAAATCAAGAAAATCCGTAGATATATAAACTCACATCCTTGTAATAATTATTACGCAAACTTGAATTCGTCACTAAATATCTTTTAGTGGCTTTCTCCAAACGAAAGTATTTCGGAACGTTCGTACAGCGATATTTCTTCCGCTAATTCGAAAGTCCCGAAAAAATCTTGTGCAACGTCAATGTTGAATTATAAAATATAAATTTTAGCTGGCAAGTTAATAAATATATTTCTAGAGAATTCACTTTAAATAAATGCATTTTTTATTAAAACCAAATATCATGTAGTTCCTAAAATTTACAACTTTTAAGTTGTTTGCTGCGTCTGATTATTAGGGGATAGCGAGCACCGAATTTCTTGTTTGCGTCTAGAATTTTGCTGTCTCTGTGTCTTTTCCAGCAAAGTACTTTGGCGATATTGATGCTCATATATTTTAGGCAGTTACCCCATTTTTCCTGAACATCCATTAGATCGGGGGCATGGCTCTGTTTGTGCCTGTGATTAAGAGTGCCTGTGTTTTTTCCGGATTTATTTTTATTTTTCATCTGGATAGCCATAGGCTATCCAGATGAGTTTTGGGCTACCGTGGGTGAGTGGGGCTTGTCTTGCGGTAGACAAGACCGCTGTATCGTTTGCAAATATTGCGATTTGTGTATTTCGGAAGCGTAGTATGTCCGCTATGTAGATGTCGTATAAGAGAGGCGCCCAAACCGCGCAAGATTTGGCACTACAAATCTGCTAAATGGGAAGATCTCATGGAATAATTTCGAACTTTCCCTTGGTTGGACGTTTGTTTTCGATCCGACGACCCATCTGACTGCGCCAGGGAGGTTTCCGATGTTATTTTGGCCGGTATGGATGCTTACATCCCTTTTTTGAAGAAATGCCCTTCCAACGGCAAGCCTTGGTTTGACCTAAAATGCAAAGAAGCTGTTGCTTCTAAACATCTTGCATACCGACAGTGGCGTGAAGATCCTAACACCATAAATCGTAACATCTTTGTTCGTGCCAGGAACAGATGCAAAGAAATTATCGACGAAACCAAGGAGGTACACAATCAACGGATTAGAAACAAACTTCTCGCTTGTCCCGGCAATTCCAGGTCCTTTTGGTCAGTCGCTAAGGCAGTTAGTCAAAATTTCACCAAATCCATCATACCACCACTCACACGGCCAGATAATTCTATTGCAACGACACCTGTTGAGAAAGCGAACTTGTTGGCTGAACTCTTTGCTTCACATTCTACTGTCGATTTCCAAGGAAAAACACCACCTACTATTCCCATAGTGCAGTCAAGGATGCCCGATATTGTCTTCAGACAGCGTATCATAAACCGTATTTTGATGAAGCTAGACACCAAAAAGGCTTCAGGCGCTGACGGAATACCTGCCATAGTTCTCAAGAACTGTGCGAGGGAACTAACACCAGTTTTCTGTAGACTTTTCAACCTATCCTACAGAAAAGGAATATTTCCTTCCTGCTGGAAATGTGCCACAGTTCAGCCGATACCTAAAAAAGGCAAGAAGACCTTGCCAAATAACTACCGACCAATCGCACTACTCTCAATAATATCGAAAGTCATGGAAAAGGCTATCAATCAGCATCTTCTAAAATATCTTGAAGGATTCAACATTATTAGTGATCACCAATATGGCTTTCGTAAAAATAGATCAACAGGAGATCTTCTGACTTATGTAACACATGTTTGGAACAACGCAATTGAACACTTTGGAGAATCTCGAGCGGTTGCTCTTGACATATCCAAGGCATTTGACCGTGTTTGGCACGATGGGCTGTTGGCTAAGCTACGTTCTTATGGTACGTCTGAAAAGTTCTGTTTGTGGCTCTCATGTTTCCTCAGAGAGCGTTCTTTACGAGTGGCAGTTGACGGATTTCTTTCTAACACCTTCACTATCAACGCCGGTGTGCCCCAAGGTTCCATACTGTCTCCTACTCTCTTCCTCATTTATATTAACGATCTGCTGGAAAAGACCGAGAATCCAATCTACAGCTTTGCAGATGACAGTACACTTATCTCTTCATTCGCTTTGAACGCTCGGACATCGACTACTCCGACAACTTAACAAAGACCTGGAAGAAATTCTATCTTGGGGTGACAGTAACCAAGTGGAATTTAACGCTACAAAAACCCAGGCGGCAGTTTTTTTCTAAAAAAGTTAACGTTGCAGAACCCGACATAGTTATGTCGGGGCACTCCATCCCTCTAACATCGTCACTCAATCTGTTAGGCGTTTAATTTGGGAGCAAATATGTCCTGGCATGAACATGTTGCAGGCATAGCAAGAAGAGCTTCTCAAAAGTTGGGAATATTGTTTCGAACCAGAAAGCTTTACACTCCACAACAACTGTTAATTCTTTACAAAGCTCAAATTCGACCAACTATGGAATACTGCTCCCATGTTTGGAGCTCCGCTCCCAAACATACACTGCATTTGTTGGATTCTGTCCAGAGAAGGGCTGTTCGTCTGATTGGACACCCGGAATTGACCGACGGCCTTGATTCGCTGGAACATCGAAGAACGGTTGGCGACTTGAGCCTATTCTACAAGTACTTTCATGGAAAGTGTTCGAAAGATGTGGCCCGTTTAATTCCTTCCAGAGCGGTGCATATTAGAAGTACACGTCGCGCTAATGCTTCACATCCGTATGAGGTTCAGCTTGTTACTCCTCGTACAACGCTTTTCAAGCAGTCTTTTATATGGAGAACATCATACCTTTGGAATGGTTTACCCAGGACTGTGTTTCCCATCGAGTACAATCTACAGCGATTCAAGAACAACGTGAATCGTTTTCTCCGCACACGTGTCGCTCCTGTAGCGCTTTAGGGACTTCCCTGTAGCACGTGTGCTAGACCCATAAAAAAAAAAAAAAAAAAAAAAAAAAAAGATGGGGGCAAGGTGAGAACTTTAAGAGACTTCTGCCTCGATGCTTCTGGTTTCGGAGAGGGCACCGTTAGTTTTGAGCCTGAATTTCCTATTTTTTTAGGGAGGATGCTCTAGGTTGGATGATTTTTAAGTTTAGATTATGTATATGTGACATTTATAAATCAGGTCTTCGTGCAAGAACATATCGGAAGCCTTTTAGAGGTCTAATGCGATGAGCCCTGTAAAGGTTTCTCGCTGTAGTCCATCCATTATGTCGTCGACGAGTTTGATAAATTGGTGCTTAGTTGAATGTTGGGAGCGGAAACTGTATTGACAATTTGGGAGGATGCTGAGATCGAAGATTTCGTCGGAGAGCCTTCGGAGAATGATTTTTTTCCGCGATTTTTGTGAAGAAGAAGATTAGACACTGATGGGGCGTCAGTTTTGTGGCATGATGCGGCTTTACTTTAGTTTTGGATGAGTATGACTAAGGCTGTTTTCCAGAGTTGTGGGCAGATTTTGAGTCGGAGTATAACATTTATGATGTTTCTGATGGTTTTGACCATATTTTCTGGAGCTTTTAAGTAAACATTGTAAACAGTAAGCCATCGAATATCTGTATTAGTGGTAAATATTTAGAAGTCCTAAACATTTTTCATATGGGAAGATATCCGAATAATTTATTTTGTCAAACTACCTGCGGCTTTGAAATAAATGAGTGTCAATAACAAGAGGTTTATATTTATTTATTTGATTATTATTCTACTGTTATATGTCTAAAAAGTTAAACGTTTTATTAAAGCAAATTTATTATTTCTTTCTAAATTTTAGGATGCGCTAGAAGTCTTCAATTTTTAGCATACGCAGGGGGAATGAGCTATGGTGCCAAAATAATATCACTAGGCGAAGTTGATTCTGCCACAGTATTCAAGTTAGTAGAAAATATTTTTATATGCTACTTTATTTAAATATATCAGCCTAATCCATAATTTTATTTATTTATTTTTAGAGTCCTTGAAGTAGTGGTAACAAGTTCGTGGTCAATAGGTAACGCTTTGACATTTTCAACTAACATGCAAAAAGGAATTACTGCAGCAACTAGAATTTTTGCTCTGTTTGAAAGAGTTCCTGCGATTAAGAGTTATTCAAATTCCTTACAGCGTGAATGGGTATGTATATTACTAATAGTCATTAAATAATTCAGCTCTTCCAATGTTATTTAAAGATTTTTCAAAAATCTCTTCACTTCAAAATAATGTATAAAGTTTCTATTATTTTTGGTTTGGAAACGCTTGGTTCCTGGATTGGCTGCCACAAGAAAAACTTACTATCTGCATTTCACTTAAAATCTGCTTATATTCATTTTGTATACGCTAGAGTTGGTTCTGCCTATTTTCCATGCGTCAAATAAAAATTCAAATTAAATTTGTAGAAATATTGGATGAAATAACCCAGGACACCAATTGTTCTTCGCAAAGCCAGTGGAAGTTAAAATAAAATGAATGCAGTTTGCAATAAAATAATGCAAATCTTATAACTCATATATAGCCGTATTTTTCCAATATCTTTCAAATTGTTCAATATACGAAAAAATTGTTTTAAGAAATATGAACCAAAAAAAAAGGAGAAATAGACGATAAAACCAGGGTTACTCTACGAAGTCTTGTATTAGGTTAAATATTAGTTAATTCCATATATTAAAATTAAAATGATAACCTAAAAATATTAAAAAGTCATCAGCTTGTATCCAGTTATGGCTGCTGACTTTCAAATAACTTTGAAATACTACTCAAGATTATACTTGTCTACAAAACATTAGTAAATATATTTTTTACAGGGATTACATTTTATCGCTCATATATCTTTTTTTTATGGGTCCAGCACACGTGCTACAGGGAAGTCCCTAAAGCGCTACAGGAGCGACACGTGTGCGGAGAAAGCGATTCACGTTTTTCCCGAATCGATGCAAATTGTACTCGGTGGGAAACACAGTCCTGGGCAAATTATTCCAAAGAGATGATGTTCTCCATATAAAACACTTCTTGAAAAGCATTGTACAAGGACTAACAAGCTGAACTTCATACGGATGTGAAGTATTAGCGCGACGTGTACTTCTAACATGCACTGCTCTGGGAGGAATTAAGCGGACCACATCCTTCGAACACTTTCCATGAAAATACTTGTAGAATAGGCTCAAGTCGCCAACCGTTCTTCGATGTTCCAGTGAATCAAGGCCGCTGGTCAGTTCCGGGTGTCCGGTCAGACGAACAGCTCTTCTCTGAATAGAATCCAACAAATGCAGTGTATGTTTGGGAGCGGAGCTCCAAACATGGGAGCAGTATTCCATAGTTGGTCGAATTTGAGCTTTGTAAAAAATTAACAGTTGTTGTGGAGTGTAAAGCTTTCTGGTTCGAAATAATATTCCCAACTTTTGATAAGCTCTCCTTACTATGCCTGCAACATGTTCATGCCAGGACATATTTGCTCCCAAATTAACGCCAACAAATTGAGTGACAATGTTAGAGGAATGGAGTGCCCCAACATAACTATGTCGGGTTCAGCAACGTTAACTTTTTTAGAGAAAATTGCCGCCTGGGTTTTTGTAGCGTTAAATTCCACTTGGTTACTATCACCCCAAGACAGAATTTCTTCCAGGTCTTTCTTAAGTTGAATGACTTCCTGCTGTATGCGGATATTCGTCTGAGTAGCCGATGTTCGAGCGTTCAAAGTGAATGAAGAGATAAGTGTAGATTGGATTCTCGGTCTTTTCCAACAGGTTGTTAATATAAATGAGAAAGAGAGTAGGAGACAGTATGGAGCCCTGGGGTACACCGGCGTTGATCGTGAAGGTGTTAGAAAGAAATCCATCTATCTATTTATATTTATTTGTTTAAAATATAAGCTATAGAATTAATAATCTACAATACAGGCCCCGATTTATGGAAAATTGTTGGATATTTATTATGTAGAAAGGTATATTGCATGTGAAGGAATATATTGACGTATTTGACATTTGGTAGTGAAAACGACGCTGGGCGCCACGACGCTGGGCGCCACGACGCCAAACTTTTCCATCAATATACCTTTTGTAAAACGGCATGGGAAAGTCCTAATTTTTTTTAACATTTTTTCCTTAAACTGTTTTTTTTTCTAATTTGTTTTGAAAAAAGTTATGTAGCAAAAATCCTCTAAAATATTATTTTTTGGTCATCTCGGTTGCCATGCTACCTTTAACGGTTTTCAAACAATTTATCTAGTAGGCGGCTGTCATACTTTAATATGACAGTAATTATAATAATATTAGTTACTATGCTGTTGAGGTTTTTCCTTTAATAAAATATTTTTGAACAATAAAAAACAAGATTACATTATTTTTTATTAAAAACATACACAACACAAAAATATAACTTTTAACATTACGTAACTTATTACGGTTCTTTGTGCAATATTAACGAGGTAGAAGGTAAAAGGGATGGGAATCATTAGATTTTGTATAGTTTCAATGTTATTCCAAGAATTTTTCCAGGGATTTGTTTGGAATATTTGAAAAAATTTTAGCTAATCATTTATAGTAAAAGATATATAAGGTGAAAGGAGTGAAGTAGAGAGTTAGAAGGATGGTTGCGCATATACCATAATACCCCTCTAAGTTGGGAATGTGGAATCTTTGGCACATTGATACTACTCAGTATATATCACCACTATACCAAACACTTTATTTTTGCACTCGACGCGCGTTTCGCTAACCATGTTAGCTTCATCAGGAGCGATGATTGACTAAAGCTAAACTACAAATCTACCCTATTTATACTTAGCCTAACCCTTGAATTACTCAAGCGGAACTAATGGCATAGGCAAGGCCATCAATTCCGCTCAAGTAACCAGTAGAGGGGACTATAAGGAATATTTAAACTACTTCTACATTTTATGATTTCCATACTTTCGTATGCGTTTAACAATCTCCTATCAGATACATTTTTTATCAATCTTAGATTATCTAATGTTACAGTATGATCAGCTTCAAGGGCATGTTCGGCAATGCTAGATTTTTCTGTTCTATTGTATTTTAAGTGTGCTAAATGTTCTTTAAATCGTGTTTTAATTGACCTTTTAGTTTGCCCAACATACTTTTTGTCACAATCATTACAACTAATTTCATAAATTTCACTTTTCTCACAATTAGGAATCTTATCTTTGGGATTTCCTATGATATTCCTCAGATTGTCTGATGACTTATAGACTAAGGTGAGGCCTACCTTATTAAATACCTTATTGAGTCCCTTGCTATATTTCGGATTATATGGTATGGAGACATACTTGGTGTTATTTTCTTCGCGTGTAAAAAAGGTGGAATTCTGAATATTAAACCTAAACTTATGTCTATTTATTAGCTTATTTACTAAGTCGTCGTCATAACCATTAACTCTAGTTATATTTCTAATACGATTCCTTTCTTTATTAAAGTTTACTCTATTCAGAGGGAAAGTGACCAAATGATGAACTAAAAAATGTAATGGGGCTAATTTATGTTATTTGCAATGAAATGAATCATTAGGAATATATCTATCTGTTACTGTGTCCTTCCTATAGATATCAAATTCTATTCTATTATTATTTTTAATAATTAAAATATCTAGAAAAGGCAATTGTCCTTTGTTCTCAACTTCGTAAGTGAATTTAATGGAATCATACCGGCTATTTAATTTAGAAACAAAATCATCAATATTTGCTTTATTTGTGTCAAAAGTCGCGAAAAATATCATCCACATACCTATACCATGCCCTTGGGAAATATTCGAATTCTTGAGTGGCTTCGATTTCAAACTTACTCATGAATAAATTGGCTATGAAAGGTGATAAGCAATTACCCATAGCTGTTCCTTCTTTCTGAACATAAAATTGATTGTTATGTTCGAAATAATTTTGTTCCATACAAAGTTTAGATAATGTTAAGTATTCACGAATAATTTCGTCTTCAAAGTCATTCATTCTAAGTAATTCTTCGAGATATTGTAAAGTTTGTGGAATTGGCACCCTTAGGAACAAAGAACTAACATCAAAAGAAATTAAGACTTCACCTTCATTAAGAACTAGATTTTTTGTTTTATTAATGAATTCGAACGAATTCTTCACTGCGAAAGTATTTAATGGTAACTTCTCAAGTTCTTTTGATAACCATTTGGATATTAAATATGTGGGTGATCCGACCGATGAAACAATGGGTCGCATTGCTTTTCCAGGTTTGTGAATTTTGGGTAAGCAATACAATTTTGGTATGGTCGGATTACTCACATTTAATTTTAGCGAGTCAGAGACAAGGTTCTTACATTTTTTTAAAGAATTTTTAACCTCTGATATCATTCTCGGTAATGAATTTCTTGTTACCTTTTCGTAAGGGCCAGATTCGATAAGATTATCTACGCGTTCAAAATAATCTTTCTTATCCAATATAACAACCTTATTTCCTTTATCCGCTTTTAAGTAGAAGACATCTTTCTTTTTCAATCCTCATAAATTAGCCTCATTACATTTTTTAGTCCATCGTTTAATCACTTTCCCTCTGAATAGAGTAAACTTTAATAAAGAAAGGAATCGTATTAGAAATATAACTAGAGTTAATGGTTATGACGACGACTTAGTAAATAAGCTAATAAATAAACATAAGTTTAGGTTTAATATTCAGAATTCCACCTTTTTTACATGCGAAGAAAATAACACCAAGTATGTCTCCATACCATATAATCCGAAATATAGCAAGGGACTCAATAAGGTATTTAATAAGGTAGGCCTCACCTTAGATAAGATTCCTAATTGTGAGAAAGTGGAATTTATAAAATTAGTTGTAATGATTGTGACAAAAAGTATGTTGAGCAAACTAAAAGGTCAATTAAAAGACGATTTAAAGAACATTTAGCACACTTAAAATACAATAGAACAGAAAAATTTAGCTTTGCCGAACATGCCCTTGAAGCTGATCATACTGTAACATTAGATAATCTAAGATTGATAAAAAATGTATCTGATAGGAGATTGTTAAACGCATACGAGAGTATGGAAATCATAAAATGTAAAAGTAGTTTAAATAAAGACAGAGGGCCTATTCCTTATAGTCCCCTCTACTGGTTACAGGACCGGAATTGATGGCCTTGCCTATGTCATTAGTTCCGCTTGAGTAATTCAAGGGTTAGGCTAAGTATAAATAGGGTAGATTTGTAGTTTAGCTTTAGTCAATCATCGCTCCTGATGAAGCTAACATGGTTAGCGAAATGCGCGTCGAGTGCAAAAATAAAGTGTTTGGTATAGTGGTGATATATACTGAGTAGTATAATACTATTTCAGTGTTCTTGCTATTTTATTATTTCCATTTTTAACAGAAAATAGTATGAAGAAGGAATTGAGATCTGGTTGCAGAGTAATATAAAAATGATAAGTTGATTATAGAATAAGTTTTATAAATACAGACAGTTAAATCGGCCAAATCTTACTTACCTGTGGCACAGTAGGCAAATTATTGTTTCTACGTCTCTTGTTAAAGAGAAAGAATTACTCCCTGCAATTTTTACTTTTTTTAAAGTTTTGGTTTCTTAGATTGCGAAAAATATATATTTTCATTTTTACCAGTCTGCCTATCCGATTGTCAGTCTGTAGCCGTATTGGCTGGCGTGCCGCTAGTCGCATGAACTCTCGCGTGCAAAACCTCCTATAACGCCCCCATAGAAATTTTCTATGGCCGCTCCCATCCTCATCCTATTTTCCCTGACTGTAATTTGTACAAAAGATTTTTAGTTTTGTTAAGGGTGTAAAAAAGCAAAGAAATACTTTCCAAAGTCAACCAATTTATTCTCATTAATGTTTATGAAGTAGAATTTTCAAAAATATTTGTCCAATAAAAAATAGGTACTAGCCAATAGATGGGGCTGTTATAAAAAATATATAATTGAAAAAATAATAAATGCGAATTGTGTCGCAATAAATGTAATGACATTGATATTGCTGATTAGAAAGAGTTTGAACATGACGAGATCTCTGTACATGCCGCCTCCCGGGATGTGTCCCACGTGCGGTGCACGCCTTGCACGCCCGCTTACAGCCGGCCTGCCTGTTGGCATCACAATACTCGATCGAAATAATATTGTATTTGAAATAGGGAGGAAATCTATAGTTTTTAAGGGATACCGATAGGGTAAAAGGAGTGGGTGTCAGTCTGGTCTATGATTTTATTCATATTAAGAAAATTTACTTTCTCTTTACGTGAACACGTTAAATTCAGTACTTATTTTAGAACTACATGTTTGCGAAAAAAGTACTGGGTAAGTCGCCTTACCGATTTATTTACTAAATAATCTATCTGGCTGATAGGAAAAGCGATTGTATGTAAAAACTCTGTTCCTTATAAATGTAGGCGACAAATTATGACTCGAAACTAACTTCAGATGGCTAATTCATTTAGATTTCTCAAATTTTGGGATATAGCTGCTGCAGTAATAAAGTATGCAATCCGTTTTCATGAAAACTATCGTAAAGAAATGTATCAAAGTTTCACTTTAAATTTTAGAATTTACCTTACACACACATCTCATGTCATCAGCTGGCATAACGTTTAATGAGGTAAATTATTAGGTTTTACAAATAAACGATTAGAACCGAATGTAGAACATATATCAGACAACCCTGCGGAGATTATTAAAGTAAATTCTATAAATATTGATTGTAGTATTGCTGAAGGATCATATCTTAACGGTAAACTCGTTCATATAATACATCAATTGTTTTCCCAACATAGCTCCCGGTTTTAAAATAATAGAATCACCACAAAACGTCATATATTTTCCAGTAACTGAAGAAACCATAGATAAAATTACTATTAAAATGATAGATCAAGAAGGTGAACTTGTTAATTTTAGAAGAGAAGTCCTAACGTTAAGACTACATCTTAAAAAAATTTCATGTACAATGCTAGTTCTTTCACTTCTTCAATCAAACACACAAATGATAACACATTCTAATAGACAATTTCTGAAAAGTTTGGGTTTTAAACTTAAACGGTAATGGAATATCTAAATGTAAAAACAAAATATTTTTTTGATAAATCCATTTTAAGTTGGGAAGTACTTTCTTTTGATCCTTTCAATCCAACAAACTTAGTACCAAATGATGAAATAAGAATTTATTTTGCAACAAACCGAAAAATATCAGCTGCCCTGTAAAAGTGAGATTTATTTAGAGCTACAAGTTACGAAAGAGGATGGAAAAACTCCCCTAAAAAACACCGTTTTAATCAATAACGCCCCTGCATTCTTATTTAAAAAGCTACGTTATATTTTAAATCGTGTCACTATCGTTTCTGTTCGAGATGATGGTACAACTTCAACACTTAAGGGTTATATATCTATAATATATATAAAATGCAACGTCTCTCTGTCTGTCTGTCTGTCTGTCTGTCTGTCCGTTAGTGCGCCTATCACTGAAAAACCACTTATCCGATTTACGTACTTTTTTTTTTTAAACATACATATGTTCTCTGGCCAGGTTATAGGCTATATTTTATTACGATAGGTAGCATAAGGAATGAGCAGTGACGTAAAATAGTGAATGATGTCGTAAATAAGTTTGCCGCTAGCGCGTGCCTTTGCAATACACAGCCTAACCCATTAAATATGGAACAATATTATGTAGCAAAGAATATCGCGGAAATCACTTATCCGATTTACCTCTCTTTTTTTAAATTCATGCATATATTCTTTGGCCAGGTTATATAATAATAATAATAATAATCTATATCTATAATATATATAAAATGCAATGTTTGTCTGTCTGTCTGTCTGTCCGTTAATGCGCTTATCCCTCGAGAACCACTTATCCGATTTACGTGATTTTTTAAATTCATACATATGTTCTCTGACCAGGTTATAGGTATATATTTTATTACATCTATAATATATATAAAATGCAACGTATTCTGTCTGTCTGTCCGTTAGTGCGTTTATCACTGGAGAACCACTTATCCGATTTTCGTATTTTTTTTTTTAAAACATACATATGTTCTCCGGCCAGGTTATAGGCTATATTTTATTACGATAGGTAGCATAAGGAGTGAGCAGTGACAATAATAGTAAATGAAGTCGTACAAAGTTTGCCGCTAGCGCGTTCTCTTGCAATACACAGTCCAAACCATTAAATATGGAACAATATTATGTAGCAGAGAATATCTATAATATATATAAAATGCAATGTCTCTCTGTCCGTCTGTCTGTTTGTCTGGCCGTCCGTTAGTGTGCTTATCACTGGAGAACTACTTATCTGATTTACGTGCTTTTTTTTTAAATATACGTATGTTCTCTGGCCAGGTTATTGGATATATTTTATTAGGTGACATAAGGAATAAGCAGTGACGATAATAGTGAATTAAGTCGGAGAAAAGTTTGCCGCTAGCGCGTTCTCTTGCAATACACTCCCTAAAGCATTAAATATGGAACAATATCATGTAGCAAAGAATACAATATATATAAAATGCAACGTCTCTCTGTCTGTCTGTCTGTCCGTTAGTGCGTTTGTCACTCGAGAACCACTTATCTGATTTACGTGTTTTTATAAATTTATACATATGTTCTATATAATTCGATATAAGCCTAGATAATGGGAGATAAGGTGAGATAATGGGAAATAAGGAGAAATAATGGGGAGATAAGTCGAGATAAGCCTCGATAATGGGAAATAAGGTGAGATAATGAGAGATAAGTATAAATAATGGGAGATAAGGAGAGATAATGGAAGATAAGCAGAGATAAGTCTAGATAATGGGAGTTATGGTGAGATAATGGGAGATAAGTAGAGATAAGCCTAGATAATGGGAAATAAGGTGAGATAATGGGAGATAAGGAGAAATAATGGGAGATAAGGAGAAATAATGGGAGATGAGCAGAGATAAGCCTAGATAATGGAAATTATGTAGAGATAATGGGAAATAAGGAGAAATATTGGGAGATAAGGAGAAATAATGGGAGATATTTTATTACGTTGGGTAACATAAGAAATAAGCAGTGACGATAGTAGTGAATCAAGTCCACGCGAGCGGAGCCGCGGGCTCGGCTAGTCTTACAATAAAAATGAAAGTACAAAATTAGAAAATGTTTGGTGGAAGTTAAATTTACTGGATGATATAAATGGATCACATATTCCAAATGACTTATTCAGTAGAAATTTAAGGCGAATCACCCAACGAGCTGCAAATGATTGTCTCTCAAAAAAAAAGCATTTGCTTCCCACATTAATAGAAAATTTTGGAAAATTTTGTATTGTCTTTGCAACTTTTTGAAATAACCTACATACTTCTTGTTTTTTAGACAAGCTCCAATGTTGAATTTTCTAAAGTCTATTTCTCGTATCCCACAAGACCTTCAGTGCAGGTTTTAAATGGTCTCGACCTTTCCATTTTGCACGGTAAAACTGTTGCTCTTGTTGGTGATAGTGGTTGCGGTAAATCTACAGTGATACAGCTTTTGCAGAGATTTTATGACCCCGCCTATGGAAATATTAGCGTAGAGGGAGATGACGTGAGCAGCTTGGATTTACATTGTCTTAGGTGAGTTTTTTTTTTAATTTTGTAAGTACTTAAAAACGTGTATAAAATTAAAGACTATTTAAACAAAACCAAAAATTTTAATTGAAAAATAAAAATTTTCAAGTCATACTTCCTTAAAGAAATTTAAAATAAAAAGGTGACCTCACACTTTTTCTTGCTATTTAAATAACGTCTGTATATATATATATATATATATATATATATATATATATATATATATATATATATATATATATACTCGTATATATATATATATATATATATATATATATATATATATATATATATAAAGTTTGTTTTTTATAGAGGTATAAAACTTTAAGTTGGCAACACTTTTTTAACTGGCGGCCATTTTGTCAGCTGTCAAGTGATTTATGTTTAGTTTGGTTTGGCATTTCAACATGAATAGACTGACGCCTGAACAACGCTTCCAAATTTTGCAAATTTATTTTGA
The DNA here is from genome assembly GCA_019049505.1 of Pachyrhynchus sulphureomaculatus. NCBI lineage: Eukaryota > Metazoa > Arthropoda > Insecta > Coleoptera > Curculionidae > Pachyrhynchus > Pachyrhynchus sulphureomaculatus. Next base: position 118,103,085 of record CM032453.1, read on the forward strand.
AAATTATGGTTCTGTTCGAAATACGTATCGCGCACTACGTCCATTTTACGGTCAACATAATCGTCCATCAGAGCAATTAATTCGATTAACTATGGAACGTTTTCGCACCACGTTTACTCTAAATGATAATACGCATCCACAGAGACGTCGTACAGTGCGTACAGAAGAAGTCATTGCTGCTGTAGAGCGTAGCGTAGAGGAAGACCCGAATCAGTCTATCCGCCATCGTGCACAGGAATTGGATATGTGTCCATCCACTTTATGGAAGATTTTGCGGAAAGATCTTGGTTTGCGTGCTTACAAAATCCAACTCGTGCAACAATTGAAGCCACACGATCACCTAGCAAGGCGTAGATTCGGTGAATGGGCCCAAAACAAGATTGCCGTTGATCCCGATTTTCATAAGCGAATTTTGTTTAGCGATGAAGCTCACTTTTGTTTGAATGGATACGTCAATAAACACAACTGCCGTATTTGGAGTGATGATAATCCTCAAGTGTATGTTGAGACACCGTTACATCCAGAAAAACTGACTGTTTGGTGTGCTTTATGGGCTGGTGGAATCATTGGTCCGTACTTGTTTAAAAACGATGCTGGTCAGAACGTTACAGTCAATGGTGACCGTTATAGAGCCATGATTACTGACTTTTTCGTTCATCAATTGAACAACCATGATGTGCAGGAGCTGTGGTTTCAACAAGACGGCGCAACATGTCACACAGCTCGTGCCACAATTGATTTATTGAAGGAAACGTTTGGTAACCGCATAGTTTCACATTTCCGACCCGTGAATTGGCCTTCAAGATCGTGCGATTTAACGCCGCTAGACTATTTTCTGTGGAGATATGTGAAGTCGCTAGTCTACGCCGATAAGCCCGAAACGATTGACCACTTGAAGGACAACATTCGCCGCGTTATTGCCGATATACGGCCACAAATGTTGGAAAAAGTCATCGAAAATTGGACCTCCAGATTAGACTACGTCCGAGCCAGCCGTGGCGGTCATATGCCAGAAGTCATATTTAAATTATAATGCCAGAAGATTATCTTTCGAATAAAGTAAATTTCATGTCAATTTAAAAAATTCATCTTTGTTTTATTCCATTTCAAAGTTCTATACCTCTATAAAAAACACCCTATATATATATATATATATAGGATGTCCCAAAAGGTATGGTAAAAAATGAAGGATGTAGTAGATTGGACCAAAATAAGGTCAGAAGTGCCTATAAAAATGTCTCCTATCTCCCCCCGTTAGGGAGCTATAGCCACCCAAATGGGGAGCCTGAAGATGGGTTTTCATTGAATATTTCAGGAACCGTTAAAGATAAAAACTTGAAATTCAGGTTCTAAAGTAATGTTTACGTGCTGAATCGAAATTTTACCTTATAATCGTCGATAATTCAACTACTGCCTCAAAAGTAGGAGAGGGCATGGTAAAAATGGACTTAAGTTTTTTACAATAACTTTTATTGCATTTTCGCGTCGAACTAGGGAAGCTTGAGATCTTTGACGAAAAAAAGGTACTCTTAGTTTAACACGATTAGACGCACCAATTCTGAGTTAAACTCGATAAAGGATTTCCATGTCAGAAAGCCTATTACGGTTATTAGCAATGCTTCAAAATATCCAAATATTTTTAAACGACCATACAACTAAATAATAATTAAAGAAAACATAATCATCAAATGAAGCAAAAAACTTATTTTTATTTATCAAATCACAAAACACCTCTAAATAAATGGGAAATATTAATTTAAAGGAAAAATAAAATCTATGCGTAATTTCAACTAGGAAATATGTTCGATGTGGGCACCTTGTACAGTTATGCATTTCCTTAAGTTAGTGTGTGGAAAGTCCTTTGAACTCTAAATAACATGCCGGGATTATTCCTTATTTCAGCACAATGAAAGAAAATTCTTTCTAACAGCTCTTCTCTAGTTTGTACAGGAGTCGAATAAACAAGATATTTAAGGTGGCCCCCTTAAGATTTAGAACTGGTAATCCGGGTGGGCACGGGAATGGCCCACCCCGACCTATCCAACGATTGAGAAACTGGTTATCTAAATATCCCTTAGCAATGTTGCTGAAATGTGGTGGTGGACCGTCGTGCATTAACCATATTTTATTGCGAATATGTAACGGAACTTCTTCTAATAAATTATTTAAATCATCTCGAAGAAATTGCAAATATTTCTCACCATTTAGCCGCCCGTCAATGGTCCAATCAAATAATTTCCGATAATTCCTATCCAGATATTTATCAAAAATTTATGTTGGTTTTTATTCTGAATTATCGCATGTAGGTTATCCTCATCCCACAAGTGAATATTATGGGAGTTTATTACATCATTCCTAGAAAATCTCGATTCATCTGTAAAAAGCACTTTGCTTACAAATGTATTATCTTCTCATTGCTTTTGTAGAAACCAGTTAGCGAATTCCACTCGTACAATCATCGGGTGATATAGAATGAGCTTTTTGAAAATGGTAGGGATGGAGTAATTGCTCTTGAAGTACCTTATGCACCAACGATTTGCAAGTACGAAGTCGTGCTGCCAATATCGTTACATTATTAGTCGGATCGTATTCCGTACACATAAGTGTTGTGTGTGTTATTGGGGATTTGTGGGATGAAAATATGACCATTTAACCCAACTTACCTTAGTCCAACATTTCTTAATTTTTGAGATACAGGGTGTCAAAGTTATAATTTTATTTTAGTTTTTCCGAAGTAGCTTTCTTAATAAATGTACTATTTGTACAAGATTCCGTGCTAAGGGGTTTTCTGAGATGAGAAATCGAAATCAGCTCACAGTTTTGTTGTAAATTGTAGGGGGCGCACTGTGTATACTTTTAAATTGTCATAACTTTTTTATACCACTCTGTATGATATTTTTAATTAAATATTCATATTCTCCGCCTTCTTCTGTCTAAAAAAGCTCTCGGTAAATGTTACTTCAAGCAATAGTTTTTGAGAGTAGTATAATAGGCGGGGTACTGGGACTGAGGATGGCATGTGTCCATGACCCGAAGAATGACTTTGAAAGAGCTGAAGAATGACCTTGAAAGAGCTGAAGAAAATGACCTTGAAAGAGTCTAAGAATGCCCTTGAAGAGCTGAAGATGAAAGAAGAGAGAGAGAAAGTGTTCTTCAATGACGTCACATACCAGAGACCGTTGAAGACTGTGTGGGCGTGGTCCCGAAGAGTTTTAGTAATGCGAATAAGTGACAATGACGTCACATACCAGAGGTTGTTGAAGAGTTGGGTGTGTCGTTAAGAAGTTGAGGGTAGATTAGGCCAAAAAGTCCTTATTTCTAAAAAGGGGTGGTTTTTTAGGGGGATGATTTTTAGGGGTAGTTTTGATATGGTGTAAAAAAGGCAAAAATAAAATTTTTCTGTATGAGGGTAATTTGTCCTATTTTTTGGTAAATTATTTAAATGAAAAAAGTCTCGGTTGAGTTAGCCCTAATACGAACCGTCGACCCTTGTGATAGAGTTCCGTTGTATTAGCATTTACGTTACTGATGCTTCGTGAAATAATGTGTAAATGAAAGGTATATATATATATATATATATATATATATATATATATATATATATATATATATATAAGAATTGTGTATTGGATAAGTATAAAATGACTTGTAGAAATTGGGAAAAAAAAACGCTTTATATTATAAGGTTTAGAAAAAATGAATGGTATTTATACTAGTAATATTATCAATTTAGTTTTGCTTCGTTAATAAAATATAAATTAGCCTAGCCTAGCCTAGCCTAGCCTAGCCTAACCTGTATAGATTTGTTGTTGTTTTTTGGGGTAAATAAAACACAAGTATGAGCAGATTTAAGAAAATATATATTAAGAATAATTAACATCACAAAAAAAAGTGTTAATAAATAATTTTATTTTGTTAAATCTGCTCATACTTATGTTTTATTTACCCCAAAAAACAACAACAACAAATCTATAAGGTTAGGCTAGGCTAGGCTAGGCTAATTTATATTTTATTAACAAAGCGAAACTCTATCACAAGGGTCGTCGGTTCGTATTACTTTTTGTCATTTAAAGAATTTACCAAAAAATAGGGTAAATTACCCTCATAAAGAAAAATTTTATTTTTGCCTTTTTTACACCATATCAAAACTACCCCTAAAAATCATCCCCCTAAAAAACCACCCCTTTTTGGAAATAAGGACTTTTTGGCCTAATCTACCCTCATCTTCTTAACGACAAGCCCAACTCTTCAACAACCTCTGGTATGTGACGTCATTGTCACTTCTTCGCATTACTAAAACTCTTCGGGACCACGCCCACACAGTCTTCAACAGTCTCTGATATTTGACGTCATTGAAGAACACTTCTTCATCTTCAGCTCTTCAAGGGCATTCTTAGACTCTTTCAAGGTCATTTTCTTCAGCTCTTTCAAGGTCATTCTTCAGCTCTTTCAAAGTCATTCTTCGGGTCATGGACACATGCCATCCTCAGTCCCAGTACCCCGTCTATTATACTACTACCATCAAGTCGGTCGTAATCTAAACGGCCCGATCAAATTGTTCGCGACAAATCCCATCCAGACATTAATACCGAATTCGCGTTGAAACTGTCTTTGTGGCACCTCATGTGGGTTTTCTTCAGCGTAAACATGATTATTATGCATATTTGTTATACCACGTCCAGCGAAGCGTGCTTCGTCTGTAAACAGGATTTTAGTGTGAAAAGCCGGAACAGTCACTCGAATAATTTGTGAAAAATGCAAACGGAATCCAAGATCTGGAGGTAAAAGTTCTTGGACGGACTGTATATGAAAGGGGTGAATAAATTGTTGCCTAATGATCCGGTTAGTTTTACTTTTTGATATTCCCGTTTGACGTTCAATTAAACGAGTGCTGATTCCAGGATTATTGTGTACAATTTCAAGGATTTTCTCTTCAATATAGGGTGCTCTCGCTTGTGAAGGCCGCCAAGCATCATTCCTAATCGACTTAAATTGTCCAATTTCTCGAAGTCGCCTCTCAATATTGGTAAAAGTGATGGTTAGGAGTGCGACGATGTGGAGATCTTTTGTAATTTACGCAGGCACTTTTGTGACCGTTGCCGTTACAAAAGCCAAATATTAAAATCATATCGGTTTGCTCACCAAAAGTGTACTTCATAATAATCTAGATTTAAAATCCTGTTGAGCTTGAGGAGGGATTAATTCTCGTTAAAACTTGTTTGATATCTGTCCAAAATTACTTTCTGTCAGTATTACTACAAGCCAGTTAAATCATAGAACATATGATATCTCACATCATTGCCAGAGTATTTTTTGAGCGTTGCCAAGTAACTATACAATCTGAAGAAATGTGTGAAATAACGCATTTGCGAATTTGACAATGGAATTAAAAAATGGAAACAAACATCCCACTATCTCAGAAACTGTTGCTCGGAGCAACATTTACCAAGAAAGCTTTTTTAGACAGAAGAAGGCGGAGAATACGAATATTTAATTAAATATATCATACAGAGTGGTGTAAAAAAGTTATGACAATTTAAAAGTATACAAAGTGCACTAAGTGGCTCCCTTCTACAATTTACAACAAAACTGTGAGTTGATTTCGATTTCTCATCTCAGAGAACTCCTTAGCACCGACTCTTGTATAAATAGTACAATTGTTAAGAAGGCTACTTAAGAAAAACTAAAATAAAAGTATAACTTTGACACCCTCTATCTCAAAAATTACGAATTTTTGGACTAAGGTAAGTTATGTTAAATGGTCATATTTTCATCCCAGAAATCCACAGTGACTCTATGTAAACGGAATACCGGAACAACCTGTATTTAATTTTATTAATTTTTTTTTATCACCCATTCAATTTTGTGAATTTTTTTTGAATTTATTTAATCATTTTTTAGACTATAAATTTTTGAAAAATAATAACTGTTTTCTATATACCAAATCAAGGCGGAATTTTTCGGGTAATCCGGCGAAGTCCATCAAATATCACTAAACATTTTAATAGATATGAAAATTTGATTTTATCAGTCAATGTAATTATGTCAAAACTATCATTTCATCAAAAAACACTTTTTAAAGCAGCTTAAATTAAAAAATATAAAAAATATTGTAGAAAAGAGTGGACAGTATTTTGTGAAACTAGAAGAAAAATTTTAGTAATAATATGAACTAAATATTGTCTGTAAGTAAAAACGTTAAAGTTTATAGGAAACCTGCATCAAAGTGAAAACGTACGTAAAATATAGTATTACTTATTGATTATTGCTCATTTAAAAACATCTTACTAAAATTGAAAATAAAAATGTAACGACAAAGTTATCAATAACAGAAAAATTTAGACGGAACATAAAAAAACGAATTCTACTAGAGACTATCAAAATGTTTTTTTTTCAAATTAATGTACAATATCTGTTAGAAAATGATTTACAATTCTGAATCATTTATTATTAATCATGATATGATCTTCGTCTTTATAATATTCTAGTCTGTTAATCCACTAGATCTTAAATTATTTTACGATCACTAAAGAATGAAACTTATAAATTCTGTTTCACCTATTACAGTAGTAATATTTTAAAATGTGAATGTAACTTTGCTCATGCCAAGGTTCTGAAAACAAGAAACTAGCTGAAAAGTGGTAAAATTGAAATAATTATGTAAAAACTGGCAACGCGAAATAATATACTTAAGTTAATTTATTCGTTCAAAATAACCCAATATGTCTTTAATTAACTAACTAAGGAATTTAAAATTTAAAAAGAAACATGTTGAGGTACCAATTCTAAATTAGATTCTCTCAAAATTTGATATATAACGATTTTAAAGTCCAATTGATTTTATATCTTCGAAATGTTATTTTATTTGTTCCAATCTAATTTTTTTTCACCCTCTATGCAGTTGAATAACGGTTATTAAAAAAATGCAATTCATAATAAATACATTTTAAACATAAACTATCTTGACTAACGGAAATTACTGTTAACTTGGATTTTTTTCAGATCTCAACTAGGTATAGTAAGCCAAGAACCAAATCTTTTTGATCTGACAATAGCAGATAACATAGGTTATGGTGATAATGATAGAACAGTTGCAATGAAAGAAATTGAAGAAGCTGCAAAGGCTGCAAATATTCATAATTTTATAACAAGTCTTCCATTGGTAAGTGTTTGCTAAAATATTTTTTCTATTTGCATAATTTCTCGTATAGGTTTTGTGACTCTAAATACTATCCGTTAACTGTCTGTCCATGAATATCAAAACTTTATCTATTTATACTAAAAAATAACCGGTCAAGTGGAAGTTGGACTTGCGCAATTAGTGTTCCGTAGCCTCATTGCCTTTAAAATAAAAATTTCTCTTACGGAGGTATAAAATGATCAATGACTTCATAAAACACACACACCAAATGAATTTTCAGCAAAGGTGCAGCTCTGATGACGCCATTAATTTCTATATTAGTACCAAATTTCAACTTTCTGTGTCAAAAATAGTTTCGTAGAAAATCGGGTGTGATAGACAGACAGACAGACAAACAGATGGACAGACACGGAAGGGATCTTATAAGTGTTCCATACCGAACAGTGAAAAATCAGTTTGAAAGTCTATTTTTCAAGATTATTTATTAAAAAATATTAGGTTCAAGAAATCCATATATTTGAAAATATTGTTTCCAAAAATTTTGTAGAACTAGATTTTGTCTTTTTGCTGTTTCATGTATGCAATTCTACAAAACATTTTAAAAACAGCTAGATAATTGTGTCCTCAGTCTATTGCATTTTCTTCTTACTTTTTGTCAGGTATAAAGTGTGGAGTTTAATCAAAAATATTCTTGTGTATCTAATGGAAAGCCTGACTATGTGATTTTAATTTTTACATTTTGAACTGTGAAGAATTCGTAGATTCCATAAAATCGACGACTTCTATATCTCCTTAATTAATTTGTCACAGTAGAATTTAATATTTTAATATTCATTAGGCTACCTCAACAAAAGCTTCGTAAAATGTCAGAAAGACATAATTTATAATTTATAGTATACAAAAAGTCCCAAAATTACCAATGGTTTACCACTCATTGATATCCCTGTCAAGTATCTTCTTTAAGGACAGCTTCAGCCATGCGAAAATAAAATATCTGTTAACTGTATGCTGTTTTGAAGGGAAATATAAACACAATCGTTTAAAAACTAATAAGCTTACGTTTAAAACTTGTTATAACCTCAAATAGACGATTACCAACTAAAATAAAATAAAAAAGTTATAAATAGTTAAAACATAACAAAATATATAAATATATATACGAGGCTGGTTTGAAAAGTCCGTGCAAAAATAAAAACTACTTATGTGTTTGGGGTAAACCTTTTTTTATTTTTCGACATAGTCTCCTTTTAGGCTTATACACTTCGTCCAACGATGTTCTAGTTTGTTGATCCCTTCCGAATAATAGGATTTGTCCAAGTCTGCAAAATATCCATTAGTGTCTGCAATCACCTCCTCGTTTGAATAAAATCTTTGTCCCGCCAGCCATTTCTTCAAATTGGGGAACAAATAGTAGTCCGAGGGAGCCAAGTCTGGAGAATAGGGGGAATGTGAAACGAGTTGGAATCCTATTTCCATTAATTTTGCGACCACTTCTGCTGAGGTGTGTGCTGGTGCGTTGTCGTGATGGAAAAGGACTTTCTTGTGGGCCAATCGCGGGCGTTTTTCTTGCAGCTCGGTTTTCAAACGGTCCAATAACGATGAATAATATTCACCTGTAATAGTTTTACCCTTTTCCAGATAGTCGATGAGGATTATCCCTTGCGAATCCCAAAAGACAGTCGCCATAACCTTTCCGGCCGAAGGAACGGCCTTCGCCTTTTTTGGTGCAGATTCCCCCTTGGTAACCCATTGTTTAGATTGTTGTTTGGTCTCAGGAGTATAGTAATATATCCATGTTTCATCCACAGTGACGAAACGACGCTTAAAGTCCTTTGGATTCTTCTGGAACAGCTGCAAACCATCCTTGCAACACTTCACACGATTCCGTTTTTGGTCAAGCGTGAGCAATCGCGGATAGCTTTCTCATGTCCAAATGTTTATGCAAAATATTATGTACCCGTTCAGTCGAGATGCCCACAGCACTAGCAATCTCACGCACCTTAACTCTTCTGTCATCCATCACCATATCATGGATTTGATCAATGATTTCTGGAGTCGTAACCTCTACAGGCCGTCCAGAACGTTCAGCGTCACTTGTGCCCATATGGCCAGTCCTAAAATTTTGAAACCACTTATAAACTGTTCTAATCGAAGGTGCAGAGTCACCATAATGTTTATCAAGCTTCTCTTTAGTCTCCTGAGGCGTTTTGCCTTTCATAAAGTAATGTTTAATCACCACACGAAATTCTTTTTCGTCCATTTCTTGAAAATCACTCGACTTCCTTGATTCACACGAATGCCAAAGACAAAGAAATAGACCAATATGGCTGAAACTTGGTGTGCGTTCATTCAAGAGATGCTACTAACTAAACATGACCTCGATACGCGCCGGTGGTGCCATCTCTCGGACTTTGCACGGACTTTTCAAACCAGCCTCGTGTATATATATATATATATATATATATATATATATATATATATATATATATATATATATATATATATATATATATAATGTATGTCTTATTTGCCGCGATTAAATTGTGGATAGGGAAAGCAAAATCCGTTTCGCCCCGCTCTACCTACTAAATCCTCCATTCAATGAACGCTGGACTTTAAAAAAAATAGTTGGAGTAGGCATGGCAATAAATAAAGTGTTAAATTCTATACTTTGCCCTGTAAAGTGTCTTATTTTTCCGAGAATAAGCTAAGAGCAAGTGAAATGCGGGACGAGGGTAACACTGAGATAGTTAACGGAGTATGGTTCCGAAACCATGTCATATACTATAGTTCATACTTACTTCTTTGCGCCATTTTATTGAGAAAAGAAAGAAGCTGTAAACAAAGCTAATAAAATATTTATTAAATTAAGTAAGTTTCGGATAAAATTAAAAATAATTACTTTTTCTAGGGTTACGAAACAAGACTTGGTACGAAAGGAAAGCAGTTATCTGGAGGTCAAAAACAAAGAATTGCTATAGCTAGAGCATTGATAAGAAATCCAAAAATATTATTGTTAGATGAAGCAACATCTGCATTGGACAATGAAAGTGAAAAAGTAATTATCAAAAAAAAAAGATTGTATTTAGAATTAATTATGGTTCCAACAAACATAATTACATTAATTATGTTTGTTGTGTTATTGTTTCAAGTAAAATAACCGGTCAAGTGCAACTTGAACTTGCGCAATTAGTGTTTCGTACCGTGATTACCTTTAAAATAGCTATCTAATAGCCAATAAATGAATCTAGCTCAATCTAGAATATAGTATTAAAAGTTGAAAACAATTATTTACTACCTAAATATTTATTTAATTATAAACAAATAAAATTATTTTGTCTTCGGTACTTATCCGTTGGTCACCAGTCATTATGATATTACTGATTGCACTGAATATTTA
>CM032453.1:118113725-118142024 GCA_019049505.1 Pachyrhynchus sulphureomaculatus
TTTTTTTGCTAATATAATTTTCAGGCTTCTCCACTCCAAGAACACAGGGAAGAGCATTTACTACTATGTATGCGAAGCCCTTTTCCATTCATTACATGTTTCACTATAAATAATTATGTTCAAATTTTGTCCGTTATTTACAGCATGTAACAACCTTTACCTCATTTAAGTATTATATTTGAACCCAATTTGGAAGAAGCGTCTCATTTCGTTTTAAAATTATCGTGCTGATGAGATTGAAAACCATTTTTTTGTGAGATAGGGCCCCTGAAATGTGAACAAATACAAAGACAGTAAATGACTAGTGCCCTTAAAATAACAAAATTACATTATAAATAGAGCAAATATTTAAATTAGGTTTGACTTTATTGCAAGATTAATTTTATTTCTAAAATTTGAATAACCGATTGTGTTTCATTATAATTCTAATAACGATCATCATGACGATGTTTTTTTGGATCGCCTAGACAATAGCTTCCCAACGGGGGCGGTACTGCTCTTAGTGGGCACTCGAGCCGTCCATGGGGCGGGTCTAGAATGGGGGGAGTGGGCGTTAAGACAGTTAAGGGGGGCAGCCGTGGCGTACCTATTTAGGAAATTAATATAATGAAATTTTTTGAAAATACCTACTGTTTTTATGAATAAATATTTCATCTAGCTATCTAAAATTTTTATCTTATTGTGAACCCGTAAATAAGCTATGTCGGAAATGTGGAATCTTTGGCACAATGACACTACTCAGTATATAACACCACTACACTAACCACTTTATTTTTGCACTTGACGCACGTTTCTCTAATCGTGTTAGCTTTATCAGGATCGATGACTGACTCAGTAGTCAAAGTGGTGATATATGTTATATTAAGTAAAATTCAGAAATGGATACCAAGAGTTTTGGCTTCAAAAATCCATACCAGCTCTCTATTCTAGATTTTGGGCAAGAGTACAGAAATTTTTAATTGCTTTTCCTTCATCGTATTTGGCTGAGCAGGAGTCCAGCGAAGTAGCTAATTTACTGTCAAAGAAAAGAAACAGACTGCACATCACTAAACGTGGCACTTTGCGACTGATGTTAACAAAATTGGAACCCGACATTAACTAATTGTTAAAACTCTATCAGCCTCAACCATCTCATTAGTTTTTTTATTTCTTTTCTGATTTTGTGTTTATGTTTAAATTTTTAATAAAAAATTTTTACTACATTTGATGGTCATTTTAATTAATTTCTACTTTGTGATTCTTAATAGATAGATAGACAGATAAAATAGGTATAGATAATATGTAACAATATTTTAATATTTGGCATAATTAACTATTATGGAAGAGGATTTTGTTTTTTTTTTTGTAAAAGGGCGGTGGTTCAGAAAAAGTTGGGAACCTCTGCTAGAAAGAATTAAAAAGTATACGATTCGTTCCCTAAAAAGATCTTATGTTGTGTACTAAATGCTGACTTAGAAGATTATATTTATAATTTGTTTAAAAGGATAAGTTAGGCCATAAAAGTTTTTTTTTGAGAAAACACACAGCGGTTCCATAAAGTAACACTTTTCTGGAGAATTCAGAGTTCAAAATTTATTATTAAAAGGGAAATTCATTTTAAAGTATCTTCATTTAAAAAAAATAATTTTTGGCACCTTAAAATTAACCTTGCCTAAATAAACCCATTTGACACTAAAAAAAACCACACTCATTGATTAGTTAGTTCTTTTAAAATGATAAATGCTAAATGACCTTGACCTTTAAAATTATAGTTTTAAACAAGTCGTAGTGAATTTTTCTTAGCTAGAATAATATAATATGTTCAATATAATGTGTTTAAGTCTTTTTCTTTTAGAGCCTCGTTTAGAGTGCCCCAGGGTTTCAACCTGGAGCCCCTATTTTTTTTAATATTTATAAACGATATCTCTGAAGTTATCAAATATTTTCCAATGACTTAAAGCTGCACTTATCGGTGTAGAGACTTGATGATTGTAAAAAATACAAAACGCTTTTAACAGAGTGTATAATTGGTCTATGGTCAATAAACTGATGCTCAAAGTTAGTGAGTGCTCTGTGATGTCGTTTACTAATAAATTCTATCCTTTGCTGTATGATTATTCTATTGATAGATCAACGTTAGTTAAAGTAGCAAATACACGTGATTTTGGCTTTAAACTGTTTTAGTGCTTACATAGACAAAATAACAGAGGAAGCAACACAAATATTGGGTTTTATCTTGAGAAATTGTAAGTGTTTTAAGAATACAGCGGTACTGAAAATGTTGTTTACATCCCTAGAGAGAAGCGAATTCGAATATGGTACCTGGTCACCAATTTATCGTAAATATGTATTAGTGTTGGGGCAAGTGGAGAGAATATTTTAAAACTATCTTTCTTTAAAAAAGGATGGAGTGTACCAGTGAAGAAGGATAGAAAATGTAATATAGACCAAGAGGGCGACCCGAGATTTTGACCTGTCGACTAACCGTCTGCCTAGTTGTTTATTCTATAGTGGAGTCGAATAAAAGATTTGAACGTTGATTTTGCGACCCCCGTGCCCTGGAATGCCCAGATGAGGCCCGATAGAATGAACAAAAGACGGTTAGGTCGACTGTCTATCACCAACTCTCTTTAAGATATATATCCAAAAAGCACTAGACCATTGGAGAAGGACAGTCGCAAGAATGGGAATAGAGATCGAAGGAGAATATCTAACAACCTTTGCTGACGATCAAGTGCTTATTGCTAATGCAGAAGTAGATATGATCGAATATGAAAAATAGGGACTAAGCATGAACATAGATAAAACAGAGTACCTGAAAATTGGAGAAGAACACGAAGACCTGAAATTAGAAGTCTAAAATACTAGAAAATGCAAACAATATAAATATCTAGGAAGCATAATTTCGGAGGAGGGAACAACGAAGAAGGATTTACAAAATAGGACACAACAGGGAAGGAAAATAACTGGCATATTAGATGGGGTACTATGGTCTAAGAATATAAAATTAACTACAAAAATGACAATCTACAGAACAGTAGCAGAACCGATTTTAATATATGGATCGGAATGCTGGCAAGTGACACAAGCAGATAGGAAAAACATAAAAACGGCAGAAATGAATTATTTACGAAGAGCATGCAGTAGTAGCAAAAGTATATATTCCACGATGGACCAAGTAGAAGCAAAAGAACTACTGTGGTACGGACACGTAATGCGAATGCAGGAAGAAATGTGACCAAAAAAGATTAAAATATACAACTAAAAATCGAAGGAAAAAAGGAAGACCAACAATAAGATGGAGAGAGAGGCGTAGAACTAACCATGAAGGATAGAGCCATAAGAGAGGAAGAGTGGGACAAAAAGAAATGGCGAACGAAATGTGGGATGCGGAAAAGACCGTAGGAACCCCACACATATATATATATATATATATATATATATATATATATATATATATATATATATATATATATATATATATATATATATATATATATATATATATATATAACTCCTGGACAAAATTAACGCAACAATCTGAAAAAATTATTTCTTATGTCAGTTTTAAAGTTTATCGAGTATTTGATAAGTAGGCTATGCATATTTTGTTTCGTTGTTCATAACAGAAATCAAAACAATTCGTTTAGATTTACAGTTTTAAAGAATTTTTTAGAAGAAGATAAACAATTTTCTGTAATAATGCGATAGATTTTCTTTAAAAGTAAGTTTATAAATTGTTTCCTTGTGGAAGACTGTTTTATTTTTGACCCCGAAGAATTAGAAAAATTAATCGAACAAAGAATTTAACTGAACACGAGGTAGTGCGTGCCTCAGTTTTATTGGACGAGGGATATTGTCAAAGTTATGTTGCCAATTTATTAGGCAAACATCGTTCCACAATAAGTCGTATGGTAAGACGTTTGATCGAAATCACGAAAACTGGTCTGTGGATGATTGGAAACAAGTTTTCTTCACAGATGAAACTAGGGTTAGTCTAAAACATCCAGATGGTCGTGAGCGAATATGGCGAAGACCAGGAGAGAGGTTTGCTCCTTGCAATATCTCTACAAGGATTTCATTCGGCGGTGGCTCTGTTATGTTCTGGGGTGGCATCTGCTTTGATGCTCCCACAGAGTTAGTTCCTGTCCGTACGAGATCCATGAATGCTGACTACTATCTTGAGAATATTGTAATAGAAAATGTGATGCCTTTCTGTCATTTTGTGGGGCCCAATTTCCTGTTTATGCAAGACAACGCTCGACCTCACGTGGCTAGGGAGGTACTCGATTATCTTAATCAAGTTGATATACCGATTATGCAATGGCTACCAAAAAGCCCTGATCTGAATCCGATAGAACATGTATGGGATCACCTTAAGAAAAATGTGAAACGTTGTATACCTGCACCTAGAAACCTGAGGGAACTTGAAAATGCAGTTATCACAGAATGGGAGCAAATTTCTTAAGATTTTATCCAAAATTTAATTAGAAGCATGCCTAGGCGCATAAACGCTGTCATCCGAAGTAAAGGAGGCAACACACACTTACAACTTACACCATTAATTTTGCTACTAGTGTCCCGGTTTATTATTTTCATTATTACATAACTTCAACGATTTTGATATTAGGTCTTAAGAATAATTTTAATTCGAATCTTATTGAGAAATTTGGTAGCTAATTCACTTTTAAAGTATCCGAATAAGTTTTTTCTAACTTTTAGTGTAACCAATGTTCATAAAAAATTATTAAAATTAATTCATTATAGAGATTTGTATGATTTAATATATTGTTGCGTTAATTTTGTCCAGGAGTGTATATAAATTTTGGCTGAAGGGGATAGTTTTGGGAGGTGAAATCGGAAGTGAAAAAAAAAATTACCAGGTCATCGAGTGGGGTGTCAAATAAAAGCTCGTTCAAAAATATGTATAATGTAAACTTGAAAACACTTTACTTTATATTATTTTAAAAAGTTGTCAAAAATCGCTGTCCTTTACTTCGAAAAGTACTGATCAAAATATGTGGAAAAAATCTGGAATATTCCCCACAGGGTGTGGATTGAACGAAAATTATGTTATTATTATTTGGTATACAAAAAGAACAAAAATTTTAAGGTCATCAGTTTTCAGTAAAGATCAGAAAAAAACTTTGTTGAAATCTCATTTGGGGTGTTTTGTGAAGGCATTGCTCATTTTATACCTCCGTAACAACGTACGGAACATTAATTGCACAAGTCCGACTTGCACTTGGCCGGTTTATTTCATTGTTTAAAATTGTTATTGGCAGTATTGTTTGTTCTTCTTGGAAGAGCTCAAGTTTCTTATTCCCAGGGGTTCTGGTAGATCGAGAAATTGTTTCCATTTGCTGCGACCTACAACGAATGTTATGTTAGGATAACCAAAGTACAAAACATGCTTAGTTTATACCTAAACAGCACATCAATGCGATCTTGGCAAGCCCTTCAAACATTAGTTAGTGGCCTTGTGGAATTGTTATAGTTTTATGAACTTATACTATGTTGTTTCGAACGGCAGTGCCATATGCACGTGTGTTTGTTGTGTTACTTTTTTTATATATATTATTAAGTATAGACTTTATGCTTTATACGGACCTATTAATTATTTTGTGTTCGGCCGTTATGAATAAAGAAATAAATAATAAATAATTCTCCTTTACAAAATCGTTAAGTATGAATTTTCAACCCTGCATTTTTTAAACCACTTGGTCATTATAACTATCATATTTATATATAATATATAAATCTTAAAATCATCATGACATTCCTAATCTTTCTACGGAAATACTAAATTCATCGTATAATTTAAGTAATAAGATAAAGTATTAGTAATATTTCAAAAGTGTTTTTCAATCGTTTGTATAATTGCAGATCAATCAATGGTAATCCTGTAAAAATACAAAATGAATCGACCATTACAATAACTTAAGCCTTCTATCTGCTTTTAGAAGATGAACCAAATACATCATACTTCCTAGTAGTACCCCTTTGATACCTATTGTATTTTTCGTATTGATGCATAAATAGAAAATAATCCTGTTCTGGTATTCGTAGCACCTGTTTGATACTTACCGTGTACCTTATTGTTTCTTACATACGAGTACATACTTTAATTACTTTACCTTACAACATAAACAAAGTACTATTTAGATTTTATAGTTTTTGTACTTAAAATATTTTTACTTATTTGCATCGTTTAATAGCTTTTAAACTTAAAACTGTTTTTTTAAATTCACTTTTAAGAATTCAAACTTTAGTAGAATTAGTAAAGGATATCTTCTATTACTTACTTTTCTTTGTAAAAGTAAAATTTCAAATCTAATTGTTATTTCACAACATTTCAAATTTTCGATACTTGTAAGAAGTAAATAAATAAATTAATTAAATATTTTAGTAAAAAAATCCCTAAATAAAATTGATAGTTTATGTACTCGTGTATAAATCACAAAGTTAGAGAGTTATATTTTTTTATGGATATAGCATGAACGTCTCAGGATATTCTGTAAAGCGCTACAGGAGCGACGCGTGTGCGAAAAAAGCGATTCACGTTGGTTTTGAATCGCTGTAAATTGTACTGGGTGGGAACCACACTCCGCGGTCAATCATTCCAAAGGGATAAGGTTTCCATATAAAAGAGTGGTTGAAAAAAGATAAAACTTCTTCCAGATCTTTGTTAAGTTAAACGACCTCCTGCTGGATATTTGTATGAGTAGCCGATGTTCAAGTACATGATGAGATAAGTATACTGTCATCTGCAAAGCTATAGATTGGATTCCTGATCTTTTCCGGCAGATCGTCAATGTAAATGAGAAAGAAAGTAGGAGACAGTATGGAACCCTGGGGAGTACCGGCGTTATTAGTGAACGTGTGAGAAAGAAACTTGTCGATTGCCATCATAAAGAACGCTCTTTAAGGAAACTTGAGAGCCATAAACAGAAATTTTCAAACATACCAGAAGAGCGTAGCTGAACCAACAATCTATCGTGCCAAACATGGTCGAATGCGTCGGATATATCAAGAGCAACCGCACAAGATTCTCTAAGGTGTTCAATTTCCTTGTTTTAAATATGTGTTACATAAGTTAGAAGATCTCCTGTTGGTCTGTGTTTGCCCAAGCCATATTGATTTTTTTTTATGGGTCTAGCACACAAGCTGCAGGGAAGTCCCTAAAGCGCTCCAAGAGCGGCATGTGTGCGGAAAAAGCGATTCACGTTGTTCTTGAATCGCTGTAAATTGTATTTGGTGGGAAACACAGCGCTGGGCAAATTATTCCAAGGGGATGATGTTCTCCATATAAAAGACTGCTTGAAAAGCGTTGTACGCGGAGTAACAAGCTGAACCTCATACGAATGCGAAGCACCAGCGCGACGTGTATTTCTAATATGCACCGCTTTGGGAGGAATTAAGCGGGCTACATCCTTCGAACACTTTCCATGAAAATACTTGTAGAACAGACTCAAGTCGCCAACCGTTCTTCGATGTTCCAGAGAATCAAGGCCGCCGGTCAATTCCGGGTCTCCAATCAGACGGACAGCTCTTCTCTGAACATAATCCAACAAATGCAGTGTATGTTTGGGAGCGGAGCCCCAAACATGGGAGCAGTATTCCATAGTTGGTCGAATTTTAGCTTTGTAAAGGTAGTTATTTGGCAAGGTGTTCTTGCCTTTTTTCGGTATGGGCTGAACCGTGGCACATTTCCAGCAGGACGGAAATATTCCCTTTCTGTAGGATAGGTTAAAAAGTCTACAGAAAACTGGGTTAGTTCCCTTGCACAGTTTTTGAGAACTATGGCAGATATTCCGTCAGCGCCAGAAGTCTTTTGGTGTCTAGCTTCATTAAAATACGCTTTGTGCTGTCTGAAGACAACATTGGGCATCTTTGACTGCAATATGGGAATAGTAGGTGATGTTTTTCCTTGGAAATCGACAGTAGAATCTGAAGCAAAGAGTTCAGCCAACAAGTTCGCTCTCTCGACAGGTGTGGTTGCAATGGAAATTATCTGGCCGTGTGAGTGGTGGTAAGATGGATTTGGTAAAATTTTGAATAACTGCCTTAGCGACTGCTCAAAAGAACCTGGAATTGTTGGGACAAGCGAGAAGTTTGTTTCTAATTCGTTGATTGTGCATCTGTTTCGAGCACGAACAAAGGTGTTACGATTTATGGTGTTAGGGTTTTCACGCCATTGTTGGTAGGCAATATGTTTAGAAGCAACAGTTTCTTTGCATTTTCGGTTAAACCAAGGCTTGCCGTTGGAGGAGCATTTCTTTGAAAAAGGGATGTAAGCTTCCATACCAGCCAAAATAACATCGGAGACCTCTCTGGCGCAGTCAGATGGGTTATCGGATCGAAAACAAACGTCCATCCAAAGGAAAGTTCAAAAGTATTCCATGAGATCTTTTCCCATTTTGCAGATTTGTAGTGCCTAATCTTGCGCGGCCTAGGCGCCTCTCTGTCACTGATTAGCAGGATACTCGATGTCGAAAGCAGTTTATGGTCGGAAGAACCTAACGGCGGATTTACGGTGACCCTTTAAATCACCGGATTGGTGGTTAAAAACAGATCAAGAAGACTGGCGAAGTCCCCGTCTCGATCAGGGATCCGTGTTGGTTCGTAAGATAAGCCACAACTGATTGAGAATGATTCAGCTTCACGACAAGAGAGGTCAAGACAGATTCCAAAGTTACGCCTAAATCGGGAATAGAAGTCGTACCCAGGATAAAGATAGTTGACCGTGCTGGTCGATGGACTGACCTTGGTTTCACATAGAGGGAGTACATGAGGTTTATTTGATTGCAGGTGTTGATGCACTGAATTTATGTTCGAGTTTAAACCTCGTATGTTGCAAAAATCTTTTTTAAAATTATGATGTCTGCATGTCGACGCCCCCGAACCCGCCCCCAACCGGAGATCCGAACGGGGGGGCCATTCCACCTCCGGAACTTCTTGCATCCAGGTGCCTGATCATGGTCCCTAATAATATTGAATCCTTAAAGATATTTTAGAAGATGCTAATTGATAGCCTTTTCCATAACTTTCGATAATATTGAAAGTAGTGCGTAGTTGTTTGGCAATATTTTCTAGGCTTTTTTGGGTATCGGCTGAACTGTGGCGCATTTCCAGTAGGAAGGATTTATTCCCTTTCTTTAGGGTAGGTTAAAAAGTCTACAGAAAACTGGTGTTAGTTCTCTCGCGCAGTTATTGAGTATTATGTCAGCGCCAGAAACTTTTTTAGTGTCTAGCGTCATTAAAATACGTTTTATGATTCGCTGTTTGAAGACAATATCGGACACTCTTGAGTGCACTATGGGCATTGTAGGTGGTGTTTTTCCTTGGAAATCAACAGTAGAATGTTAAGTAAAGAGTTCAGCTAACAAGTTCGCTTTCTCAATAGGTGTTGTTGCAATAGAATTATCTGGCTGTGAAAGTGGTGGTACAGTGGATTTGGTGAAATTTTGACTAACTGCCTTAGCGACTGACCAAAAGGACCTGGAATCGTTGGGGCAAGCAAGAAGTTTGTTTCTACTTACTACCCTCCTTGGTTTCGTCGATAATTTCTTTGCATCTGTTCAGGGCGCGAACAAAGATATTACGATTTATGACGTTAGGATTTTCACGCCATTGTCGTAGGCAAGATGTTTAGAAGCAACAGCTTCTTTGCATTTTCGGTCAAGACAAAGCTTGCCGTTGGAAGGGCATTTCTTCGAAAAAGAGATGTAAGTGTCTATACCAGCCAAAATAACGTTGGATAGGATACCAGATGAGTCGTCGGATCAAAAACAAATCTCTAACCAAGGGAAAGTACTAAAATATTCCATGAGTTCCTCCCATTTAGCAGATTTGTAGTGTCAAATCTTCCGCAGTTTAGGCGCCTCTCTATTACTGATTGGTAGGATACTTGATGTCGAAAGCAGTTTATGGTCGGACGAACCTAACGGCGGATTAACGGTGAGAGTGTAAATCTCTGGATTGGTTGTTAAAAACAGATTTGGCTCGCTAATAAGTTGAGTTAATCCACAACTGATTAAGAATAATTCAGTTTCACGACCTTGTTCGTCTGTAGTATTTGAATACTGAAGCCAGTTGCTGTTGTGGACATTAAAGTCGCCCAGGATGGCAACATCGGTATTTGGGTAGTTAATCTGTAAATTATCGATGGTATCTGCAACAGAAGCGAAAAGTGTTTTAAAGTTAGGATTACTTTGTGGTCGATAAAGGCAGTAGATAAATCTTGTGGTTTGTTGAGTTGTTATTTTTAACCACATAATATGGAAGCTTCGGAGCTCCAGACCATTCTCTCGTGGACAGGAGAGGTCGTTTCTGACAAAAAGACAGATTTCAAAGTTACGCCTAAACCGAAAATAGAAGTCGTCTCTAGGATAGAGAAAGTTGACTGTGCTGGTCGATTTCACAGAGAGCGTGTACATGAGATTTATTTGATTGCAGGTGTTGGTTCACTAAATTTATGTTCGAATTTAAACCATAATTGCCATAAAAAGACGATAATATTCATGATATACATAATATATAAGTATAGGCAAGATAACTTTTTTTTTATTACAGCGTTATCACTGAGACTTTTACCGAAAAGTTTTAATCTATAAGTTTTTTTCATTTATATACGTCACTTAAACCTCTCAACTGTCTACTGGGTGCCAGCAAAGTTTGAGATAATGTTTGATTCTTCTAAAAAATCAGTGGACCCGTCAAGTTGTCAATTTAGTTAAGTTTCATCCATCTTACAATATATATATATATATATATATATATATATATATATATATATATATATATATATATATATATATATATATATATATATATATATATATATATATATATATATATATATATATATATATATATATATATATATATATATATATATATATATATACATATTATACATATATAGTTTCACAATTACACAATACATGTAGGCCATAAGTAATATTCTAGACTAGCTAAATTGAGATGGTATTTAATCTTTTTTATGGAAAAGTGTTCAGTTTTTTCTACACATTCACCACGACCAGAATTGTACGGTGGCATATCCCATTTCTCACCCTTTAAATGGGAATATATAGATTAGTTATAAACACAAATAAAAATTATAACAGATACTCCAAATCATATCATATTCCTAAACTACAGACGTAATTTTTATACATGCACCTTTTCAAATTAACCTCTACAAGTGTTACATTAACATCATGAACGACGTAATTAGTTTTCAGTAGAATACAAATAATTTTAATATCCACAATGATTTTATTTTGTTGAGTATTTTAAAATGACTTTCCATTTAATATAAAAAAATATACTTCCCAAAAAATTATCAAATAATCCTTTGTGATAACGCAAAATTTCTATTTTGGGGTGACAGCAACCAAATAGAATTTAATACCACAAAATCATAGGCGGCAGATTTTTTCTAAAAAAGTTAACGTTGCGGAACCCACCAAAGTTATGTCGGGATAATCTATTTCTCCAGCATCGTCACACACGTTCATAATAAAGAGGGCGTCTGAAAATCTGGGAATACTATTTCAAACTAGAAAACTTTACCCTCCACAACAACGATTAATTCTGTACAAAGCGCACATTCAACCAACGATGGAGTACTCCTGCCATGTTTAGGGCAGTTGTACTATATATAATACTGACTGATTTGTAATGAATAAAGATTCATTACGTTCTTTGAGAGAGGTAATAGTAGAAATTTTTCAGAAAAAGGAAACCAAGACAAATTGTTTAGAGATTATTCTTTTTGTGCGTATGTCATCTAGTTTTTGGAGCAAGGTACACGTGCTGCAGGGAAATACCTTAAGCGCTACAGGAGCGATGCATGTACGGAACAAGCTATTCACGTTGGTCTTGAATCGCTGTAGGTTGCACTCTATAGGAAACACATTCCTGGGCATATCATGCTAAAGAGATGCTGGTCTCCATATAAAAGACTGCTTTAAAAATGTTGTATGAGGAGTAACAAGCTGACCCTCATACGAATATGACGTATTAGCGCGACGGAAGGAATTAAGTTGAATACATCTATCGACTCGTTTCCATGAAAATACTTGTAGAAGAGACGCAAGTGCCTAACCGTTCTTCGATGTTCCAAAGTATCAGGATCTCTGGTGGAGACGAGCAGCTCTCGTCTGAACAGAATCCAAGAAATGCAGTGTATGTTTGGGAGCAGAGCCCTAAACAGGCAGGAGTACTCCATCGTTGGTTAAATTTGCGCTTTGTTCAAAATTAACCGTTGTTGTGGAGTGTAACGAGTCGCAGTCGACGGATTTCCTTTTAACACCTTTACTGTTAACGTCGGTGTGCCTCAAGGCTCCATACTATCTCCTACTCTCTTTCTTATTTACATTAACGATCTGCTGGAAAAGACCGGGAATCCAATCTACAGCTTTGCAGATGACAGTACGCTTATATCTTCATTCCCTTTGAACTCTCGGACATCGGCTGCTCAGGCGAATATCCGCAGACAGCAGGAAGTCATTCAACTTAACAAAGACCTGGAAGAAATTCTATCTTGGGGTGATAATAATCAAGTAGAATTTAAAGCTACAAAAACCCAGGCGGCAGTTTTTTCTAAAAAAGTTAACATTGCTGAACCCGACATAGTTATGTCGGGGCACTCCATTCCCCTGGCATCGTCAGTCAATTCGTTGGACGTTAATTTGGGAGCAAATATGTCCTGGCATGAACATGTTGCACGCATAGCAAGGAGAGCTTCTCAAAAGTTGGGAATATTATTTTGAACCAGAAAGCTTTACATTACATTTACACTGTTAATTCTTTACAAAGCTCAAATTCGACCAACTATGGAATACTGCTCCCATGTTTGGGGCTCCGCTCCCAAACATACATTGCATTTGTTGGATTCTGTTCAGAGAAGGGCTGTTCGTCTGATTGGAGACCCAGAACTGACCGGCGGCCTTGATTCGCTGGAACATCGAAGAACGGTTGGCGACTTGAGTCTATTCTACAAGTATTTTCATGGAGAGTGTTCGAAGGATGTAGCCCGCTTAATTCCTCCCAGAGCGGTGAATGTTAGAAGTACACGTCGCGCTGATACTTCACATCCGTATGAGGTTCAGCTTGTTACTCCACGTACAATACTTTTCAAGCAGTCTTTTATATGGAGAACATCGTCTCTTTGGAATGGCTTACCCAGGATTGTGTTTCCCACCGAGTACAATTTACAGCGATTCAAGAACAACGTGAATCGCTTTTTTCGCACACGTGTGGCTCCTGTAGCGCTTTAGGGACTTCCCTGCAGCACGTATGCTAGACCCATAAAAAAAAGCTTTCTAGTTTGAAACAGTATTTTCAGATTTTCAGAAGCTCTCTTTATTATGAACGTGTGTGACGATGCTGGAAGAATAGAGTATCCTGACATAACTTTGGCGGGTTCCGCAAAGTTAATTTTTTTAGAAAAAAACTGCCGCCTATGATTTTGTGGCATTAAATTCTACTTGGTTACTGTCACCCCAAAATAGAAATTTTGCGTTATCACAAAGGATTATTTGATAATTTTTTGGGAAGTAATTTTAAAATACTGAACAAAATAAAAACCATTGAAGATATTAAAATTATTTGTATTCTATTGAAAACTAATTACGTCGTTTATGATGTTGATGTAGCACTTGTAGAGGTTCATTTGAAAAGGTGCATGTATAAAAATTACGTTTGTAATTTAGGAATATGATATGGTTTGAAGTATCTGTTATAATTTTTATTTATGTTTATAACTAAACTATATATTATATGGTATAAAATTTTACACATAGATGTTGTCTTTTCAAAAGAATCTCCAAAAATGTTATGAAACTAGTTTAAATATATTGAAACCGGCAAATCCTTGCATCAAAAGCAACTACACAAAAATAATTAAAAATATCGTTTCTCAATAACTAATGAGGAAATTCTCTCTCAATAATTTATGTCTATGACTAGTATCAAATATATATAATAACCTGATAATAATCTGTACTGTTACAGCGCATTTAATGCTCAATATTTTAACTAAAGAAATTAATACACAAAAGAACAGAAATAACAATTCTTTCTATTCAAAGGCGAAATTTTTGATAATGCTACGAATCACTATATTTCCGTTAAAAAAATTGTTAAATTTTTATTATAATTTCGTAAATTGTGGAAAAAGGAAAATAAAAATACTTCTACATAAAATAATTGACACAAACTTCACTATCCATTTTAAGAGTACAGCATAAAAAAATTACTACCTATTTTCAGTTTCTTAAAAAAACTTTACCGCTGACCGACAAAACTCATAGAGTTGTTAACTGTCGCGATAAAACCTGTTGCTCTAGTTGCATTATAAAACTAGCTTTTCGCGTTTATAGTATCACAGCACTGGTTCTTATTCAGATTCATTACGTCATTACTTGTAGTTTCATTTTTGTCTATTTATTGACGTGTTGAAATATCTATGCATCTTTTCAATATTCTTGAAAAGATATGTAAAGTATGTATTACTGAAGGGAGTATTCGGGTGGTTTACTGTATAGACAAATAAATGATATAATATTTATATATTTTTCATTTATATAGAAGTTATATTTATCGCTAAAATTTATTATTATTATTAGGTTCACTGATTAGTCTGAGTTTCCAGCCTATTATTATTATTAGTAAAGTCTCATGCATTTTTAAGTCAGTTTTGTAGTTTATGGTTTTTTTTATTTTGGTTGATACAACGAAGTTTTTTTACATTGAAAATTTTAATGCAAATTTTATTTTCACTCTATCGATACATGTACGGCCTAGGTTCGTATATTGCATTTTATCTTCGTGAATTTATAATACCGTATGTAATTTAGGTGTAATAAAGCCTTTGATTTAGTTATTTTTTGTGTTAATGTGAGCTTAAGAACAATAGTTTTTTACATGCTTTTGATTTTTGTCAGTAAAGTATGGGAACTCACGTGCACCTTATCTTAACACCGTGTCTTTCAATGACTTCATAAGGTTAATCTTTTTTTAAATTACAGATAGTAAATATCCTAAATATAAAAAATATATTTTGGATACAATGATCTTATTTCTAGGTAAGAAATGACTTCTTAAACTTAGCCAAAATGAAATAACTATCGTTATACAGTCGGTTAAGTAAGAACGTGACCGCTCGTATTCTTGAAAAAATGTGTGTTCGGGAAAATTTTTTGCCATTAATGTATTCCAAGGTACGCGAACAACGGCGCAATTACCTTAGTAAGTTGTCTAATCACCTCCTGCATCAATAATCGCCTGACATTTTCGAGGAATGCTATCGACAAGATTTTCTGCATACTCGAACGGCAATGATCTCCAAATTTTTGAAATCTCGCGAGACAAATGAGTCAAAGTCCATTTTCTTTAAAAGGGATCAATTGTGTTCAATAGGGTTGGCGTCTGGCGATTGTGAGGACCACTCTAGTATCTTATTGTGAGCCCAAGCGAGCCGCTCAGTGCTTCGGAATTTGACATCATGAGTACGAAAATGTTGTCGAATTATCTCATGGGAAACATTTAAACCCGATTTTCTTAATTTTGCCGCTCCTTAACGCAACTTGAATTTCGGGTCCCGTGAAAACAAAGACAGGATTCGATTTTCGACTTTCGGAGTAACTTTGCCTACCAAGCCATGTTTTGGCATCTAGTCGACATTTTTCGTCCGTTTAAAACGAATTATCCACTACTTCACAAACGATACCGACTTTTCAATATATTTAGAGGCTGCGGAATGTGTTATTTTAGACCCCTTTGGATGAGAACAAAAAAAGACTGCCTCGAACCGACGCGCAAACAAGTGACTAATTTTGAATTTTACGTGATTTCGATGAAGGTTGGAAATCGACTAATACTTTTAGTAAAATGCGTCGTAGACAAACGTCCCGTCTACCGATTTTTTGTTCCATCGTTAGAATCACATCTACCAAAGATGAATTATCGTGGACACGTAATAAATAGAAATTTTACCAAATCTAAGTCTGGCCAAATTGAGACAAAAAAGTATTGAACGTTGGTACGAGTATATGTGATCCAAGGACTCACCCATATCAATATATTAACCTATTTTCATAACGCCCTATATATATATATATATATATATATATATATATATATATATATATATATATATATATATATATATATATATATATATATATATATATATATATATATATATATATATATATCCTCTTTCCAGATATTGAGATAGCCGAAATTTGAGCTCGATTAAACGACGTTAACCCGTGCCGCTCGTCGCTCAAAGTTTGAAAAAATCCAAATTTTTTGCCAAAAAGCTGACATATGGAGCCATAACTCCAGAACGGTAAACAATAGAAACACGCTTAATATCTCAAAAGAAAGCTAATGTTGTTCTTCAAAATTTATATTCTATACATAATTGTTGTTATTTTAAGTCAAACCGAGTTACAACAGCCTTTAGCCCCAAATACGTGACCTGGTACCACTAGGAGCATACTTCGTATATTTTGTTATTAAATGATAAATTTTGCTTTTTTTGGTATATTTTTGAGTTTAAAGTAGAAATATAATAAAAAAACAAGTAATACTGATAAGTCTAATGACATTTTTTATTTAAAAATATAAAAATTAGGTATATAATACATACAAAACAGACACAGAAAAGATACAGACGTAGTACCTACATGAGTTGATAATTTTACATAGTTATCTAATCTATTCTAGAGCTTTTGTTAAAGTAGTTTTTGAAACGTCAGGATATAATGCTCGGCATTTACTTACAACTTGCAGGACATATTGCTTTTGGTCTTCATCTTTTGTCAGAAGGTCGTTAAAGTCGGTTATTAATTTAACACCACGCTCAGCCATATCATTAACTACTTTTAATGTTTTGACAATTTTCAGTCCTTCTTGGAAGTCATTATTTTGAGGCCAGGTGTTTGGATGTTGTCTTAGGAAATCTGTTTTTATATTAAATTGGTCAAAGAATGTAAACGTTTCTTAGGTAAGTAAATTTACCAATCCTCCATCAACTACCTCTTTTAAGTTTTCTTTCCTAACTTTTGGATTTACAACCCTAGCGTACTGTGATGGTTCATCTGTGCTACTGAGAAATTTATTAGACATTAACACATTTTCATCGTCTGTAATGGTGGGATCAAAAAACGATAATCCCACCAACTTTGCATTCAAATACCACAAATGGTTGGAAAATTTGGTCAGGGCTATTTCTGCAATGTCGTTGTCACATTCTTTATAGTCTAACAGACTATGCAAAATACCTAAATCTTGCTTTGGTGCAAAATGAGCTTTTGGAGCATTGAACCAAGCTTTACAATAAATTTTAACTAGGAAAACAGAAATGGCACGCACAGAACTTTCTTCTTCTTTAGACATCTTAAATTGACGACGAAAAATGAACATTTTTAAGCAGTAAATAGCCTTTGCCATCCACCTAGCGTGATGATGAATGAATGGCTTCTGGAGTTCTAAAACCCACAACATTGCCGTCTAGTGATCCAACGAATACGAGAACCAACTGCAATAGCTCCTTGTAGTCATCTCTGGGGTGGCTCTCAGTTAATTTGGTCTCGAATTCAAGAGTAACATTTGCAATTACTTCTGGAGTTAGCTGCTTTTGTATTAGATTGTCACTGATACCTGTGTCGTATTTTCCTTTGTCTATCTTGGGCCACGCAGTGAGGAATCTCTTGAAAATGTCTGGATGAGGTCCAGTGGTTGATCCCATTTTTGTGTCGAATACGCCTCTTAACAGAATTTCCAAGATATGGTGACGGCAAGCTAGGTATAAACAATTCTCTTCCTAATATTTGCTCGAATATGACGCATGCTCCTTTGAGTCTTCCCGTGTTGGATGCTGTAGTATCGAAGCACATCGCCTTGACGGTGTTGAGAAGACCCCATTCATGTAGGCATTCATATACGGCTACGGCTTGCTCCTCTCCAGAGCTGTTTGCTGTTACAGGAACTCCCAGCAGCTGTTCCTTTTCGCCATATGAAATAGCTATAGTTATTCGCTCACATTGTTCATTTTTTAAAACACCCGGTAAAAGTTTACCGTCCCAATGGACAACCACGGGCTCTTTTTCAGGAATGTTTACTTTATCAAAATTTTTTTTATTATATTGTTCTCTGAACATTTGCCTTCTATCATGTAATAAAGTTTTCGAGACTTTGTACTCAAGAGGGTCAAGGTTTAGTGCTTCTAGAGTAGCTATTAAAATTCTCGTGGCATTTCTGTCGGATACCTTACATCGATCTAATAAAATGGACAATTTCATGTTTAAAATCTCTTTAACGCCCCTTGCATTTCATCTTCTTTCATCCTCTTGCTCTCAGATGGTCCTGGATCTTCTGCAGCTTCTTCAGGGATGTCCATTTGCTCCAAGCTCTCAAGTTCCTGGTAGATGCTGTCCTCTTCAGTGTCTTTTTCTCCTTCTTCGAACTTGTCTTCATCATCCGTCTCTAAGAAGCAACAAAAGAAAGAGAAAAAAAAAGACTATAAAAACTTGTCGTTTTAGCAGAATAGTAATAATACATAGGTACTAAATTACCTGCTTCTAATTATCAAAAGGTATTATTTAAAAAATATAAACTCAATCATAAAGATGCCAAATCATGCTCTCATGTACAATTTTCTTTCAATTATAATGAAACCATTTACTTATTTGTTTATCTAATTTTTAGAATACTAATAATAAAAAAAAACTCACCAATATCAAAAGTTGTTTCTTGGATTTGTCGGTTCATTTTTGCAAGTTCTTTTTGCACCTTGATTTCTTCAGCTCGAGACAACTTGAGATCCACTCCAGCCATGGAACCTGGGCGGCCCTTCTGCCTCTGTTTCACGAGAAACGCCTTATCTTCTTCCGATTTCATCAGAGCCAAGGCATCTTGTTGAGCAATATCAAAGAGATCATCCAACTTTTCAACAAACTGTTTAAATTTGTTCTTGGCCGTTTTTGATGTTTTCTTCCGGTCTTTTTAAAGAGTTCTCCACTCGGCGTGAAGTTTTTCCAGCTTAGTAATTGCATCTTGCTCAAGTTTAGTCGGAATTCGAGCTTTCTCCCAAAAAATGAGCACTTCTCGTATTGTAAGTTTTGCTGATTCTCTTACAGTTAATTTCACAGTACGTAAATTATAAAATAAAGCACACGAAACTTGACGATTTGAGGGTAGTTTATAACCGGTGATCTGGTGAATGGGATAGTCCACAAGAAATATTTTATCCTTGGTCCGGCTTTGTACACCTGATGTGGATGCCATTTCAAAGGCCAATAGGTAAATAACAGTTAACTTAGAAAATGAAACAAAATATATTGCAAAGTTTAATTTCAATAAAATGTTTTCAAATGTCTTTTAAAATAATACTATAATAGTTATAAAAACAATAACACACACGCTTGGAAAATTAAAAAAAAAAAACGTTAAAATATCTTCACTAGATAATTGTTTGATCTAACCAGCTCAAAGGCACTTTAGAAACTAAACTGAATAAATAAAAGGTCGGTTGTACGCTGAAGTAAAATCACCATCCCTAAAATAGAAATTAGATTCACCCTCCTTTTTACCTGTCAAACGAGTCTTTCTTTGGTAAACTAGTCAGGTAATCCCCATATAATAAAAGATTAAATTTGAACAAAAGGCTCTTTATGTTTGAAAATTGAGTTCCAAAATACTTTTTAACAAAAAAATGTTAATTCCGAGACACATTATGTAAAAACCCGTAAAATTCTTAGAATACTCCCAAACTGGCTCCTACTGGTACCAGGTCACGTTTTTGGGGCTAAAGGCTGTTGTAACTCGGTTTGACTTAAAATAACAACAATTATGTATAGAAAATAAATTTTGAAGAACAACATTCAGCGACATCGATTTTTTTTTGCGGTAACGTCACCTATCTGAATATATATATTATATATATATATATATATATATATATATATATATATATATATATATATATATATATATATATATATATATGTGTTTCTTAAAAATAATGTCATCTAAATTTGAGTCGTTATTTTCCTGGCACTCGCCTAAGTTAGTTGTTTCCGTGACCGCGGCTGTTTCTTACCGGACTTTTTATTTAATTCTGCTAGCGAGCGAGAGATATTAGTGTAAGCTTTGGTTTTATGGTACTTTTGCAAGAAAAAATCAGGCCTTAAATTTCATTCTATGTAAAGGGCCAATTGATGTCACCTCTCTTAGAAGACGACTTATTCGAAAATATTTTTTCAATAACTGAGAAAGATGTGTCTGAAGTGTGTGTGGGAATAACCATTAAAATTTTGTAAGATGGAGGTGAGGAAGTTCTCAACCAGTTCCACATATTTTTCTGAATTAATAGCTATTGTATGCCCTTTAGATGAACTTAATAGATTTTGGTGGTTTAGTTCTGAATTTGTCGGTCTACAATTACGCCAATTCTATTTATTGACTTTGACGGTGGAAATATTTCTCATCTGAGAATAAAACCGGCTTTGATACAATTATATGAATAGATCTGCATCATCTCGTCAGTAATTTTGCGTTTTAAAGGAGAGTCATAACAATAAAGCATCCTTTTGGTGACCTTAACATGCCGACGTTTTTCGTGAAAGTTTCGTGGTTTTGGAATAAGACATGCTAACACACGAGGCAAGCCTAAGTCGCTGATGATTGTATTGATTGATATTTTAGTAAAGTCTACAAGATTTCTAATACTTAATTAGTGATTATTGAGTACAAGATCTTTGATTTTGCGGATATTTTTTTCTGTGGTTCTGGTGGACGGTCTTCCGGAATGCGATTGTCTCCAAATGCTTGTCTACCCACTTTAAACGATTTGTCTCACTTCAAAACATTTCATCTTACTAAACATTCATCATCATAACACTTTTCTAACATTCTTAATGTATCGATACAAGAAATTTAGGTAATAAAACAAAATTCTTTGTAGTAAATTTATTTATATTAAATAATAAATAGAAATTGTTTCAACGAAAAAATCCTATTTTTAACCTAATGACGGAAATATCATGAAAATTTCTGTCGAATACTACAATCCTAAAAAAAAACGAGCACTGCAGATGATGCACGTTTAGGATGTTGGAGTGAGATTTCTTCTGAAGAAATGGCCGATGAAAAATCGTGATGAAGGATCGTCGCGTTAAGCGGGTTCATCATATCCCGCATGAAGTTCTAAAAATGAAAAAACTGAGTGCCGATGGGCGTTTGTTATCTCCAGACCAAAAAGGTACGATAAAGGGTATTTCAAAATTGTGTTTGGAAAATTTGCAGAGTAATAAAAAGGACTTTTGTGACTGTAAACGAAACGTATTTCTATTATTACACTCCAGAGACGAAACGGTAGTCAAAACAGTGGGTTAGCGAATGTGAAAGTGCACCAAAAAAGTGAAAATACTTATTTACTCTCTTATCATATATTGGACCATTTTAGTGTTCCGTACGGAACACTTATAAGATCACTTCGGTGTCTGTCTGTCTGTCTGCCTGCCTGCCCCGCCTGCCTGCCCGCCTGCCCGCCTGCCTGCCTGCCTGCCCGCCTGCCCGCCTGCCTGCCTGCCTGCCCGCCTGCCTGCCCGCCTGCCTGCCCGCCTGCCTGCCTGTCTGTCTGTCTGTCTGTCTGTCTGTTGTCACACCCGTTTTTCTCCGAAACTATTGACGTAGAATGGTGAAATTTGTCAATATAGGAATTGATGGCCTCATCTGAGCCATGTAGTTTTGAGAATTAAATTTTGACTTAAGGGGTTAGTTTTGGGGGGTGAAGTCGGAAATGAAAAAAAAATACTAGGTCATCGAGTGTGGTGTCAAATGAAAGCTTGTGAAAACATAGTAAAATATATATATATATATATATATATATATATATATATATATATATATATATATATATATATATATATATATATATATATATATATATATATATATATATATATATATATATATATATATATAATATTATACTTGCGCGCACTTTTCTTTGTATTATTTTTAAAAATTCGCGAAAAATCGCTGTCCCGGGCCTTATCTCGAAAAGTACTTATCAAAAAATTTCGAAAAAATTCTGGAATATTCTCCACGGGCTGTAGATTGAACGAAAATTATCACGAGTGCGTTACCTTTAATAATTTATATGGTATATAAAAAAAAACAAAAATTTCAAGGTCATCAGATTTCAGAAAGATTGGAAACAAACTTTGTTGAAAACTCATTTGGGGTGTATTTTGTGAAGTCACTGATAATTTTATACCTCTGTAACAAAATTTTTTTTTATTTTAAAAGCAATCAACGTAAGGAACACTAATTGCGCAAGTTTAACTTGCACTTGACCGGTTTTTTATAATGAGATGACGCAGAAGCGACCTAGAGTAGCGCGCAAAAAAGTATCCTTTTACCAGGACAATGCACCTGCTCGTGCAATTTTGTCATTGCATGGGCCAATGCTATGACAAAAACGAACGAGTTGGGTTTCGTAATAGTTCCCCACCCACCCTATTCCCCAGATTTGACTCCTTTTGTTTCTTAGCTTTAAAAATTGGTTTTATGGGGAGAAATTTTCGTCGAATGAAGAAGTTATCTGTGATACAAGCGAGTATTATGCAGAGTTTATCATCATCATCATCCGCTATGCAGTCCAACGTCGAACATACACCTCCTTATCCAGTCGTATCCCACTAGTCTTTTGATGTCGTCAGACCATCGTGTTTGTGGGCGTCCTTTACTTCTTTTCTCATTCCAGGGCCTCCAGTTGATTACTTCATGGGTCCATCGATTATCAGAGATTCTTGCGATATGACCCTCTCAGCTCCACTTCAACCTACTTACCCTCTCAGCTACATCAGTTATCTTGGACCTTCCTCAAATTTCTTCATTAGTCAGCCTATCCCTCAACGATATCCCCAACATCCTCCTTTTAATCGTTTGTTGAGCTACCTGTAGGCTATTTATAATTTCTTGATTAATAGCCCACGTTTCCGTTCCATATGTCAATACTGGCAACACGCATTGATCAAATGTGTTCGCTTTTAGTGTATTTGGGATACTGGAAAAGAAGATGTTCCGCAATTTGCCAAACGCCGACCAAGCCAATGATATTATCCTTGATAAATCCAAGATATATGGATGAATCCGTTGTTGTAATTTTCCCGTTTTCAATGCTCAGTATCGCTGCCTTATCACAGTCGTCATTTGTCATGAACATGGTTTTGGCGATGTTTATCTTCAGACCAATCTCTCTGGACTTGTTGTTAAGTTTGTTTAGCATTTCTTCTAATTATTCTTTGTTGTTAGATATAAGCACAATATTATCCGTGAATCGCAAATGAATGAGTTGCTCTCCTCCTATATTTATACCCTTACTTGTCCACGAAAGTTGTTTGAAAAGAGTGCCAACGTAAACAATTTCGGCGAGATGCCAATTCTACAGTTACTTATACTATTTAATGTTGCCCAGATTTCAAGGGAGTCAAACGCTTTCTTATAATCCACAAATATCACCGAAATCTTAAAATTATACTCCTTTTACTTTTCTATTAAGGTTCTTGATACTTGAAGGTGATCCAGCGTACTAAAACCTTTTCTAAATGTGGCTTGTTCTCTGGGTTGGTAAGCGTTCAATTTCTTTCTGAGTCCCCCAGTTATTATTTTCATAAATAACTTGTACATTACGGATAGTAGCCTGATTGGTCTATAGTTGGTTAATTTAGACTTATCTTCTATTTTGAAGAGCAGGACCACCACAGCAGTATTCCGGTCTCAAGGCAATATGGAGAATTGGAAACAATTTCTTTCTGAGGGAGTAATAAACTGGAGTCTCGCTAAATCAAATATATTAAGCTCAATAGATATTATGTTCAGAAATAAATTTTTGTTTTTGAAAAAAATGTCATTTGCCTTGTTTTTGATAAGATTTGTCAATCCACCCTCGTAATATCTAAATCATAGTTGATATTAAAAGCCGAATGCATCATATTTTATCTATTAATTTAAATATTTCAATGTTCTATTTGTATTTTTTTATTATATGGCCAATAATTGGAGTAGACACCTCACGTCCCTTTGCCTTTGACATGATTACACTCTCAGTCCTAGGAAGTACTAGTAGCTGACACTGAAGCTTCGTCTGATTCTGCTTATGGCCTTATAGCACATCTAAGTACTCGTTGGTGTATGGTATTATATTTTCGTTAGCACCTGAAGTAGGTCTTTCGTGCGACTCTGCCTTTGACGCCTTTGTACATTCAGTGTTAGTAAATGTTAATAACTGGAGGATGCCTTGAATGACTCTGTCTTTGGTATCATTCCCCACACTTGTCTAAAGAAGGGAACATTTATCTTTAACTTTAAATCTAATGATCAAGATTAACGAGAATAAAAAGAGAATGAAAAACAGACACAAATCTTTATAGTTATCGTTTTAAAATCAGTTTATAAAATAATATTTTGCTAACTAATTAGATGTCCATATTATTATGATAACTTGTACACTATAACGATCGTTTCAACAACACTGTGTCTTCTTCAGATGACTTACTTAAGATTTTGAGCTAAACTTCACCTTACAAGTGTATTAGAAACATGATATTATTAAATGTAAATAGATGAAGCTGTGAATATGACTATCAGCATATTCTTGTGAATATGGTAGTAACCATAACTGAAAGTTTAATAAACTTATATTGTTAACGTCTAAGTGATCACTAAGAAAGGTGCCCTGGTTTCTACGTTTATCTATTTCAAGAAATTTTATTATTTTCTGAATGCAATATTTTGAAATTTGGTTCGAAATCACTCCATATTTAGGTGTTCTGTCTAATCCCATTTAGCACTATTATACTTGTAAAATTTTCGTAAATGTTTTTTTTTTAAATAAGGCTTGTCAGATACTTAAAACTTTTTTATAGTCCAGTCACATTAGGGGTTTCACCTCGGAATGAGAGATAATAAGCTGGTAACTTGTATAAACCTTTATTTTGGCATTCTAAAAGTTGTCTCAAAAGTCTTATAAAATCTCGTATCCGCGTCTTAAGATATTCAAGGTCAAAGGTCACAAAAATCGTTTTTTCGCAAATATCTCGCTTCCTATGATTTCAATAATATTTGTATTTATTATCAAAAATATAGAGCATAAAATTTTCTACAAATTCTGTTCTAAACATTATTTTATACGCTTAACAGTTTTTGAGATAGAGTGCGGAGAGCGCGCAGCGCTCAGCCATCCATAGCATAATGAAAGGTCAACCGTGAGTCCCGGTAAATAATAAGTCGTATAAAGTTAATTAATCACTAAAAAATCCATAATTATGAATAATTTGTGTTATTTATTAATTATTACATTATATTTAATAATAATTTTCATTTATCAAATATATTCGTTTAATAATACTTACCTACTTCGTGTAATTAAACAATTGTTAACTAGAATACTTTATGTATATCTTAATTATATTCTAATATATCTAAATTAGATTTTAAGTGGAAAAGGAATGGAGTAAATACATTTTAATTATATCTTTATTTAGCAATTATGTATCATACATTTACTACAATTGAAGTTCAAATGTGGGGGGCAATTACGTAAACTTTAATAATTAGAAGGACATGAGTCTCAATTTTCTTCTTCTTTATCAACGTCTTCCGGTCGCTCGAAAATTTCCAATTCATTATCATCATCTTCGTTGTCAAGGATATTTGTCGCTAAATCGTCAAGGATTTCGGGGTCAAATGCACTTTCTTCATCGAGATCGATTTGATACGATAAAGCATTGAGGCGAGCTTGCCCATTACACTGGCCAGAAGCTAAAGAACATTGCAACCCCGATTTCCTGCATCCGCAGCGTGAACCACAACCATTCTTGCAGTTGCAAAATATTGTGTTCAGTTGTTCATCTGGAGCTGGTGGTAATATTGTCATTTTCGGTTCCAGGAGTTCATTTTGTAGCACCCAACCACATTTTTGGGGTTCTAAATCATTCCCTAACCAAGTTTGAATTTGTATCATGAAAAGATATGATAGTGAATGATCCTACCTTTCTCGTAATTATTATGTCAGTTAAATATTTTTGTTGAAGTCTTGTAATGATAGCCTTATCATCGGGTACATACTCCGTAAGGACATCTTTAAGCTCTTTCAATGTAAATTGTAAATCTTCATGATTTTCTATATAACAAAAAATCTCTTCCGTTGCTGGTGTGACTTGATTATCTTCGCGAGGCTTCTTATCAATAGATGGTACTTGACCTAAGAAATTAGCATAGCAAATGGTATGGTACTTTGCTTCATCAAGTTATACCCATAAAGTATACGATCTTTTACTAATTCTCTTAAGGAATCGCTTCGTTTTTGTGCTTTTTTGATGACGTTGTCTTTGAATTCAAGAGTACTTACTTTACTAATCGTGCGTCTGTACTTCTCTTTTTTTTTCGTTTCTGCTGCTTCATCAGCTGCTTGGCCACAAAATAAGCATAGTTTTTTGATATCAAACACTTCATTTTTTTTTACGAGGTGCACTTGATGATGGTGAAGGTTCACCTTCTTCTAGGCGTCGTTTCGATGCTGCAATAGAATTTTTACTGATGTACACTTTTCGACACTCGACATGCACATTCACAGAGGTTAAGGTATTTAAATATTTTATGTGACCGTCATTTCTTTCAATACTTGCAGTTTTTAAAGTTTGTAAACCGCGCACTACATTAACAGAATCACCTTCTGAAAGTGACCTATCACATATAAAACACAAATCAGCCATAACTCTTAAAATTGTACGTCCGTCGTTGCCAAGGTACAATTTAAAACTAACGAATAAACTTGGTTAGTAAAAAGTGGTCCCTTGAAAAAGAAATCGGTCTTAACTATATAATGGAACATCCGTCCCAACTGACTATAAATAGAAAAGGTCGTATTATAGGGGTCCGTATTCCCAGGTATAATCTTAATAGTAATATAAGTAATTAAGAGTTTACACATTTAAAAAAAAAGTACTTAATTATTTTTCTACTTAAAATATAATTAAGATATATTAGAAAATAATTAAAATATACTTAAAGTATTTCACTTAACAATTTTTTTAATTACATGAAGTAGGTAAGTATTATTAAACGAATATATTTGATAAATGAAAAAATATTATTAAATGTAATGTATTAATTAATAAATAAAGCAAATTATTCATAATTATGGATTTTTTTAGTAGTTAATTAACTTTATACGAAGTATTATTTACCGGGACTCACGGATGACCTATGTATGGCGCACGGTTAAGCGTATAAAAAAATGTTTAGAACAAAATTTATAGAGAATATTATGCTCTACAATTTTTGTAATAGATGCAAATATCATTGAAACATAGGAAGCGAGATATTTGCGAAAAACCGATTTTTGTGACCATTTGACCTTGAATATATTAAGACGCGGACACGAGAATTTTATGAGCATTTTGAGACAACTTTTAGAATGCCAAACTAAAGG
The DNA here is from genome assembly GCA_019049505.1 of Pachyrhynchus sulphureomaculatus. Lineage (NCBI taxonomy): Eukaryota > Metazoa > Arthropoda > Insecta > Coleoptera > Curculionidae > Pachyrhynchus > Pachyrhynchus sulphureomaculatus. The sequence goes on from CM032453.1 coordinate 118,141,228, forward strand.
TTTATACAAGTTTACAGCTTATTATCTCTCATTCCGAGGTTGACCCTCTTTTCTGGCTTAAGTGACTGTACTATTATATCGTTTTCGTTGAATAATTTTATCTATTAGTGTTGCCTCGAAGCCCTTATTTTCTGCTATCTGCATAACTATTTTAGGTTCAATATTCAAATTTTTATGTGACATCAATATAGAAATTAACTTATGTGTGAAACTATGATAAGCTGCTAGTTTATGAGTATTTGAATTAAAAGGATTTATTGTGTAATGTAATATTCGTGCCGGAAGGTTTATGGAAGCTTTTGAATTTACGGTTGCTATTTCTATTTGAAATTATTAGGTCTAAAAAGTTTACTGAATGGTCGTGTTCTCTTTCTATTGTAATTTAAAAAATTTTTGGAGACACATTAATATATTTAAGAAATGTTAATTGTTTTTCTGTACCTACGAAACGTATTGAAACATTATCAACATTCGTATACCAAATATTAAATTATTTTTATATTTAAACAAAACCTCTTAAGGAAAAGTGGTTGCTTAATTATGGTTTCCTTTAATCTCGAGTATGTTATCTCGATTAAGCAAAAAAAAACAAAATCAATTCCGAAAAGTCATATGTAAATAATATATTTTTATCAAAATGTAAATACGTCATTATGTTATTACTAGTATTTTTTTTATTATTTTAACATAAGTAGTTTTAATTTTATTGTTTTGTAAATTGTCGTACGTTGGTATTAGGTAATGCAATCCTGCAAGAAAATTTCAATCCCGGTATTTGCGGGATTGAGAGTCCTTAG
>CM032453.1:118142124-118301268 GCA_019049505.1 Pachyrhynchus sulphureomaculatus
TTCGATGGAATCTCATCCATCTTTTTCAAAGCGTTGATCACTGATTGGTGTCTTGGCGTTGAATATTATTCAAACCCAAGACACCGACCAGTGATCAACCCTTTGAAAAAGATGTATGAGATTCCATCGAAACGTCAGCGAACCCGTCCATCAAGGGACTTCAAGCTAACACGGGATACCCGAAAAAACTACACATACTACATATATATATATATATATATATATATATATATATATATATATATATATATATATAATATATATATATATATATATATATATATATATATATATTTATATATATATATATATATATATATATATATATATATATATATATATGTATATATATAATATATATATATATATATATATATATATATATATATATATATATATATATATATATATATATATATATATATATATATATATATATATATATAATATATATATATATAATATATATATATATATATATATATATATATATATATATATATATATATATATATCTATATATATATATATATATATATATATATATATATATATATATATATATATGTATATATATATATACATATATAAATATATATATATATATATATATATATATATATATATATATATATATATATATATATTATAGTATCATAACTTTTAATTCTGAAAAAAAGACAGAAAACGATTGAACATATCACAACTAAGGCTGCAGGAGAATAACCAGTTTTCCCTTTCTCTCTCCTTTTTATGCATGAACGAAATATATCATACCTTGATAGTAGTAGTACCCCTCTGCTAGTATAGCATTTCTCGTATGGATGCATGAGTAGAATTCATGCTCTGGTACTAATAGGACCTGTTTGATATTTATCGGATTCCTTTTTGCTTCTTATACATATACCTGTTTTAATAGCTTCATCTCACAACATAAACAAAGTACTATTTGCATTTTGTAGTTTCTTTAAGATATTTTTATTATTTACATTGTATCTGTATTATTTACATGTATGGTCTTCAAAATATTGGTTAACTGCAGCTTCGACTTCTTCATTTGATGAAAATTTCTGGCCACCGAGTTGTTTTTTCAGGCTTGGAAAACAGATGAAAGTCCGAAGGTGCCAAATCAGGATAATAAGGCGGGGTGGAGCAGCAATTCGAAAACACAATCACGAATTTGGGCCATAGACTTAACAGACGTGTGAACGAGAGCGCTGTCCTGATGGAACAAAACTTTCTTTCTCAGTAATCCTGGGCGTTTCTCTTTAATTTCTTGACTTAAACGGCGCAAAAGAGTACAATAATAAGTCTAGTTTATTGTTTCGCCTTTCGGAAAGTAGTCCACCATAATAATACCTTTAGCATCACAAAAAACTGACGCCATCACTTTTCCAGCCGACAGAATTGCCTTCGCTTTCTTTGGGGTCGGTTCACCAGATTTTTTCCACTGCTTGGATTGTTGTTTTGACCCTGGAGTATAGTGGTGAACCCAGGGTTTCGTCCGTTGTCACAAACCTGTTAAGAAATCTGGCGGATCAGCCTGAAACATCTCCAAACAGTCGCGAGAAATCGTGAGTCGAATTCGTTTTTTTTTGTTCAACTGAAAGCAATCTGGGGATCCACCTAGCGGAAACCTTAGAAAATCCGAGTTGGCAATGATGTTTTGTGTTCGGTCATACGAAATGCCTATAGTGTCTGCAATCTCCCTGGTAATTAATCTACGGTCTTTCAATATGAGATCACACATTTTACCAATGTTTTCTTCAGTCATAGACGTCGTGTCGTGGGCCATCCGGAGCGAGGGTCATCTTCGATGCTATACGTTTAAATTCTACAACCCATTTTTTTCACAGTTATATATGACGGAGCAGATTCCCCTAGTGTTGTTTTCATATCATCGTAGATCTCCTTTGGTGTTAATCATTTTTTAAAACAGGTACTTAATGACAGCACTTTGTTCAATTTTTTACATTTTTTTTTCCATAAACGCTGCACTTAGTCTCACTAAACTCGTTCTAACTTAAAAAGCAAAAATTCTACAGCAACAAAATTTTACACTTCGACAACCAAAGAAAGTATAAACTTATTGTTGGTACTATAAGCCGTGAACTTTTAAATTGTTGAACCTTTGATACACACACTTAGTATATTTTCAGAAGTTGAACCATCTATATCGTATATTTGTTTAGACGAAAAGAAAAATATCGTTACTATGATCGTTATTAAAATAATTTTTTTATCGTTCACGTCCCCGCCTGAATATGGATTTTTACTCTTTTTTATATTCTAAGGCAGAGGTCCGCAACCTTTTAACTAAGGGGTGCCAGTTTTCATCCATACAACATTTTGTGTGCCGACATAGGTACTTACTACAAGTAAAATTAACAAAAATTAACTTAACTTAAAATATTGCTTTTAGAAGGTTTAATTACAAAAAAAGTTTAACATTTAACAAATAATTTTATTATACTAGTCCTAGGACCTAGTGTGAACCCTGTGCTTGAAGTTCTTTAGAGAGTTTTCTTATATCCGGTTCATGTCTGGTTTTTTTCAGTGTCACATATGCTTCCGAGTTGTCTGTTTTCAGCCTGCTTCGGTACGGGTTTAAAATCACTCTCATATGGGAAAAAACTTTTTCACAGATATAGGATGGTCCGAAAGCTGTAAACATGGCAAACGCTACTTTCTTAAGACAAATAAATTTCTCTGGTAAACTCATCCAACAACTGAGTATCTCGTTTTGAATGGTTCTGGCAGTCACCGTCTAATACCCTTCTTAATTCTACAAATTTCGTGTTCCATAACTCGGAGCTTTTAAATTCAATGTATTGAAGATCAAAATCATTAATGATCATCCATGAGAAAAGAGATATATCAAAGCAACTGCTGGAAAAATCCATTAAATCTGGTTTGATTAAAAAAGCGAACATAGGACCATGTTTATCAAAATCCTGACCCCTCTCGGTAACTCCGCTTTTAAATTAGTCATATATTTAAGAATTTCGTCTATTAGTGCACCATAAATAAATCTATTTTTAATTTGAATGATTTCCAGGATTCGTATAAATCCAGAACTATTTTGCCTGAACCTTGTAACTTTAAGTTGAGTTCACTGAGATGGTTTGTAATATAAGTAAGAAACATTAACATACAGATCCAGTTCTTATCTTCTAGTTCAGGATAAGCATCCACTTAATTTTTGTCCAAGAAGAACGATTTAATTTCGCCCAGACACAAATCTAGAGAGCACTTTACCACGGCTGAGCCAGCGCACATTATTGTGCAATGGTATATCTGAATATGCACTTTCTAATTCCTGCAGAAACGCCTTAAATTGTCTATGGATCAGTGAAGAACGACCGACAATGTAGTTAACTATTTTAACCACCCTATCCATCACGGATTTTAAACTTCCAGCGGAGATTTTAGCGCACCAACTCTCTTGGTGAATTATGCAATGAAAATTCAAAACTGATCGACCCATGCGCTCAACAAATCCTTTATGTCTCCCAATCATAGCAGGAGCGCCATCTGTCGTTACGCAAAAAATTTTATTTCAATCAATGTTCCGCTTTTCAAAATGTTTAACAAATTCTGAAAATATATCCTCTCCTCTTGTAGTTCCCTGCAATGGGAGCAGACAAATCAGCTCTTCATACACAATGCCATCATCGAAGTATCGCGCAACGATTGCCAGACGGGCAATGTCATTAATATCGACACTTTCATCCAATGCTACACTAAATACAAAACTCCGTTTGATAGCGTCTCTCTGCTGTTTTTGGACATTTTGTGTCATTTCGGTAATTCGTCTCTCGATGGTCCGCGCTGATGCCGCTATATCCCTAATCCTGGCTAATATTCTATCCTTATTGGGCGAGTCGTCGAATAAAATCTCACCAGTACTCAAAAACGTTTGCTTCATAAATTCTCCGTCAGTGAACGTCCTACCCTTTTGTGCCAACGATTGTGCAATTTTGAAACTGCATTCAGTTACCTGATTTTTTCCTTAGAAAACTTTGCTAAAGAATGTTGACTGTTTCTCGTATTGTTTACTTGCTCTTTGTATTACCTCCCTTTTATCAGCGTTATCTTTAAATGACGATTCATGTTTTATCTGGAAATGTCGTTGAACACTAGATGTCCGGAAAACCACGCTTCCCCGACATAGGACACAAATGGCCCGATCGTTTTGCTGTACAAAACCGTAATCTGTTGTACATGAAGTTTGAAATGATCGAACGTCTACCTTCTGTTTCTTCGCGGCCATAACGCAACGTAATTTTAATTTTTGAACTTTTCGACGACTATTGACTGGAACGGATGTTACTTCTATACTAAATGATCCAAAATAATGATTCCAGAAAATTCCAATAATTACGTTTATTAAATTTCTTAGAACAAAAATTATTATCTACAACGCGCCCATTGCAATCAAAGGGCCGCCTAGAAGTTAAATCTAACAAAAACTAAAGTTCAGCAATATAAAAAGAGTTGCGGGCGCGCGTCGGAACGATTGAAGTCAAGTCAAACAAAAACCGCCTTATAGCGGCTCTTTTGATCTGAATTTGAGGACGTTTATTTGTGTTTTTGCCCAGGCTTATATTTTGAGGCTTGCCGTCTTTAATACTTGCCGAAATTAAAGCCAAACCAATGCATTCAGTAAAATTATAAATTACAAAATATATATTTTGTAGTTTTTGGTAATAATACCTAGTGACCTATATAATATATCGTTTTTGTTTGTATCGTTAAAGTAATACTGTCTTCGATTACTTACTTAATTTCGAAACATGTCACAGATTACAGAATTAATGTGTAAACTTCGAATAGGTAAGCGTGCCATTCAAAATTGCTTGGCGTGCCAGAGATGGTACGCGTGCCATAGGTTGCCGACCCCTGTTCTAAGGATATCGGCGAGGATGTCATAATATGTGTAATGTGCTGATACACGATCGCTTATTCAAATTTTGGGGATGAGATTAATCTTGCAATAAAGTCAACACTAAATTGAATATTTTCTACATCTTTAATGCAACTTTATTAGTATAAGGACATAAATCATTTATCTTCATTTTATTTCTACACAGTTCAGGGCCCCTATATCTTAAAAAACGTAGTTTCCAATCTCATCGGCTCGACAATATCATAGCCGAACTTTAGTTTTTGTTAGATTTAACTTCTAGGCGGCGCTTTGATTGCAATGGGCGCGTTGTAGATAATAATTTTTGTTCTAAGAAATTTAATAAACGTAATTATTGGAATTTTCTGGAAACATTATTTTTCTTAATGTTGGAAAACAAGCTCTTCAGGAAGAGGAGTGAAAGAGGTGGAGGTCGTTAAATGTTATATAGTTTTAATAGTAATATGAGTATTTTTCTGGGCTATTGATTAAAATAAAATCTTATTAACCATGGTCATTTATAGTCAAACGTGTAGGCGGCTTGAATGAGTGGAGAAGCTGTTAGAGGAGTGGCTTCACATACAGCGTACTAAATGCCTTTTCACGGTTTTTGGAGTGGAAAAACCTCTGGTACACAACTTGGGATCTTTTTAGGGGAGCAACCTTCAATATTTATACTTTAATTCTTTCGTCCAGACTAAGCAAAAAATATCATCTTGATGATCTATATTAAAATTGTGCTGATTCATAGGCTGGCCTGTCTGTCAGTCGGAACGATAATTTCAGAACAAAATGAGATATTAATTTAAAATTTGGTACACATGTAATACTTAACATAAGAGAGCAATCTAAGCTGTTTGAGGGGCATTGCTTCGGGAAAAGAGGTCGTTACATATTATGTAGTTTTAATAGAAATATGAGAATTTTTCTGGGCTGTTGATTCAAGTAATGGAAAAAATTTAAACAAAATTATTTATAGTCAAACATGTAAGGAGTCCAAGGAAAGGGAAAAGAGTTAGAGGGGTGTCTTTGTATATATCGTATTAAATTGTCCTTTTCCGGATTCTTGGAGTAAAGAGGCCTAAAAATTATATTAGTTTTGATTATTCTCAGTTGTAAAAAGATAAATGTTCGGCTTTAGTTGTCATCTCTTAAGTCTTTTCCCTACTCAACTTTTTTTTTATTCTAATGGAGGTACTGGGTAAATCACTTTCCTGATTTTTAGTAAAAAATTTATATATTTTGTATGGTTTTATTGAATATATAATTATAAAGTATAAGGTGGCTATGTGGAACAGCGGTATTTATTCTCTGGCCAGGTTATTCATCTATAATACATATATATATATATATATATATATATATATATATATATATATATATATATATACATATATATATATATATATATATATATATATATATATATATATATATATATATATATATATATATATACATATAATGCTCTCTCTCTGTCTGCCTGTCCGTCCGTTAATGGGTTTATCACCGGAGAACTACTTATCCGATTTACGTGCTTTCTTTTTAAAACATACATATGTTCTCTGACCAGATTATAGGCTATATTTTATTACGTTAGGTAACATAAGAAATAGGTAGTGACGGTAATAATGAATTAATTCATACATTTGTTTTCTGGCCAGGTTACCTATAATCTTCTATAATATATATAAAATACAACGTCTCTCTGTATGTCCGTTAGTGCGCTTATCACTCGAGAACCACTTATCCTATTTACGTTTTTTTTTTTTTAATTAATATATTTATTCTTTGGCAAAGAATATCTGTAATGTATATAAAATGCAACGTCTCTCCATCTGTCTGACTGTCCGTTAGTGTGCTTATCACTCGAGAACCACTTACCTGATTTACGTGTTTTTTTTTAATTCATACATTTGTTCTCTGGACAGGTTATCTATAATCTTCTATAATATATATAAAACTAGCTACCCAGAGAACATATTATTTTTTCCTAAGTTTTAAGATCATGTTACAAAACCGTTTTTTCTTTCTTTAATTCGTGCAATAATTGCTAATTTAAGTTAAGCAGTAAATTTAAATTTTATTACATTTTTCATATTTGATTAAGCAGTGTAATTCAACCTGTACTAGGCGCATGTGATCGATTTAACTTATTTCATTTTTTTAAAGAAAAGAGCACGCAAATATATATATATATATATATATATATATATATATATATATATATATATATATATATGTATATATATATATATATATATATATATATATATATATATATATATATATATATATATATATATATATATATTAATAAATTATTTATTAAATAAGAGCCGCTATTTGCCCCTTATGTATATCCTAATTTTTGAGAATGGATTGACTGGATATTAATACGGAGAGGGAACAAAATTAAGATATCAGCTAGCTTTTTTTTGAAGAGATGTGGAAACGAGGTAATTTTTGTACGCCTTTTGAAAACAGTCTCTACAGTTGTTTAATGCCTAGTTGTAATGTTTTGGGCACCATTCATTTTGTAATAATAATCTAAATTCAGCTCAAAAAATGAAAAATACTGAAGAGTTATTTAGTTGCTGGTATAAAATTGAATAGAGTACAACTTATACGTCCAGTAAGATAGAACGGAAGTTCAGTGAAACACTACGCTAACGATAAATAAAGTATATTAACAAATAAAAAAAACATTCTTACATTTATTACACCCTTAGAATTAAATAGACTAGATTAATAACCCTTTATGCTATGAGAGTGCACAGATAGTCTTTAACTTAGAATTATGAAGGTAGTATAGTTTCTCGTATTACGTAGTTTTGAGAATGAAAAAATGGCTTTAAAAAGGCACGATATAGAAAAATTGTTCTAGGTTCACTTCCGGAGAAACCGACTCCGAGATCACACGTGTTACGTAGTCGACAGGAACACACGTTGCGGGAAGAAATTGAGATATTTAAACTGGCATAGTTGTCGACTTACAGCTTGGCTTCTCCTCGAGGGTTTTCTACCAATTGCTTGGCCTCTCCTAGTAAGTTTCTCATCAAAATATTGCCTCACACACTACCTCATCATTTTCACTTGGGAAACTGATCAACACTTGACCCCAAATGTTTTAGGATGAGTCGGATATTTCTGGCTCGAAGATAAAAAACACACTATATCATGGACGGCAAAAAGGAAGCCTTAACTACATGAAGGACGGAAAAAGCCATCACTTGATGACGGACGGAAAACGCCATCACTCTATGACGGACGGAAAAAGCTGTTACTCTATGACGGACGGACAAAGCCCCTAAAATTGCAAATGGCTGGTTATATACCTTGCTCGTACTCCTTCCATCGAAGTGAAATCTTCAAAATGTACTGGTTCACTTCAGGATCGCAAAATGAGACAGGATTAGATTTGCAACTTGCAACCGAAGATGCTCGTCCTAATCATACTCGATACATATTCAATGGAAATGAAATAAGTTAAATCGATCACATGCGCCTAGTACAGGTTGAATTACACTGCTTAATCAAATATGAAAAATGTAATAAAATTTAAATTTACTGCTTAACTTAAATTAGCAATTATTGCACGTATTAAAGAAAGAAAAACGGTTTTGTAACATGATCTTAAAACTTAGGAAAAAATAATATGTTGTTCTCTGGGTAGCTAGTTTTTTATATATTATTATAGAAGATTATAGATAACCTGGCCAGAGAACAATGAACAAAGAAGTATGAATTAAAAAAAAAACACGTAAATCAGGTAAGTGGTTCTCGAGTGATAAGCACACTAACGGACAGTCAGACAGACAGAGAGACGTTGCATTTTATATACATTACAGATATTCTTTACTACATGATATCGTTCCATATTTAATGGTTTAGGTGTATTGCAAGAGAACGCGCCAGCGGCAAACTTTTTCTCGACTTGATCCACTATTATCGACACTACTTATTTCTTATGTTACCTAACGTTCTACAGTGATAACATCACTAACGGACAGACAGACAGAGAGACGTTGCATTTTTTATATATTATAGATAACCTATATATATATATATATATATATATATATATATATATATATATATATATATATATATATATATATATATATATATATATATATAGTACATCTGATGATTTGGTGTAACTTTAGTAGTTTTTCATTGTTGTGTTCACTGGTATATTTAATTCCTTTTGAATTGTTCACACCTACTTATCTCAAGAAGCCTAATTAAATTAACTTACCGTTAAACACTGCTTCTAAAATCATTGTGTTATCATGTTCGCGCTGGTCATTGGTTTATTATGTGATAAAAGGTTTCTACTAGTTTTTTTAAGGCCATGTTTACCTGTACTCGATTTGATTGCCAGCAAAGATGCAAACCTATGCTTGTTCCTATTAAATATTAGTCAGTGTTCAATAGTCTACAGAGATAATCAGGAACCTTTATTTAATCACTGCAGCTGGTCTGAAGGGGATTTTTAAGCAGATTTTTATAATTACGTTAACAAGAATCGCAACATCGATATAAACGAAGTATTAGTAATAAACTAGTTAAAAATGAAACAAAACTATTTTTTATTTTATTTTATTAATCGACTAAAAACACACCACAAAATACTGAACAAAACTTCTTTGTCAAAAATAATTCAAGGAGTATTATCAACATAGATAAATCTTGGTAATACCAAAGATCTAAATATATTTCACTCCTTTAACTGCTTAAAAAACGGTACCTGATTCATGTGACGCCGTCTATTCTGTAAAACCTGCACATTTTCAAGAACCCTAATTTAGTTAGACTGGTCAAGAAAGTGGCGCCATCTATTATCGTGGGCTTTAAGGGGTAAGGCCACTCCAAGTCCTAGGAAAAAGGTTAATTTCGGGATTTTTTTTAAGAGTATAATAAAAGCAGTTGAAATTTTTTTGAAGCACTTTATTAAACAAATATTTAAGTGTACAAATTTATTTTTTATCTTTTTAATTTATGGCCGCTTCAAAATCCCAGACACACAGCAATCGGTTCGCCCGTTTCAGGCCTCGCATAGAAGGCGCCCTATCGTCTTGGATCAAAAAAAATTTCATGCACTTAGATTTTTGTTTAATAAAGTACTACAAATAAATTTTCGACTGCCTTTATTATACTCTTGAAAAAAATTCCCGAAATTGACCTTTTTTCCTGGGACCTGGAGTGGGCTTAGCTCTTAAACCACCCCTCAAATTTTCACAACGGAAGTAAATGAATACGTACGTATAGATATAAATATATCTTTGGTAACAGTTGATATATAGAAAAGAAATACACGGAAGCTGTTTTAAAGTTTCGAAAAACATATTTTTCAATTTGCTGTCTAATTTTAATTATAAATCAATTATAAAGAATAACCTGTATGTATATAATGTACATAACATAAATATAACAAGAATATTGGTTCATATGTGATGTTAATACGGTACATACTCATTGCAATTAACACAAGTAATTAAATTGATACTAGCGGGCTTTGACGACGAAACACAAGTAGGAAATGATTTCAAGCTGATATTAATCACAATTAGAATGTTAAAAGTATGATATTTAAAATTTAAAAGATTAATCAAAATGCAGTTAAGTTGTGGATTAACCAATCACCATCATAAGCAACCTTGAAATTCACTAATAATTCACTTAATTCAATTAAATAGTTCATAATACTGCTCTACATACTATCACAATATTTCTAGAGCATCATATTTATCATTAGTAACATGAAATTCATCTAATCTAATCTACACTACAGAATATTTAAAAAAGCCCTATATGACAGAATATGACTAAATATATTTTAATAACATATATCGCTTGAATGATAGATAATAATAAGGTCAAACGGTAATATTAGTCTTTAGAATAATTTGTAGGTATTACGCACAATTTACCGATTCAATAAAATCTTCTTAGATCTTATAATCGAGATTCATGAAAGTCTTACTTAAAGTATAAAGTTTCAGTAAGTTTTCTTCTCTATCTAAAATCATTTTACAAAAATTATTTTTCTAATGCTGGCCAGACTGTATTTTATAATACTGATAATAGTGACCGTTTATAGCCAAAAGTTGATTATGGGAGCCCATTTCTACTATTTGTCCTTCTTTTAAGACACAGATAACATCAGCATCTTGAATTGTAGTTAATCTATGAGCTATTGTGATGCATGTTCTGCCTTTTCTCGCATTGTCAAGAGCCTCTTGTACAACCTAGAAATAGATAAGAATACCAACTTCAAGGACAGTAACAGGGCACTGGCAACAAACAACCGTAATTTAACTACTGGGAAATGCCCTTATAAGGAGAAGAGATGAGCCATCAAAGATCTAAAGGCTCTAGTATATGCTTTTTATTTTTGTTATCGAGCTTTCGCTGCCTAATGGTAGCTTCTTCTGGATTCTAAAAATGCAAACCAGGTACAGAAAAATAAAGTTAAAACGTTCGTTTTTGAAATATGATTCAATAAATTATAAGACTGTATGAGAAATTACTTACAAAAATTTAGCAGCAGCATCTCTAGTGAAGACAATAAAATTTGCATTTTTGTTGGCCAGGTAGTAGATATGATTACAAAAAACAAGATAAAAGGAGAGTTACACAAGTATTAAAAATAAAACGTTGTCAATAAACATTAATCAAAAACACTTTTTAAGACAGAACACAACTGTAAGAAAGACCATGATGTTGAAATGGTACTCCATTTTTAAAAAAAATTTGACATCGAATTTAGTAACTTATTTAGTGATATTTGAGCCTGAACCGGATATTGTTGGTAATCTATGTCGTCATCGGGTCGACAAAAAACCCAAAAGCATTAAAGTTAGGGATGTGGTAAATTTTTGGTGGATGCTACTATTAGACAAATAATTTATTATTAATGATATTCATTTTTTAATTTTATAGCAAAGGGACTTAAATTTGATGAATGTTACTATTAGACGAGTTATTTATTATTAATTATATTAATTCTTTAATTTTATAATAAAGGGACTCATAGACTAATTTGGACAATTACTATCCTAAAGCTCTAATTAAAAAGAATATATATATATATATATATATATATATATATATATATATATATATATATATATATATATTAAATAGGTACGTATAATTAACAATATGCTTGGTAGCTAAACATGATGGTTGGTCTATAAACCATATTTTAAGTTTCCCTTCTTTGTACGAAGGGGAAGAAATCAAACATACATATCTAGTACTACCTTTTTTGATAGCATACAAAGGTACACCCAAAAGAAATAAGTGTTCTTTTTTATTTAGCTATAAGAATTAGATAAATTTAACAACAAAACATAATTCGTTTTTGTTTTTTTTTTTTAACCGTAATTACTTTTAAGAAGGATGGGTTTTGTTAATATTTTGACTTACTTTTTCACTCTCATTGTCCAAAGCAGATGTTGCCTCATCTAACAGTAATATTTTTGGATTTTTTAATAGTGCTCTAGCTATAGCTATTCTTTGCTTTTGTCCACCAGATAACTGTTTTCCTTTTGTACCAAGTCTTGTTTCATAACCCTAGAAAAAGTAATTAATTAATATATCAGGAAGTAACAGAGTTTAGTAAGCATTTAACAACTTAATTTCATTTTATTAAGAAAATCTAAATTTACAGCAAACTACTTGTCTCCAATATTATTAAGACAACAAGAGTAAAGATGCGTTAACGAAGTCATTCACCTGCCCCCTTCATCGACCTCATCCCTGAGCACTTTGATAGATCATAGATATAAGATCACTATACACACAACAAATACAAGCACTTAAGAAATTCTTTCACACCAAGCATACCAGCCACCGCATAGCAACAGTGAAAGTGGACAAAAATTAACACCTCTCGACTTATTCCGGGCAGACCACCCAGCAGACACACACAGTCACACCCAGTTACAACAAGAAAAGATGAAAACGTGATCAGAAAAAACACTCCACGGAAAATACAGATACCACATAGAATAAGACCACATAGATAAAAAACAATCATACACCTGGTTACAGGATGGGCAGCTATTCTTTGAACAGAAGGCTTCTTACTTGTCATCCAGGATAAAGTCATATTAACTAGAAACTACCAAAAGCATATCATCAAAGACCCAACTATTACAGAAGACAGATGCAGGAAATGCCACTAGCATAAAGAAACGATCGAACACATAACAAGCGGATGTAATATATTAGCCGGTACGGAATACATAGCCAGACATGACTCAGCGGCAAAAGTAGTTCACCAAACACCAGCCACAACATACAAACTCATAGAAAACAAAGATCCCTACTACAAATACGCATCAACGTTCATACTTGAAAATAAAGATTACAAGCTCTACTGGGACATCAGTATCCATAGTCTCTGCCAATAGACCCTATATTACTTTTCAGTGCAAAAAAGGAAACGCCACCTATCTAACGACACAAACATCCAAACGAAATACACAGAAAAAAATCTCCAAATATACAGACCTTACAACAGAAATAAAAAGGCTATGGAGATAAGAAAAAGTCATCATTGTCCCCCTCGTCATATTAGCCACAGGCCTTACACCAACAACATTCACACCACACTGAGTACAATTAGGACTGAACACAAACATACACAGAAACATTCAGAAGTCAGTGATTTTGAAAACATGTAACATTGTCAGGTCATTCCTTAATACACAATGGTAACAGCGTTTGTACTGACTTGGCTTAGGCCCGTCAGCCAAACATGGAACCACATTGACCAATGTTTCCAATATTATTAAAACAAAAGGAGTAAAGGTGCGTTAACGCAGTCATTCGCCTGTCCCCTTCATCGAGCTCATTCCTGAGCACTTCGATAGGATATAGTTTCGAAATTATGACCATTAGCACTTATCTAACCTTGTAATTTAATTCAGTAATACCCGATGTCGATATTAGAATTAGAAAAACTTAAATACCCCAAACAGGAGAATACATCAAATAAAATTTGAAATACGCTAAAATTGAACATATACTCAGCTACTGAAATTGTTCTTGGAAGATCTAAAGAATTCTAATTCTAGATTTACGGCGAAATTACGGAAAAAAAAATCAAGGTAATTTTTCTAATCGTACCTTGTCAATCGAGACGGTGATACTCTTACGGTTGTCATAATAAGAAAACTCCTACATATATCTGAGAATTCTACATAACTATATACGAACCCTAACTACACTAAATCTTGTCAAATGTCTTCTTGAACTTTATGGTTGCTCCTTACACAAGCTGCAACCACAAAAAAAAACCGTCATGATCACTATTCCGAGTAAATTAGAAGAGGGACAATTTACCGCCCCCCTTCCGGATATCCGTAGACTAAACCATCTTCGATGCTGCCTCCAACTAGACTGTCCCCGCGCCTGCCACTGAGCACATTTGTCACTCTAATGCGTACGTCATGGCAACTCGCGACCCAAACTACTTATTTTCCAAAACCATACAGACAAAGAGAGCGACCCGAAATTTTGACCTGTCGACTAACCGTCTGCCTAGTTGTTCATTCTATCGGGAGAGCCGAATAAAAGCCTTTAACGTTGATTTTACGGCCCCCGTGCCCTGGGATGCCTAGACAAGGACCAAAATGCTACATCCAAAAATGGACTGTCCTTTAACCACTTGAATCATAACATTTGTTGACACTAAAAAAGTCGAGCGCCCCAAAAAACAGACGCCGCGCCGCCGAGACCGGACCCAGCTTTAGGGACCAAAAAACGTCATTTAACCATATAAAATCAATAAATTCAGTTTTTTCTTGATAAAATAGAAGGAAATCAGCAAAAGGCAGGTACCGCCAATACTGGAGGACGAAACTGGACCTGCTTTTTCCAGCCAAAAACGGTCGTTTTTCGAGCCTCGGTGGCGTCTGCCCTTTGGGGCGCTCGACATTTTTAGTGTCAGCAAATATTACGCTACTTGATTCAAGTGGTTTAAACGACAGTTCATTTTTGCGTGTAGCATTTTGGACCTTATTTGGGCATTCCAGGGCACGGGAACCGCAAAATCAACGTTAAAGGTTTTTATTCTTGCCAGATTGAATGAACATCTAGGACGATTAATCCACAGGTCAAAATTTCGGGTCGCCCTCTTGATCTAATAGGACAGGTACATACTTGAGAAAGAAAACCAATAAAAAATCATTATATTGGCTTTTCACTAAATTTTTTGTATATAAAAAATATATTTTGATGAACAGCTTGTAATATTGTAAACTATACAGATAATAAATTTTATAGACAAGACAAGTTAGCTTGGTATTATATTTTAGAACAAAATAAGTACAGAACATGTTCAAAAGAAATATTTTAATATACAGATCTCAACAACTTTAGTCCAATATTTCATATCAATTATCTAAAAATCAAATGTAATATCTATCACTGGTGTCCTTCACAGTTTCTCAAAAAGGACTATAAGACCTTTTTAAAACATGATTTGACCGATGATAAATGATACAATTGGGACATTAGACATCAGTGCCATTTGCCATTTTGCCAGTTTACAAAATTTGTAATTATTAGATTACATTTAAAGGTGGGCTTTAGAAAAGCATAATTGTTGAGAAATAAAATTTACAAACACCTAATTGGCAAAAGATAAGTTTTCGAGAACAAAATTTCTGAATGAATTTCAAAATATGAAATTTTAAAATTTTGTAGTATTAATGTATTGTGTGATAGTTGGCTAATCACAGACAGAAGTGAGCTCGGTCTAATTCAGCATAAGACTAAATTTAAACAGATTTACCTGAATTAATCAGTATCCACCACTAGCAAACTTAATTAGTGATTGACAACGAATTCAAGTTATTAAGTTCAGGTAAGTCTAAATTAAACTACAATTACATAACACGTAGGCTGAAAAGTTTTTGGTCTGACACATATATGATTCAAAAAATCCATATGATCTTTAGGAAGTACCAACGTTCAAACGATACATGTCAAAATTTCATGACATCTCGACGATTAGTTTACAAGTTACAGTAGTTTTAGTAACGCTACTTTTGCTATTTCCAAAATAATGGAAAAAATTGAATTTCATGTGTTGATTAAACACTGTTTTTTGATGGGAAAGAATACCCTTCAAGCAAAGCAATGGCTTGATAAGTGTTACGGGGATTCTGCCTCTGGAAAATCACTCATCATTTACTGGTATGCTTAATTTAAACGCGGTGGTACAGACACAAATGATGCTGAACGCTCTGGACGCCCACCGGAAACATAAAACACCAAATTGTTTTGGATGACCGTAAAGCGAAATTGCGTAAGAAGCACAATAGAATGGATTTTTTCATGCGATATGTGACAATGGATGAAACATGGATCCACCACTACACACCGGAATCAAATCGGCAGTCAGCTGAGTGGACAGTAGCCGGTGAAAGCCGCACGAAGCGACCAAAAATACAACGGTCGGCTGGGAGGTTTTAGCCTCTGTATTTTTGGATGAGCATGGAATATGCTGAGAAGGAAAAAACCATCAATAGCGGATATTATATAAAGTTATTGGTACGTTTGAAGGCAGAAATCGCGAAGAACAAATAAACAAGAAAAAGTGTTCTTTCATCAAGACAATGCACCGTATCACAAGTCAATGGTTACGATGGCAGAATTACATGAATTGAAGTTCGAATTGCTTTCTCATCCACCATATTCTCCAGATTTGGCCCACAGCGACTATTATCTATTCGCAGACCGCAAAAAGATGCTCGCGGGAAAGAAATTTGGCTCCCATGAAGAAGTTATCGCTGAAACTGAGGTCTATTTTGAAAAGACCAATCCTTCTACAAGAAAAGTATAGAAATGTTGGACTGATTGTCTCGCTCTTGAAAGGAGACTATATTGATTAATAAATCGAGTTTTGCAAAAAAATGTGTTTTAAGTAGCTAGACCAAAAACTTTTCAGCCTACGTGTTACATTAGTTTAATCTACAAATCTCTGACCTAAGCTAAAATACAAACAAAGCTAATCATTTAGAAATATTTAAAGCTCTAACTGTTCGGCTAAATCTAGCTGATAAGTTAAACAATTCAGTTCAAGTTTATATCCGTAATTAGCCAAGACCCACCTGACCAAAGTGGTCACAGATAGAGAATTAATTCAAATCAATGTAGGTTAAACTATAATTTCATTAATTAATAGCATCAAGTAATACTTATCAGAATTACCCTATATCTACGTTAATTAAATGAATTAATTAGTTAAAAATTTAGATTTAAAAATGTAATTCATTTTCTCTTTTTAGTGTTCCGTACGGAACACTTCGGTGTCGTCTGTCATACCCATTTTCTCCGAAACTATTTGACATAAAAAGTTGAAAGTTGACACAAATGTCGTAGTTTTGAAAGTTAAATTTTGACAATATAGTGGAGATTTTTCTCGTCGAAAGTTGTGAAATTAACCGAGACTAAGACCTAAAAAAATATTAATACGTATTCGGTGAAATCACTAATATACTCACGTATTTTTCACTACATTACTACTTTAAGCATTTTACCAATCACAGATAAATTAAATTTTCGTGATGACCGGTGACTAACGGGTAGGTACCAATACAAAATGATTTTATTTTATTTGTTTAAAATTAAACAAATATTTAGGTGGTAAATATATATTTAGTTCTTATATTGAAGATGACGGTACAGAACACTAATTGTGCAAGTCCGACTTGCACTTGGCCGTTTTTTTTTTAATAGCTCGTTGATTCGTAAATGTAAACATATTGTTTCCGAAAAATTTTATTTGACACTACCGAAAAGACATAAATAATAGATTTTTCCTAATTAAGAAAGATGACGCTTCAAGAAAAGTCCTAATAAACATTTAAGTATAATACCAAGTCCTGAAAAGAATACAAAAGTAAATTTTTGCGAGGTACTAACCAATGGAAGACTTGTAATAAAGTTATGTATATTTGCAGATTTGGCAGCTTCTTCAATTTCTTTCATTGCTACTGTTCTATCATTGACTCCGTAGCTTATATTTTCTGCTATTGTCAGATCAAATAGATTCGGTTCTTGACTTACTATGCCCAGTTGAGTTCTGAAAAAAATCAATCGAAAACAAGTTTACTTTTAAATATATATTTATTTATTTAGAACTATATTTGTAATAACCAAATCAGATACAAGCGACTAAATGAAATCCAAAACCTTCAAGCCCAAAATGATTTTGAATTTAGAAATGTTTTATTTCTGTCATATGAGAAAATCTAATCTAAAAACATTAATAAATAATAGTGACCATCGACTTTTTAAATTAGTTTAAAAATGGTATATAAAGGTCCATTCTATAAAGAGGTACTTTTTAGTGAAAAGTTTTCCCCTCCCTGCCATCGATTTTCAAATTTCCATTGTGGAAGAGATTTTTTTATAAAAAATCTCCAGCCCTTATTCATCGGCTTTAAATTTACTATATTGGGAAGGATTCAACCTTCCAGAGTTTTAGTGAAAACGTGTAAATTAGCGCCATTTATAAATAATTTTGCATAAAGACACCCTTTGAGCTTAGCTGCAAAATCTAATCTATAATATATATAAAATGCAACGTCTCTCTGTCTGTCTGTCTGTCCGTTAGTGCGCCTATCACTGAAGAACCACTTATCCGATTTACGTACTTTTTTTTTTTAAAACATACATATGTTCTCTGGCCAGGTTATAGGCTATATTTTATTACGATAGGTAGCATAAGGAATGAGCAGTGGCGTAAAATAGTGAATGATGTTGGAAATAAGTGTGCCGCAAGCGCGTGCCTTTGCAATACACAGCCTAAACCATTAAATATGGAACAATATTATGTAGCAAAGAATATCTGTAATGTATAATCTATAATATATATAAAATGCAATGTCTCTCTGTCTGTCTGTCTGTCTGTCTGTCCATTAGTGCGTTTATCACGCGGGAACCACTTATCCGATTTACCTGTCTTTTCTTTAAATTCATACATATATTCTTTAGCCAGGTTTATATAATAATAATAATAATAATAATCTATATCTATAATATATATATATATATAATATATAAAATGCAATGTTTGTCTGTCTGTCTGTCCGTTAATGCGCTTATCCCTCGAGAACCACTTATCCGATTTACGTGATTTTTTAAATTCATACATATGTTCTCTGACCAGGTTATAGGTATATATTTTATTACATCTATAATATATATAAAATACAACGTATCTCTGTCTGTCTGTCTGCCCGTTAGTGCGCTTATCACTGGAGAACCACTTATCCGATCTTCGTACTTTTTTTTTAAACATACATATGTTCTCCGGCCAGGTTATACGCTATATTTTATTACGATAGGTAGCATAAGGAATGAGCAGTGACAATAATAGTAAATGAAGTCGCTAGCGCGTTCTCTTGCAATACACAGTCCAAACCATTAAATATGGAACAATATTATGTAGCAGAGAATATCTATAATATATATAAAATGCAATGTCTCTCTGTCCGTCTGTCTGTCTGTCTGTCTGTCTGTCCGTCCGTTAGTGTGATTATCACTGGAGAACCACTTATCCGATTTACGTGCTTTTTTTTTAAACATATGTATGTTCTCTGGCCAGGTTATAGGATATATTTTATTAGGTGACATAAGGAATAAGCAGTGACGATAATAGTGAATCAAGTCGGAGAAAAGTTTGCCGCTAGCGCGTTTTCTTGCAATACACTCCCTAAAGCATTAAATATGGAACAATATCATGTAGCAAAGAATACAATATATATAAAATGCAACGTCTCTCTGTCTGTCCGTTAGTGCGCTTATCACTCGAGAACCACTTATCCGATTTACGTGTTTTTATAAATTTATATATATTCTCTATATAATTCTATATAAGCCTAGATAATGGGAGATAAGATGAGATAATGGGAGATAAGGAGAAATAATGGGAGATAAGTCGAGATAAGCCTCGATAATGGGAGATAAGGTGAGATAATGGGAGATAAGGAGAAATAATGGGAGATAAGTATAAATAATGGAAGATAAGGAGAGATAATGGGAGATAAGCCGGGATAAGTCTAGATAATGGGAATTATGGTGAGATAATGGGAGATAAGGAGACATAATGGGAGATAAGAAGAAATAATGGGAGATAAGTCGAGATAAGCCTAGATAATGAGAAATAAGGTAAGATAATGGGAGATAAGGAGAAATAATGGGAGATAAGGAGAAATAATGGGAGATGAGCTGAGGTAAGCCTAGATAATGGAAATTATGTAGATATAATGGGAAATAAGGAGAAATATTGGGAGATAAGGAGAAATAATGGCAGATATTTTATTACGTTGGGTAACATAAAGAATAAGCAATGACGATAGTAGTGAATCAAGTCCACGCTAGCGGAGCCGCGGGCCCGGCTAGTCTAATAAATAAATACTAAATAATTAAATGCTCTAAGAATAACAAAATTAATTCACCTAAGGCACAGTAAATCCAAAGTTTTCACGTCATCTCCCTCAACACTGACTTCTCCATAAGCAGGGTCGTAAAATCGCTGCAACAGCTGTATAACTGTGGACTTACCACAACCACTGTCACCAACCAGTGCAACCGTTTTACCATGTAAAATAGAAAGGTCGAGACCATTTAAAACCTGCACTGAAGGCCTTGTAGGGTACGAGAAGTATACTCGAGAAAATTCGACATTGGCATTTATCTGAAATACAATAAGTATATAGGTTGTTTCAAAAAGTTATAAAAATAATGGCGATAGGTTTTACAAGAGTCTGAAAAATCTTCGTTTTCGAGATATATGTAAGTAGTGACAGATCGTCAGATGAGACACGAGGAGTTCAGATTCACCTAAAATTTCTATTCATTTATTCATTTAGTAGTTGGTATATTTAATAATTTCAATCTTAACAATAAACTAAAATCCAAAGCTCAGAATTAATTCATCGACACTATAATTTTTGTAAAGTCCGTCCATACATATAGTGAAGTAACTCACTGATTCCTATTAGTGCAAGCTGTAAAATTCAAATATGATTGGACAGGTCCGTATTTTGCTTAGAATTTAATTATTTTGGTTTTTGGAAAGATATTAAACAATGTTTATTACTTACTTAACTTAATCCTTATGCCTTTCTATCCCTTTTTTTAGGAGTGTAAGGCCCGTGGAGTTGAGTTATTCTATATTTGTCTTTTCCCTATTTCCTTCCATATCTTTCTATCCTGTTTAAATTGCCGATTGCGTCTTTTGTTTCTTCTGTATTAGTTTCTTCTGTTTGTGTGAGTTCTGTATCTTGCTCCGGTATTATGTCTTTATGTCGATTTTTGTATGCTATGTCATTCTCATCTGATAGATCTTTATAGTATTCCCTCCATATTTCCATAATTTTGTCTTCTCATCTTATGACATTTCCTTCTAATTTTTTGCATTCATTTCCTTTCCCTTCTGTTTCTGTGACTCCTACATTTGTTATTCGTCTGTCAGTTCATCTTCTTTTCTCGATATTTAGTTCCCATTTCTTTCTTTCTATCTATTTCTTTGATTATCTTCTTGTTTGTATTCCTTTTACTAATCCTTTCTTCCGTATCCTTTATCTTTGCCAGGGTCGTCGTCAATCTACCTATCTCTCTCCTTTTTCTCAGTTTTTTGATTAGATGGTCGTAGTATTCTTCGTTTGTTCTTTCGGTTTTTCTGCCTCAATGTCCCATTTATATTCTCTTCCTTCGATTATGATTTTTTGATATCCTATTTTCACTCTTTTTCCATTCTTTCTCTCGTTCTCTACTATATGCTTCAATTTTTTTTGAATTTCCCGTTCATCTTTTGTTAAATCGTTGTTTATGTAAACTCTCTCTCTTAGGTTTCTCAGTTTGTTTTTATTTTTCAGCACAGCTTCTTTATCTCCCGTGTTTCCAAGTTCTATCTTGTATATAGTCGCTCCTATTTTTATCACATCTTTAATCTGTACTTTTATGTCCATACTCCTCTCCATAATATGTTCTACACCCATTTTCAGATCTGGTTGGCTATTCGCCTCAAATCTTATTCCCTATATTACAATATTATTCCTTACGTTGTCTTTTTCCAGCCTACTCATCTTCCAATCCATACTTCTCATGTTTTCTCTAATTATCTTATTTTCCTCTTTCAATACTTCCTTCTCGTTTCTTAGTTCCTTCAACTCTTGCTGGTATCTCTTCTGATCTTGTTTTATATTCTTTGTATCTAACATTAGCTATCTGATCATTTCTATCACATTGCCTATCTTATCTACTGTTTCGTTTTTCTCTTTCTGGTGTTCTTATCAGCTTTTTACTCTTCTTGAATAATCCCTTTTGCTCTTCTTTTTCTTCGACTCTTCCTCTTTTCAAGTCTCCTGATGTATAATCCTCGCCATCCATTGTTCTTTCTGTTATAAAAACTTTACCTGTGCTCCTCGTATATTCCATTTTCAAACACAAGAGAAAAAAAGAAAAAAACCGTTGTTTGTACTTCTTATCACCGTTCTCCGGTGGTTCGCTCACCTTATACGCAGTAAAACGATCAAGGTCATCGCTTATTGTTTCGTTAGCTTCATACAATTTCACAGAATTATTCTCATAAACCTCTAAATTTTTTACTTATTGTCTTAATTCTAACACTACACTCTGCTTTATTTCTAGTCCCTCTTGTTCGCAATGGATAAAATAATTAAATAGATCGAAACACTACCGTAATAATGCTCGTTGAACGAGTTGACTATTGCCGGACGTTCGATTCACATGCACACACTTCGCGATCCGAAACTCAACTCCAACAATGTTTATACTATGTTTTATTTATGTTTATTACAAATCATCTTATTATTACCAATTATTTTTATTACAAATACAAATTATTACTTTACTCATTAAAATTAATTATATTATTCACTTAAAATAATATCACTATCATTGGTTCTAATTATTAGTTTTTCTATATTATTTGCAATATGGATATATGATTTTTCAACTTTTTCAACATGTATGATAGAGTTCGCCCAACTCTGTAGAGGCATATTGAAAACTTCGGTTTCCATAAGTTTCAGTGCACTGGAATTAACAGTGGGGCAAATATTACACGAATGACAGATTTCAATTGATGCCAAATATGCTCTATAAAATTAAATACACAATGGTATGGTGGAAACTGTATGCCCCATATCCTTTGCATAATTGTCACAGACATTCCTTTTTTATGTTTAAACTCTTCAAGACTTCTATCGATTGCTGTTTGGTATAATCTTCGTGGAAGTAAATGTCATTATCGTACACACACACTCTTTTTGAATTGTTGCTTTTGTATCGTTTGAGCAGGGAGCTTTGATTAACTGCCTACTATGATAGCTCGAGTTGTCCATCACAATTACACTATTTGAAGGTATGTTCGGAACTAGCTTGTTTTTGAACCAATTTTCAAATAATTCGGCAGTGGTGTCCTCATGGTAACCAAGAGAAGAATCTTTTATGTTCTTTGTGGACAAGGAGAGTGCATTCGGAATCCATCCGTCTTTAGATCCTACATGCAAAATCGTAATTATTTTACCTCTGTTTGATGGTGCTTTTGTTTTACAGTTATCACTTGAGTCAACCCAACCCCTTTTCCGAGTATCGTATGTGTCGAACCATGTTTCATCCAAACTGGCGTTTGCTCGTCTCTCTAAAACCTTATTTTTTCTCAATATTCCAGTCGCCATTCATGAATTCTCTTGAACTCCATTAAAACTTGTATTTTATTAAGTTTTTTAAATTTGAAACCCATGTGTTGAATACACTTCCATAATATTGTCCTACTACATTTAATCAAGGTTTCATCTCTTTCATGCCTTTTCATTAAATTATCCAATGTGGGCACACTTTGTTCCTCGTATATCTTGTAAATTTTATGCCGTATTATATCTTGATCACTTCCATCTATCCTTGAGAAAATGCCAGCATCATTTCTTTTCTTTCTCACTAGAATAGAGTTGTTTACAATTTTAAATACCGTTGATGTTGGAATGTTCGTTAATGTGGCCGTTTCTTCTAGCGTTGCTTACTTGCTAACATTACCACGTTCCATTAGGGTTGAATAAGCATGCTTTACAATTTCCTTGGCATCAGTAGATAAGTGTTTTCTACTTTTGCACGGGGTAACCTGTTGAGATACACTTGACTCGCAAATATTTTCCATGACTAAGCTGCTCTATCGCACACGAAGTAACAGTAATTACAAAGCTTAAACTAAGTGGGGGCTGTATTTATATTACTAGACGGTAAGTGTCAATATGGATTATGCAAGTTATTTTCGGGTAAATGTCATGTTTTATAACCACCATTAAAATCATATTAAAATTTCATTAATAATTATTTAAGATCCACTTTTGTTGTTTACAAGCTGGTAAACCGAACAGATATCATATTTTTAAGTACGGTCTATAATTTACCTGCTTCTGAAGTGCCTAAAGAAAACCATAAAATTTTATTTCATTGTCTATTTATGGTTAATGGTTTTTACCCTTTAAGGATTAAGTTTAGTCACTTCACTATATGTATGGACGGACTTTACACGCGTTTAAGGTTACCATACTGTTTCTATACTTTCACACTGAGACAGAGCAACTCCGAAATTTGACTAGTCTAGATGAAGAAGCCTTTGTAAGAGTGTATTTGTTGAACTGCTATCTGTGCCGAGTAGTAATTCATTGCCTACATTTATTGTTAAAATACAGTCGGTCAAGTAAAAACGTCACCACTCGTATTCTTGTGAAAATGTGTCTCGAGAAAATTTTTTGTCACCAATGTATTCTTTGGCATGCTAACAACAGCACAATTACCTTAGTAAGTTGTCCAATCGCTTCCTGCATCAATTGTCGCCTGGCATCTTCGAGGCATGCTGTCGACGAAATTTTCTGTATACTCGGGCAATGATCTCCAAATTTTTCGAACAACGCGAGACAACTGAGTCAAAGTCCTTAGAGTCTTTCCTCTGAGCTTTCTCCTTACAAGGAACTACACGTTTTCAATAGGGTTGGCGTCCGGCGATTGTGAGAGCCACTCTAATATCTTATCGTGGCCCAAGCGAGCCGCTTCGCGACGTGATTTTCGCCTAGCAAAGGTTTCTTCAATGGGCACGAAGATACTGTCGAATGGTCTCATGGGATGTTCACACCCCTCCCCCAAATCTTAAAGATTCCGTTATAGTTTTTCATTTCTTTATTACCCTTCTTCTTATTCTTATGTTATAAGATAAAGCCTTGTTTCATCTGTTCTTTAAGCCTCTTGTGACGTAGATGTTCAGCCCTCGTGTCATCTTATTCCTAGTTTTTCATTTTTTGCTCATCTTGGGCAGCTATTAGCTGACATTCTACTTACACGATCCCTCCAATATCGACGTCTTAATCTTGCGAAACGGACGATATCCTGAATCTTGAGTTCTTCTTGTATAGTTATGCTTCGTATCTGGTCTCTCAGGGTTACTTCTTTGATAATGTGCAATGTTTTCTTTTCTGTAGCTCTCATGAGGGTTTTTGTTTTAGATGTTTCATCTCTTGTTTCTGCTGCATACGTTAATACTGATCTTACCACGGTTTCCTATATGCGCACTTTAGTTTCTGTGGACACGTAGGAATTTTTCCATATTAAGTCTCTCAAACAACCAGATATTCTCAATGCTTCATCTGCCCGATTGTATATCTCTTGACATAGATTTTTTGAGCTCGAGTGCTTTAAGCCCAGATATGTGCAGTGCAAATTCTATGCTATTGTTTTATTTTAGATAGCTAATTTACATCTAATGGGGTCTTTAGCTATAACCGTTGATTCTGTTTTTTTTTTCAACCGATATTCTCACATTATAAGTTCCTGCTATTGTTTGAAAACGATGCAATATTATTATCCTATATTTAAAACCCATCTTAGTCAAGGCATTATAGAGGCTAGTTCTTTGAACAATTGATACACCTTTCTTCAAATAAATCCTTTTTGACTTTCATCCAAATACTTGGTTTTACCCACATCTTGTGCAACTTTTGTCTACAAACATTGATTTTTAACAATATTCCGTAACGTAAATATCTTTTCTCATGTCACTTGTTAGTTTTCCACCACTTACATTGTCACAGCCATTTTACAGTAGCGATTCTTAGACATTTTTAGATAACAGATGAAACGGTTTCAGATATTCAGCTCATTGAAGGTATGTAGATAGAAATTCTTATCTAATTCTCCCTAGTAACACCTGTATGTGTCAATTTCGGATCTTTTACAACTTTGAACTTAATTTCTCCGAAGACCTTGAATTAACCCTATAGTAATTATTTTTATTTTATCTGATTATGTAAGTGCTGCCACAGTCAGGTACTAAAGACAAGAGTCAGGTGGTAGAGGTTAAGAGTCAAACGGCATATATTTGAACGAATTTTAAACTGCTATCTTTCCTATAACATAATTCTCTGGGGAAACTATACTAACAATATAATAAGTCGAAAGCAAGTTATATCACTGAATTTTAATTTTAATAACAGTGAAAGCTGTATACCTTATTTTCTAAAAAAATAAATTTTAGCTCTTCTCTGTATTTTTACATACAAGTTTCGAGAAAAATATATTTTTGAGAAAACACATGTTATAATCACATAATACTAGGAACGCTAGTAAGATATGTTACTACTAGATGTTTATAATCTTAGTAGGTTTAAAAAATTCCCAAATACCCTCGGTAAAAACTTTTTAATAAATTACCAAGGCACATTAGTGTTTCTAACTCTAACCAACTTAAAAAGAAATAGTTCTAAGTATACTTATTAGCACAACCTACTGAAATGTTGAGCAATATCTTAATGAAGGGCTCTAGAATAGTTATTATATGTATATTTTATTATTTTATTATACTCCGCATTTGTTTATCGTACTTTTGTTCAGTTTTTGAAGAATATGCAGTTTAAACTCTGGGAAGTGCTGATAAATATTCCTACATTGTAATTTTTGCATAGGTAAATAAGTTGAGCCAAACAGATTTTAAATAAAAATGCAATAAACATGGTTCTCCTGCCAAAAAATGACACAATAATAGTCTCCAAGTCTTAGAA
Source organism: Pachyrhynchus sulphureomaculatus (assembly GCA_019049505.1). NCBI lineage: Eukaryota > Metazoa > Arthropoda > Insecta > Coleoptera > Curculionidae > Pachyrhynchus > Pachyrhynchus sulphureomaculatus. The sequence goes on from CM032453.1 coordinate 118,169,140, forward strand.
GGGAAAGTTTATGTAATTAATATTGTAGGTGTACATACCCATTTATGTTGTATAGAATTTGAATAACTCTTAATTGCAGGAACTCTTTCAAAAAGAGCAAAAATTCTAGTTGCGGCAGTTATTCCTTTTTGCATGTTAGACGAAAACGTCAATGCGTTACCTATTGACCAGGAACTTGTTATTACTACTTCAAGCACTCTAAAATATAAATAAATATAATTATAAAATGAAGCATTTACCTAAAAATACTTATAAAATTATTTTATACTAACTTGAATACTATGGAAGAATCAACTTCGCCTTCTGATATTATTTTAGCTCCGTAGGTCATTCCTCCTGCATATGCCAAAAATAATAGACTTCTGGCACATCCTAAAATGCAATTGAAATTTATTTTAATAAAATTTCTAATTTTTTAATTGATTTTTGGAAATTACCTAATATTACAGCTCTTATATGAGATCTTCTAAACCCTATTTCTTTACAATAAACGAGCTCCTTTAAATAAGAATCACAGAATACACTTTCACATCCTAAAGCTTTTACAGTTCGTATATTATCTATGGCTTCTACAGCAATCTAAAAACATATATAGTACTATTGGAAAAAGTCATACCAATGTTTTAAATTCCACAGAGGTGGATAGTAGATTCATAATGTTATTGATCAATCGGACGATAACCGTTGCGTTGATCAACCAGGTTAAGAGGCATATATATATATATATATATATATATATATATATATATATATATATATATATATATATATATATATTATAGCGTCTAAAAGCGGGGCCATTTTTACACGTTGGAGCGCTATTTTATAACGTCTCGTTGTGGCGTTATTTTGTATAGCTCCTTTCTTTATTTTTAATAAATATTTTATTTATTAAATAGAAGCCGTTATTTGCCCCTTATGTATATCTTAATTTCTGAGAATGGATTGAGTGAATATTAATTCTAAAAGAACTAAAGAAATTAGATATAAGCTATCTCTTTTTTTTTCTGGTAGAGAATATGAATAAGAGATAATTTTGTACGTCTTTTGAAAATAGTCTCTCTAGTTGTTTAAAACTTGGTTATAATGTTTATTTTATTTTGGGCACCATTCATTTTAAAAAAAGGAATCTAATTTCAGCTCAACAAATGAAAAATACTGAAGAGTTATTTAGTTGTTGAAATAAAATTAATTTACGTACAACCGTTGCGTCCTGAAAGAAAGAACAGGAGTTTAATGAGACACTATTCATTTAAATAAAGAAGGATATATTAACAAAATAAAAATTCCTACCTTTATTACACTCTTAAAATTACTTCTGCTAAATAAAACCCCTAGAAGAGTGTACACTATGACATAGAGTCTTTAAATTAGGATTATTAAGTTTTTAATAAAAGGCTTCGTAAAACACGATATTACAAGTTTGTGAAATTAACTCCGCGAATTACACGTCTTGGGTAGTCGTTGGAAACACACTTGTAAACAGGAAGTCAGATATTTAGACTGGTGTGCTTATGACTTACTGATTGGTTTATCCTCGTGGGTTTTCCATAAGTTACTTTGCCTCTCCTGATGAGATTCTCATAAAAATATTATCTTAGCCATTACCATTCTAGTTTCATTTGGGTTGCTAAACACCTTTTGACCCGAAATGCCTGAGGATGAGCAAGATATTTCAAAAAAGGAAAAAGGCCTTAAACTTGACAGCTAGAAACCGTTACTGCACTACTACATCACTAAGAAAAAAAACACTCTGGCGTGTTGGAGAAGAAAGCCACTACGGTCTACTGGCGGAACAAAGCCGTTACTGCTTCATGGTGGAAAAGGCCCTTCAAAATTCGAAATGGCTGCTTGAATATCTTTGTCCCTTCTCCTTGGGTCATTTCCCGGCATGCAAATCTCGATGCATTCAATGCGAACTAAATAAGTCAAGTCGGCAATACACGTTACACACTGCCTGTTTAAATTAAACTGCTCAAAAATTTAAAAGACTGTTTTATGCTACACTGCTCAAAAATTGCAATCACTGCAATAAATATAAAAATGTAATAAAATATAAATTATAGAAAAAAAACAGTGTCGTAACATGATCTTAAAATCTAGGAAAAAATGAATGTTACTATATATATATATATATATATATATATATATATATATATATATATATATATATATATATATATATACTCGTATATATATATATATATGTATATATATATATATATATATATATATATATATATATATATATATATATATATTCACTACCATCAGAAATTATTTGCCCCAATTTAAAAATCAATTAGAACAAATTTCCAAGTTTGGCATGATAATCGTTTGAAGGCGATTTGTGAGAATTCCACTTGAAGTAAGAACTAATTTCAAGTTTCTAGGGATTATCGAAATTCCTCGTGACATTTTATAATAAAAACTATGCTATAAATACCATTGCCTTTTTGGAAATTAACCATTCGCAAACAGTACTTTGTCACTGATACAAGCTCAATTGTTTTGTGGTAATGTCAAAAACGAAAGAAGTTTCCGTTGAAAATCGGGCTCTGATAATTGCGAGACATCAAAATAGTCACTCGAGTTGACAAATCGCGAGAGTTATGCAGATGCCAAGGAGAACGGTGGACTACATCGTAAAAAAAAAATTTCTGCGGGCCATGGAATTCCCAACTAAAAACGTTCAGGAAGGCCTCGAAAAACGAGTACCGCTGAAGACAGAGCGATAACAATATCCAGCAGACGTAATCGCCGCCTAACCTCACCAGAAATCACGGCTCAAGTAAACCTAGAGCGGCCCATCCCCATCAGCGCGACGACAACCGTGAAAAACAGGTTAGCAGAAGGGGGACTACACGGGAGAGTTGCAGTGAGGAAACCACTTCTTAAGCAAGTGAATAAACGTAAACGATTATAATGGGCTCGAGAACATAAAAATTGGACATCAGAACAATGGAATTCCGTCCTTTGGAGTGACGAATGTAGATTCGAAATTTTCGGTTCAAATCGAGGAGTTTACATGCGGCGGTCAGAGGATGTTAGAAGCCTTGTCAGTTGCCTACAGTAAAACATGATGGAGGTTCAGTAATGGTTTGGGGTTGTTTTGGCAACGGTAAAGTTAGAAAAATCTTTAGGATAGAAGGAATCGTGTGAAAAGAACAGTATCAAGAAATTTTGCTTGCTCAAATGCTTCCTTCCGGGGAAATTTATTTTTCAGCATAACAACGACCTTAAATATTCTGGTAAACAAATTAGAGAACTTTTGGATCAATGGAAATCTGAAGACGTCCTGAAAGTGATGATCTGGCCTCCACAATCACCTGACTTGAACCCCATCGAATTGCTGTGGGACCATTTAGACAGGTGTGTTTGAAAACTCAATCCAACATCAGAAAATCACTTGTGGGAACTTTTACAAGCAGAATGGGTTAAAATAACCGAAGAAACTCTGAAGAAACTACTGGACAGAATGCCGAAACTCTGTAATTAAAAACAAAGGAGGAAAAATTATAAATATTTTTCTGATTTTCTGGACTGGAAATAATGTGAAAATAAATAATAATTCAATGAAATTAAAAAAAATATATATCATCTGGGTTTTTGTTGCCTGGGGACTGAAATAACTAGGTAGGCAAATACTTTCTGACGGTAGTGTATATGTATATATATATATATATATATATATATATATATATATATATATATATATATATATATATATATATATATATATATATATACATATATATATATATATATATATATATATATATATATATATATATATATATATATATATACATACATAAGAAGGACCGTAACAGAGCACTGGTAACAAACGAACGAAACTTTAACTTCTGGGAAACGCCCTTATGAAGAAATAGAGATTAACAATCAAAGATCTTTAGGCTCTAGTTTCTGTTTTTGATTTTTTTAATCAAGCTTTCGCTGCCTAATTGGTAGCTTCTTCTGGATGCTGAAATGCAAACAAACGACAGAAGGAAAATTAAGATGTTCGTCAGGACGTGTGATATATATGTTTATGTAAGTTATATAACAGTATACTTAAAAAATTGTAACAGGTTTTTCTCTAATTACGCATGTAATTTAAGCATTTCACTAACCACATAGCCAACACAATCATACATAGAACATGAGAATAGCACATTTGCAGCGTTCATTACAGCAATGAACGAGGATTTTCCAGCTCATGTTGTAGAACTATCGGAAGACTGTCTAAAAAATACCTATTTTGTCTTCAACAGTCAGATATACAAACAAACAGATGGAGCGCCCATGAGATCTTTCCATTCACCAATAATAGCCAACCTCTATATGATGTATGTCGAAACAGAGGCTCTCAAAAACTCACCACTCAAACCGAAACTCTGGAAACGATATATTAATGACACCTTTATAATTTGACCTCATGGATAAAATGAATTAGATTCCTTACTGACCTCTTTAAACAGAATCCACCACCGGATACAGTTCACTTTGGAAGTAGAAGAAGAAAAAAAGCCTCTCTTTCGTTGATGCACTCATAACTCGGAAAAACAACGGTCAACTTCAATACTTAGTCTACGGGAAGCCCACTTACACCAACAAATATTTAAATGCTAGCTCACACCACCATCCATCCCAAATACAGTCGGTAGCCAACACCCTCTTATTGAGATCATACCGACTTACCGAACCAGACACGAAACAGAAAGAAATTACACACAAATCACTAGGGCCTTTAAGCAAAACAGATATAAAAATCAGTCCAGACAGAGCGCATTAGCAAGGCAACGCCATCCACGGACAAGGACACAAGAACGGGACCTCAACCGAAGTAGAGTCCCATTACCGTATGTGATAGGACTTACAGATAGAGTCCTAAGAAAACACAACATACGTACATCATACAAACCACAAAACACTCTAGCAGATATCTTGGGTAACCCAAGGACAAGAGAAAACTGGCAAACTATGGAGTTTACACCATCCCACGCGAAGTCTGCCACAAATTGCACATAGGACAAACAAACAGAAGAATCATCACCCGGATTCAAGAACATAAAATAAGTGTCAAAAACAAACAAACAACTTTAGCTCTTTTTCAGCACCATCAGGATACTGGTTACAATATCAATTTTGAGGGATCTAAACAAATAGCCTCGATTTCAAGTCATAAAACACGCATAGTCATAAAAGCCTTGGAAATCGAAAAAAATGTACAGTTAAATAAGTGGGATGATGCCCTTAACATCTCCACTACATAGAATGGTCTACCAGCCAAATTAAGGAATAACCAAAACATCGAGAACGTAACAGTCAGCATAGCGCCGGAATTCGTAATTACCACTGATACAGGCACCCAGCTAACAAACACCGATACCCGGACCAACACTCCCGATCTCCCCACCTGCGTAGACGCCGACCTGTAAAAGATGGCGACCGCACTTCGCAGCAGCACGACCCCAGTATCCAGCAGCAAAGAGCATTTGAAAATGCCAAATGAGATTTTGGCGAAACGTCGTATAAATTCATCGTTAGACGAACGGATTGACACCCAGAATTTTAATGTATTACGTTCCACCATCCGTGAAAACCTCTATTGTAACATATATATATATATATATATATATATATATATATATATATATATATATATATATATATATATATATATGTATGTATGTATGTATGTATTCGTTTGTATTTTTAAAATCTCTAACACAATGACACTGTATCTAATATGGAATTAATCTGTAAGTTATTTAATAACTTAAAAATATCTTAGGAACATTTAGCCTATCTAATGTCTAATAATAAAAACCATCCGTTGTTAAAAATGCTATGAAGCATAATCATGTAGTAATATCAGAGAATTAAATGTTAATTAAAAATATACCTGAGATGAATGTAAAAATAGTTTAAGCAAGGACAAAGGACCTCTCCCTTGAAGTCCTCTGAGGTGGATCCGTACGTGAAATCTTAACTAATGATTTGGATATGAGAAATCTATTCACAAGATGGGTACGTTTACTAACATCGGAACAAAATCGCAGTCAAGAGAAACTTTCTAAACAACATTTAGCTCGTTTCACAAGGAATAAAATCATCTTTCATCATGACACCTGCTAAGAAAGGTGCTTTGGCAACAGCAAAACTGGTCAGATTAAAGTATGAATTGTTGAAGCATCCAACCTATTAGCCAGATCTGGCATCGTCTGATTTCCATCTGGTATCAATCCTCAAAAAATGTCTACGTGGGAAGCGTTTTTTCAACAAATGATAGCATCCGTAGATGGGTATTTTGAAGGTCTTCCGGAAAACCACTTTAGAGATGGGGTAAATGAATTGGAAAATCTCTGGAAAAAATGTATTTAGCTTAAGGGAGATTATACTGAAAAATAAATGTATTTCGACTCATTAATTCATCTTGTTTCATTTCCGCTTTCAAAACTTATTGAATGACCTAATATTTTTCTTAAAACTATATTTAACCGGTCGCAACACTTTGTGTCGCCAAAGCTGTTACTGTTGAATCTAGCTAATTACTCCCAAGATCTTATGTGACAATTTTAAAATGTCTTTATCTATATATGATAATTACTGATCGACCGCAGAATATAATCGTTATTTGGGTATTATTGCTAATTCCTTACCTTTGCAGACTTCTTTAACAGTTTTTGCGTGAAATTGGCCTCTTTGTTGATGGAACTTTTTTCATAATAAATTGAGAAAAATACTAATGGGAAGAAAACACCGGCTATTAATGTAAGCCTCCAATCATAGTATAAACCTATCACAGTAGAAAGGATAAATGTTGACACTGAGTTCATAACTAGACCCACTCTTGATCCACCAGCCTACAATACCAGATACTTAAAATTATCTTAATTCTATTAAAATATTTTTCTTACTATAATTATAATAACTTATGATTTTTGGAAATATATATAGTTTTCGAAGCAAAAAATACCTAAGGAGTTACATACACCTCAAATTTTCAAAAATGCGATTTTTACTCTCTATACTTCTAAGAATTATTCAGAAAGAAATCCATTCAATTACAAAGTTATAGCATTAAATTTGACCTGGCATCGGATTACGACCAATTTTCAGACACTGTCTGCAAGATTACTAAGTCAATTTTTAATATTTTTTAACTTTTTTTTAAGTCTTATGGGCCTTCCACACGACAGCGACTTGCTTGCATAGTATAGTTTGCGCAAACTATATGGAACACCGTGCCCTGTCCACACGATGCAGACAAGCATGCGCAAACCTCAGTCCAGTCCCATGCTTCCGGCCTGCACGTACTTTTCTGTAGTGTAGTGACAAAGTCGCCTGATGATGAACGTTATTTGTTAACATTTTTTCTTTCTTGCTTGATGAAGAAAAGTATAAAAAGAAAGATTGTTGTTCCGCTTGGATTAAAAAAGTGTTTGCTGAAAAGAAAGGTTTAGTCTCACATAAATCTAATGAATGAGAATTATATGAGAATGGATGAGAGTGCCTACACTAAGCTACTGACATTAGTGACACCGGCAATTGAACGACAAGATACCGTGATGCGTGAGGCTATATCCCCTATGAGAGATTGAGTTGTACGTTCAGATTTTTGGCTACGACAAGGTCATACAAAGACTTGAGATTTTTCGACCGCTGTTTCTGCTCAAACTATATCTGTAATTATCCCAGACACATGTAAAGCACTCATTGGTGCTTTGAAAGAAAAATACATGAAGGTAAATTATTTATTTAAACTATATATTAAGTAATCAAAATATTAAGAACAAAATAAAATTACTGTTGTGTTGGATCAAAGGAATTTAAATAACTTGCTGTGCTGCTTGAACCGGCACGTTAAAGTGTTGAAGTCCCAGTGTTTGGATAGGGCACAGTGGGAGGGACATAGACATAGCAATTTCTTAATAAGTTTCCTAATTCCGCTTCAAAAGTTGCGAATTTATCAACTTTTCTAAATGAATTCGCTGATCTTTGGGTAAGTTTCTGAGCTTACTCGCAATACTCCTCCCAAAAATGTCATGTTGATCTTCATTTTTTACCTCACACAATCGTTTCCCCACAGAAGATATCACACTGTCTAGTTCTTTGTCTACTTTACTTTGATTTTTCAGTTTTGATGCACTGATTTCAGTTGGTGAATACACTTGTTCTGAAGTTGAATAATTAGGTCCAGGTGGGGAGGAAAGTGAGTCCAAAAAATTGTGTTTTAGATTTCAAAAACCCCTGAGGAATGATAACAAATAGCCGAAGAATTGAAGAAATTTATAATTATCGCTTATCAAGGGCTAGATGCGTCGTCGAAAATGCATTCGGTATATTGGCGTCAAGATTTAGAATTTTTCATACGAGCATAAACCTGAAGTAAGAAAATATTGATTTGGTTGTTTTGACTACTTGTTCTCTTCATAATTATTTAAGGAAAAAAAACATTCAAACAGCTGGACACCGCCTGGGAGCTCGGATTATGAACATACTTTAGAAGGGTCATTGGAATTAGGTTTACGAACAACTGATTCTGATCTATGTAATTTGCAAAACAGGCATTATAAATCTATTTCCAAAAATGCTAAAGAGACAAGAGATAGGTTTTTACATTATTTAAATAATGAAGGAAGTGTTCCTTGGCAAAATAAAATGTGTAATTTAGAATAAAGTGTAGTTTTATCATACTATCAACTAAATATAAGTTAATAGTTAATAAGTAATACAAATTTATTTTAATTTTGTACGTGAATAAAAAGTCTACAGCATACTTATCATTTTTTTTTTGCCTGTGACCCTTCGTGAAAGTTTGAAATCATTAAACGAGAAGTATCTTGGTCAATTACAAATTGAAGTTTATCGTAGTACCACAGTGCAGGTACATAAGCATCTTCAGCGCCGGCTTCTGACCTCTCTGAATTGGTTATTTTCTTTCTTTCTTTGCGATGAGAAGTGGGTAGCGAGTTTATTTTTTTTGTCACCATACCTCTGTCTGCTTCTGGCTCTACTTGTGCAATTCATTATTTACTACAACATTTGAATTAATATATATAAAAATCAGTCAAGTCAAAACGAGAATTTGGTACCTACCTCTTTTAACTTCTCAATCATTTTATCATAAGCAACAGTTTTCTTATTGCGGTCGGAATATTCTTTGCTTTTTACCTTCCATAAGGCCGGTAAGGATTTATAAAGATCAATAAATTCTGTAATAAATTGTTTTGAATAGGACCGTGTATCAGACATGTTTGCGCAAATTATAATGAACAAAAGAAAACATGCAGACACTAGGCTCTAAGAAGTCAGGCACTGACTCAATACTACTCACAAAATTGTAAGCACCGCTCGAGCCCCCTCCACACGACACAACCAATGCCGTGCAAACCCAGTTTGTGCAGTTATTCTTTAACTTTTTCAACAATCCGCAAGCCGCGCTTATAGGAATGCACGGTGTACAGTTTTCTCGTTCACACACATGGGTTTCGGCATACAAACCAATTTGTGCAGGCAAGCCTTAAGCAAAGCATGCACGTGTGGATGGCCCATTAGTTATTACTTTTTCTACAAAATGTCCAGAGATTTCTAAAATTTTTCTAATAGACAATTTTCTATAAATAATTAAACATAAATATTTTGGTCGAAAATTGCGTACTAAAGTTTAAAACACGGTAGTTTTTGTACATTTGAAAAAAAAAAACCCTTCGACAATTTTTAATTACTACACTACACTCGGAAGATTAATTTTTATTTATGCGGACTAGATCATTTTTTTGTGAAGTTATCCTGCAGACAAGGAGGCGACATAGTTTTCATCTGTGATCCATTTAACAAACATTTAAAACATATTTAAAAAAAAATTCTTATAATTTAAAATACAGTAAAAATATATAATCGCCATTCTTTTTGCAACGCCCAGGTGTATGTAACCCCTTAACACGGGCTTCACCATCTTCAGGGCCCCCCCTGTATCCCAAAAGTTTTTTATTACACTAAGGCTGCTTCCTGATCTGTCGGTGCGGTATCGTTTTTCTCGGTGTGCCCGACTTGCCCGGGATGCGCGAGCGCAGAGCAAGTCAGGTGGGTTTCATTGCAATATAGGCGTTCGGCATGTTTTCGTTACCGAATTGGTACCGAGCATACCGAGAAAAACGATACCGCACCGACAAATCAGGAAGCGGCCTAAATGGGACCCTTATTACAGCAAGATACGTTATACGTGGTTTCAAAAAAGTTAAATACTTAATCGAATTTTCGAGGTGATGAATGAAAATAGAAATAATAAATAATAATATTCTTAATTAGAGATTTAAAATTACCAGTACAACTCAAATTTTATGACACGAAATAAACGATAATTTACCGATAATCTTACTAGTTCTTAAATCTGCTTTTTCGTATTAATTACCGTGTAATCATAAAATTTATGATCATGCATTGTTGCTCTGAGATGATGGTGCCCGCATGATTCTATTCCATCCGCTTCTTGTACGCGAATTTACCTAACAGAATTAAATATCGACACAGATTATGATTCAAAAGTTTATTGGTGTTTATTTATAACATCAAGCAACAATTACCATTCCGGTAAACCTACGTAGTCATCTACATTTTTCTGCTACATTTTTTTTCCATGATAATGGTACCTACCCCAAAAAAAGAAATTCCACTTTACCTTATTTTTTATACGATGGTAGGATACAACGAATGGTACTAAGTACACACACCTAATATTCCATAGAAAGCTGACCTAGCAGCTTTCAAGCCGACAGACAGGTTGACACGGTCAACACTTAAAAGCAAACAGCGTTTTTCTAAGGATCCTTCTCAGGCATGTTTGGTTAATGTGAAATAACTGAACACGGACAAGGTCCATATTTCAGCAGTATACGCACTGCTTTCTTATTCGTCAAATCCATCCCGAGACGCGTTTCACCATATCGTGGCTCGTCAGTCGGACTGGGATTGACAAACAAAAGAACAGAATTTATTGGTATTTATCTAAGTAGTTACGGAACACAATTGTAGGATACAACGAATTGCACTTAGTACGCATACCTAATACTCCATCGAAAGCTGACACAGCAGCTTTCAAGTCGCTAAAGTGGTTGACACGGTCAGCACTTAAAAACAGGCAGCGCTTTTCTAGGAATCCTCTTCAGGCATATGAGGTTAATGTAAAATAATTGAAAACGGACAAGGGCCATAGTTCAGTAGTTTTTTTAAACCCAGACAAAAAAGATGATCAGAACGCTTCCCGTGTCCTTACTTGTATTACAGGAAACTGGTAACAATTTATAACTTTTAACAAAAATAGCATTTAACCCCTAGGCTGAAAAGTTTTTGGTCTGACACATAGATGTCGTCATTTTTACAAACTCCATTTGATTTTTTAGGAAGTACGATACGTGTCAAAATTTCATGACATTTCGAGGATTAGTTTACAAGTTCCATTGGTTTTAGTGATGCTACTTTTGATATTTTCAAAACAACGGAAAACGCTCTGGACGTCCAAATGAGATGATTACACCGGAGAACATAAAAAAAAAACACAGAATTGTTTTGGATGACTGTAAAGTGAAATTGCGTGAGACCCTAAAGATATCAAAAGAACGTGTTTGTTATATTTAGCATGAACATTTGGGCATGAGAAAGCTCTATTCGAAATGGGTACCACGTTTGCTCCCAGTGGACCAAAAACAACAAAGTGTTGATGATTCTGAGCGCTGTTTGGACCTGTTTAAGACCAATAAAAAGGATTTTTTTCATGTGATATGTGACGATGGATAAAACATGGATCCACCACTACACACCGGAATCAAATCGGCAGTCAGCTGATAACCAACCAGTGGACAGCAGCCCGAAGCGACCAAAGGCACAACAGTCGGCTGGGAAGGTTTTGGCCTCTGTATTTTCGGAGGCATATGGAATAATTTTCATCGACTATGCAGAAAAAGGGAAAAACCATCAATAGCGAATATTATATAAAGTTATTGGTGCATTTGAAGGTATAAATCGCAAAGAAATGACCCCAAATGATCAAGAAAAAAGTGCTCTTTCATGAAGGCAATGCACCATATCACAAAATAATGGTTACGATGGCAAAATTGCATGAATTGAAATTCCAATTGCTTCCTCAGCCACCATATTCTCCAGATTTGACTCCCAGCGACTATTATCTGTTCGCAGACCTCAAAAAAAATGCTCACGGGAAAGAGATTTGGCTCTAATGAAAAAGTTATCCCCGAAACTGAGGCCTATTTTGAAGGCAAAGACAAATCCTTCTACAAGAAGAGTATAAAAATGTTAGAAAAGCCTTGGACTGATTGTATGGCTCTTGAAGGAGACTATGTTGATGAATAAAGTTGAACTTTACAAAAAATGTGTTTTTAAGTAGCTAGACCAAAAACTTTTTGAACCTACGTGTTAAAAGCATAAAATGCAAAGATACAAAGATAAGTGAACATTAATAAAATGTGAAATCGCCCAATATTTTAAAATTTTAAACGGTAAATTACCCGTATTCTACCGGTAATGTTACTAATAAAATTGCTGCTTTAAGAACAATAATCTCCATGTAAAACTAAATAAAGAAAGTAGGTAAAGGACTCGGACTGTTAAAGCAATGTAATTTTGTTACGATTTTAATATTTAACTAGTATCACAAAATTATGTTTTTAACATTACCATCATTAACCTAAGTTGTAATCACATCAGTGACGTAATATACCAAAAGTATCAACTCCGTTACAAAAATCATCGAGAAACCAATTACTAGATTATTAGCCCTAGAAAAAAATACGAACGAAAACTGGATCTTACAAAACACATAATTAGCCCACAGGAGAGGGTCTGTAAGCATATTGTAGTTAAACTTAGAAAAACAACTTTTTTGCTGGTATCAGCCCACATCACCAGGGAGACAACCACAGCTATATTAACAAAATGAGAAGAAAATTGATGATAATTAACAGTATGGTAATTTAGCCTAATACCCTGTATTACAATTTCATACTTACGCCTTGAATACTCGCAGCATCACCAGAAAGTTGGGCGCAGAGAGCGCCCACGCCATTGTCTTTTCTATCAAACCAACCCATTTCCTGTTTTAGCATAGTTGAAAACATTTGGTTTCTAAGTCTACAGGTCAGTTTTTCTCCGGCATAACCAAATCCGAATATCTAAGAAAAAAATATTTATTTTTCAAACACTTGAAATTCCCATGTTTTAATATACGAAAATCCATATAAAGAGCTTTGTAATGAAAGACTAATTTTGTCAAGTTTCCACTTTATTTAGTTTCACTGAAACTGTATGACGCGTTTCGCTATACTATAGCTTCGTCTGATACAAAATGATATTTGAATATTAGTGTTGTTACATTTATACAAATATCCTAAGGTAGATAGGTAATAAAATTACTACTATATGCTATTGAATATTGCTGGGAAATCCATTCTGAATATTAATTGTATAAATTGAGTAAAGGTAAGTTACCATGGGCCAGAGAGGTATCTTTTTTTTCGTTTAAGATGATCTCTGAATTTTTAATTCTATTTATTTCTAAATTTTCTAATAGGTTTAATTTTACGCCTTTGTTTTGTATGTATAAAATTTTAAATTTATCGTCAAAAAGATGATATGGTTCTGTTAAACGATTACTGTACGCTGAGTCAGTTTTGTTTTTTAAATAGCTTCTTTTATGTTCTGAAATCCGAGTTTCGAATGAGCGACCTGTCTGACCTATGTAACTTTTATGACAAGAACCACAATTCAACTGATACACTCCAGATTTTTTTGATCTATTTTGTTTTCCCTTTGCGTTTTTAATGAATTTTCCTAACGAGTTGTTTGTTCTAAAAGCTATGTTGATATTATATTTGTTTAAGTGGTTTTTAATTTTCTCTGGCATGTTACCAAAATAGGTTAAAACATTATATTTTTTCCCTGTGTTTTCTTTCTTGGGGTATACTACTCAATTCTAAACAAAAAATAAAAAAAAATAAAGCTATTTCTTTAGTATACCCCAAGAAAGAAAACACAGGGAAAAAATATAATGTTTTAACCTATTTTGGTAACACGTCAGAGAAAATTAAAAACCACTTAAACAAATATAATATCAACATAGCTTTTAGAACAAACAACTCGTTAGGAAAATTCATTAAAAACGCAAAGAGAAAACAAAATAGATCAAAAAAAATCTGGAGTGTATCAGTTGAATTGTGGTTCTTGTCATAAAAGTTACATAGGTCAGACAGGTCGCTCATTCGAAACTCGGATTTCAGAACATAAAAGAAGCTATTTAAAAACAAAACTGACTCAGCATACAGTAATCATTTAACAGAATCAAATCATCTTTTTGACGATAAATTTAAAATTCTACACGTACAAAACAAAGGCGTAAAATTAAACCTACTAGAAAATTTAGAAATAAATAGAATTAAAAATTCTGACATCATCTTAAACGAAGAAAAAGCTATAGTATAGCGAAACGCGTCATACAGTTTCAGTGAAACTAAATAAAGTGGAAATTTGACAAAATCAGTCTTTCATTACATTCGTTATGAATTTCCATCAAGTAACAGCCACAACAATTCAAAGTTTAAAAAACTTTGTCTTAAATTAATTAATTAATTAATGAATCACCTTAAAGAAAGGAAAATACTTTAAATTAAGAAACTGTTTTCTTTATAAATGCCTAATCCAACTACAAAATTATTTATATTTGTTTGTAATCTCAAGAGAACTCCATAAAAAAGATTTTTTTCTTGTCCCAAACAGATCTGTCCTTTTTTTTATGGGCATACTAGACGTGGTGCAAGGAAATCCTTAAAGCACTACAGAAGCGGCGCGTGTGGGAAAAAGCTATTCACATTGATCTTGAATCGCTATAAATTGTACTCGGTGGGAAACAAAGTTCTGAACAAAGCATTCCAAAGACATGTGTAATAAGTAAATCAATGATTTTTAGTCATAAAAAAAATTTGGACCTCTAATTAAATTACCTGAAAAAACATAGCAACTCCAGTAGCAATTCCTAGGTACAAGAAGTCCAAGCAAAAGAAATTCGCTGTACTTCTGAGCAGGGTATTATCACTAATAGAAAGCACCTAAAAATGAAATAGTACTTACGAGTCATACAGAAAAAATGGTTTCTTTACAATATATTAATGCATTATGATAGCATGATACAAACCACTCTCATATCCAATTTAGTTGATTTTATCTCAATTATTATATACACATGAAAGGTATCGTTTTATGTGATTTGTTGAACGATATCAAAATATTTAGTCCAAGAGTATACATATTTTTACATAAAAATATGTTGTCTTGACATTACGTGAGTTATTGTCAGAATAAGCCAGATGCACAGAGAAATATTTCTAGAAGGATTTTGCAAAGATAGTAACAAGAAATACTACGAAAATAACAGTTATATAGAAATTATTTTAAATTTTCTGTTGGATAAAAACCTTCCACAGGTTACAGAGCTTATAGGTACAGTCTGTCAAGTAAGAACGTAATTTTGAAAAAATGTGTTTCGAGAACATTTTTTGTCGTCAATGTATTCTTTGGTGTGTTAATAACGGCGCAATTACTTTAGTAAGTTGTTCAATCGCCTCCTGCATCAATAATCGCCTGGCATCTTCGAGGCATGCTGTCGACGAGATTTTCTGCATACTCTGCAAATTTTTCGAATCTCGTTAGACAACTGAGTCAAAGTCCTCAGAGTCTTTCCTCTGAGCTTTCTCTTTACAAGTGACCTAATGTTTTCAATAGGGTTGGTGTCCGGCGATTGTTATAGCCACTCAAGTATCTTATCGTGGTTGCGATGTGATTTTCTCCCAGCAAAAGTTTCTCCAACGTGTTTCGGAATTTGACAACCCGATTTTGACAGAGCGTCAATTTGAAATCCCGTGAAAACAAAGGAACGATTCATTTTTCGACTTTCAGAGTGACCTTGCTACCAAGCCACGTTTTGGCAAGCCGTCGACATTTTTCAGCTCGTTAAAATGATTTACACACTTCTTAACAAACGATACCGCCTTTTTAATATACAGTGCCACCTCGATAATCCGGATCTCAATTAAACCGGATTCTTTAATAATCCGGACAAACATTTCTATTGCATTGTGTACTTTATAATCCGGATTTAATAGTACTAGGTAATCCGGACCTGCGTTTATAGACATCTACTTAATTTAAACTACATGGGAAAACTGAAATCGATAGTGAGGGGATTCCCCTAAATTTCAATCTAATACATCTGGGATTCACACAAACTGTAGGTGCCTTTGATTTGCCTACAACGCATCGCGTATCGCGTTTAAAGGTTAAAGACTTTGTAGTTGTTTGTTTATTGTCACAAGTACAAAATACCTACGTTCTATTTTACTTTATGTGGTTCATATAAGTATGTAAACATTTTTTTACGTATATGTACCTACATATTAAAATGCCTTCTAAAAGAAAACATATTACACTAACAATAAAACAAAAGTCCGATATATTAGAAAGACTAGTTCTTGGTGAATGCGGAAAAGTGTTGGCAAATGAATATATAGTAGGAACATCCACAATTTCGGATATAAAAAAGAAGCAAGGGAAAATCAAAAGGTATGTATATATGATTTATTTTAAAAATAATTTTGGACCCTCGCTATGGACGTGTAACTTCTTTCAGATTTATTTCCAAATGTGATTCCGGTCCTGGCGTCAGAAAAACCTTACGAAAAGCCGAATATCCAGAAATGGAAACTCGTTTGTATACATGGTTTTGTACGCAACGATCAAGGCACGTCCCAATTTCCTAAGAAATTTTATCAGGCAAAGCAAAACAGTTTTTTACACTGAAACCTACGTGAATGATAATTTTAGAGCTAGCAGAGGCTGGATTTCTAACTTCAGAAAAAGACATGGTCTGCGTGCTTTAAAAGTTTGTGGCGAAAAACTATCCAATGATGAAAGCGCCGTCGATCCTTTCCTAACTTTATTCGCAGATAAGATAAAAGAATTAAACCTTGGACCTACCCGAATATACAATGCAGATGAATCAGCTCTGTATTGGAAAATGTTGCCTGAGAAAACGCTGGTTCATTCTCAGGAAAAGACCTCACCAGGTCGAAAAATAAACAAGGAACGTGTTACCTTTCTAGCATGTTGCAATGCTGATGGATCACAAAAAATTAAAGTTGTTAGTGATAGGAAAGTCAAAAAAATCCGTGAACATACCTGTTGAGTACAAATCATCTGCCAATGCATAGATGACTGCAGCAATTTTCTTAGACTGGTTTCATCATTCTTTTATTCGTCAAGTCAAAAGTCATTTAAGAAGTCTCAACTCGCCTGAAAGAGCCCTGCTAATCGTTGATAACGCCTTGAGCCATGGAACTATGGAAGAGCTGACTAGTGAGTATGGACAGTTTACAACATTATTTCTTCCACCAAATTGTACTGCACTTTTGCAGCCTGTGGACCAGAATGCAATCAGACTAACAAAATTATTTTATCGGAAAAGTCTTTTAGCCCATATTTTATTAAATAATGAAGAGAACCTTGTTAGGTTATTAAAAAGCATTAACCTAAAATATGCTGTATGTCTACTATGCAATTCATGGGAAAAAGTCTCCCCTGAAGTCTTGAGAAAGTGCTGGCACAAAATTATGGCTTATGTGGCAGATACCAACCCAGACACTGAATATGATGCTGAAGATCTGATTCCTCTGAGTGAATTGCCGCACAAATTGCTTTCCACGAATGAAGAAATGAAAGGTAAAGCCTGAAATTTTTCTTTTAGTATTTTTTTGGTTAATTCGTAAATATTTAAGAGATGTTTCAGATATACTGAATGTTCTCACTGAGCAGAATCTCACGAACGTGGAAATATGTAATTGGCTTGAAAATGATGAAGATTTGTTACCACTAGAAGACATAGATACAGAAGAAGAAAATGATATCCCTCTAAGTGATGTTCTTGTACTTCAAAGATTAAAAGAAATTGCTTTTATGATGAACCAGAGAAGGGTCAAGCAAAAAAAATTACATTTTTTTTTTTAAAAAATAAGATAAAACTTGATAAGATTTGCTTCTATTTTAAATATTATTCTATGTATGTACTATTTTTTAGTTGTTTCGTATTAAATGATTCGTTTTTTAATATAAATAATGTCCTGCTTCAGTAATTCGAATTATTTACTAATTCGGATCACCGCGGTTTTAATTAGTCCGGATTATCGAGGTCGCACTGTATTTATCGACCGCGGAATGTGTCATTTCAGGACCCTTAGGATGAGAACAAAGAAAGACTGCCTCGAACAGACGCGCAAACAAGTGACTAATTTTGGATTTTACGTGATTTCGACAAAAGTTGGGAATCGAGTGATACTTTTACTAAAATGCGTCGTAGACAAAGGTTCCCTCTACCGATTTTTTGTTAAATCGCATCTACTAAAAATGAATTATCGCGGACACATTCTTAATTGACAGACTGTATATTTCTTCTGAATTTGTTCTGTATCGGTTGGATAAGCGATGCTAATGGTTCGCCGACCATCCTGTTGGCTTCTTCAGAGTTTCTTACTAGAAGTGCCTTCGGAATATAGCACAAGACTGTTTCGTGCTACATTTCGAAGAAATCACTTCTCGGAAGAAGCTCCTCCTCCTTATACTCTTTGATTTTCTCTTTTAATTCTAAAAGATAAATCCCACGTAAAAACATAGTTCTTACCCCCATTATATCACCAAATATCAGTCCATAAAGAGGTAAAGATGCACCATTCATTAAAGAAGCCAAGCAACCCAGAATCATCGGTAACCATTCTGGTCTATTGATACTCAGTATTTTCGTGAAAACATTTTTACCCTTAGCATTGTTGTCTTCTTTCTCCTAAGAAATAAAAATAATGTTATTATACAAAAAGAGTATGTACACACATATGTTTGAATGAAGAAAATGATGTAACGAAGTTACATAATATTATTTAGGGCAATATGCGTGTATGTTCTAACCTTCTTATTCTAGAGGTCAAAGTGTTCGTCCTTACTTTAATAGACAACTACCTATATAATCTGATGGATTACAATTTTTCTGAAAATTTCGTCAAGCGAAAAAAATTATGTTAATTTTACCAGCTGTTACCTAGCACTATTAGTACACTAATAGTGCATCATTGCATGAGCAATGATGCTGATACACTGCATCAGCATCGTTATCTCTTCACATCAGGCCTTGTGCTTTTAAAATAGCGACACCCCATCTCAATCATACCAAAATTAAAAGGAAAGTCTCTAGTCCTGGGTCTGTGATGCCCGACTCGCATGGATTTTGCCCCGTTGTGCTCCATTGAAACAAATTCCGTCTCCACCTCTCCTTTCAGAGTTGTCTTCCGATATTGAAATGAGTTATGTATAGCGTTACCGATAACCGTCTTCAGCTGAAATTGCCGTTTACCGGGATCAATTACTTTTCAGTTTAACACGGACAATCCTCAGTTCCTAGTTCATGTTACCGTTTAGCGTTGCTAGTTCACGTTACGATTTACCGTTGTTCGTTAACTTCCCTGTCTACCGTCGTCACTCGCCATTGCCGATTAAAGTGATTTTCTTTTAACTTGATCGTTGACCTCACCATCTGTCGTATTCGAGTGCATCCTACCTACGTATAGATTTATACATCTTCTGTCATCGTCCTTCTGCTTTTACTTTAATATTTGTTCTGTTATAGTGGTCATATCAACCGTTGATTTTGTTCTCCTGTCAGGTTACTTTTCAAACAGTTATGACGCACATGAATTCTTGTTTTCTTACGATTCACCTTTCTGCTTGGATAGAGATTTTTTCCCTTTTTTTATCATATCTCTAATAAGATATATTAACGGGGATGTGATATCTGTCAACGTTGCCCAGGTGCCGAAACATACATTTGTATTTCACGATACCAAAAATACCGTTATAATGTCCATAACAGAGCCATAAAAAATAAAAGCTATCATTTTTTTACCTCTTCAACCTGTTCCTCTTCAGTTTCACCAGCTTCATATGACTTGGAAGAAATACTTTTAGATTTGATTAATTTGTGCTTATTATCATCTAAAATAAGTAATAATTAATCATTGTTTTGACTTTGTAAAAAAAAGTAATAAGTTCGAAACATATGAATACATTCTGATTGAGTACTACAAGAAAACATTCAGGGCCGGATTTTCAGAAAAAATTTGGCCGAGCTATAAGTTTCACTTTGGGACACAATGAGAGTATGGCATAACGAGCTCTATCAAGAGTTTCCTGGTTATGATTTCCTGGACAATTTTAATATTTGAGGGATGTTTTTTAAATGCTGATTTCAATAGAATATGTTAGTAGTTTTCTTTTCTCATTACCTACTATGATAACTTATGTCAACTTCGTTATTTTAAATGGCACGTCCGTTATATTTATAGATATTTGAATTTTTCATTAAACATTTTAAGTTTTTATGTAAGAATCACTCAAGTGGGTTGAACTACGTTCACAATATTCGCAGATAAAAAGTGTATTTTAAGCTTGAAAGGGAATAACTTCTAGACCAGTGATTCTCAACTTTTTTTAATCGCGACTCTTTCTAGATTTTTTGAAAATGTCCGCGAGCCCCCTTTCCCATCCGCCATATTGGATCAATAAAACAAAAAATAAAGGATTTGAATAAATGTATTTTAGGACTTAACAGTGATATTTTTTAAAAAGTATTAATTAATGTGATGAATGAGTTTGCATCTGGTTAACAAGTATTATGATTCTTGGTTGTCAAGGCCAGTCTCATGTCATCTTGAACATCCAGCTTATTCCTGGCTTTTATCTTGATCTGCAGAAGAGTTGCAAATCCACTTTCGCAGAGGTAAGTAGAAGCAAATAGCACTAATATTCGAAAAGAAAGCATGAACACTTTAAGATACGAATGACGCATAGCCACACCAAAATTGAGGTAACAATTTTTTCCCGAAATAAATTACGCGCTAGGGAGTCATTTCGCAGCTCCAAAAATTCCTCCTGCACTTCATCAAGAATGCTGGTAACATCCAAAGATATAAGAAATGGGTTTCGTACTAATGCAACTTCTTGTTCAGAAAACTCTGGGAAATAACGTTGTATTTTAGATTCAAGGACTTGAAGGTGGTTATTAGTTTCCTCTCTTGGATTATCTACAATTTCCGTCTCCGATTCTTCATTTTTGGTGCAAAGGTTTTCAGTAATGGTAAAGTTTCCAAGATTTACTTTACGGCGCCAGTTTTACCCCTTTAATAGGAAGGCCTGGATATTGTGTGAATAATGTGCGTTTCCTTATCCTGCAGTTTCAAATTTAGCTTGTTTGGCTGATCTAAGATATCAGATAAAAAAGCTCTTTGGATCCAGGTATCATCATTAGTGTGTCGTGAACTCATGTTTTCCTTTCATTTCTAAAAAACTGTTTTATTTCGTTTTTCAATTTAAAAACACGGCCAACAACATTTCTTGTTGACAACCAACGAACCGCAGTGAAGAAAAGGAGAACTTCGTGATCAGAGTTCATATTTTTGCAAAGTTCCTTGAACAGACGAGTATTGAGAGCACTAGATTTTATATAATTGACAATTGTCACCAAAAAGTCGAGCATTTTTTTGCAAAGGCTTTGGAAGAGTCTTGGTAGCAAGGGCAAATGGGTGAATCATGCAGTGCAGTTCTTTTGATTAGGGTGCAAGCTTCTTAACTTTTGACTGAAAGCCCGACCTCGATCCAAGCATGGCTGGTACTCCATTGGTACATACTCCGCACAAGTTTTTCCGTTGTAAGTCATTACTTTCAAAGAATGAACTTATCATCTTCATGACATCTTCACCTTTCGTAGTAGTTTTTAGTACTTTACATAACAGAAAACTCTTCTTTGATGTCCTCTAAGCGAAAAATATCTAACGAAAAGAAGTACCTGGGAACATGAACTAACATGGGTAGACTCGTCAAGTTGAAAGGAGAAGACAGAAGATAAAATTTATTCCATCACGTCTATGGACATGTCTGATTTGCGTCTCTGAATTGTGTTGTTAGACAGACATATTACGCAGCACTAAGAACAGCATTACATAAAACACACTGTGGCTTCTCTATGCCGTTATTAATAATAGTTGAAAATCCAAATTTTAGAAAGTTCTCCAAATATTTTCTTTTTTTTTTCTCCATGACGATATCTGGAAAATAAAATTCTTTAAAATAATTTTAAAAAAATGTTTAAAAGTTTTGAATTAACATTATTTCATGTTTTTTTGCTTACCGAAACAGTAAATATAATAGAAGAGTGTGTTTCTAGGCGTGCTTATCTACGACGAATTGTGACGGGCTATCCTAGTATTGTACCGTTTTTCGGATCAAACAAGACACTAACTAACAACAAACTATTTATATCCAAACGACAAAAACAACATTGTAACGATTTAACACTAGGTAACAAGTTTACGGACCGCCATAATTTATCTGTACACTTATATTTATATTCGAAAGTTTAAACTCGCGACTTAATAACTGAAGATTGTCCCCTACAGCTCTGCTCGTTGCTTATATATCAGTTGGGAGTGCTTTCCTGATTATTCTCAGCTCGGCGGAACGTCAAGCTGTCCGTCTCGAAAGTTCTCTGTTTTACACGTTTCTTCGAGAGCCGTCCACTGATTACGTCGCATATCTCGTGTGTTGCAAAGCATAAATAAATTTATTAACATTTTAACACCTACCTTTAAATTTTAAAATTTAATTTTGGTTTTTAAAATTGATAACCGGTAATCCCCCAAAAAAGCCAAGGTTGGGAACTAACGTTCTACACGGTAAAACTTATAGCATCTATAGCATTTTATCTTTCTCTGTTGTAACGGTCTATGATTCAGTAAAAATTAGTCACAGAAAAGGCCAAATTTCTAACAAATTCCGACCAAAATATACCCTGAAAAGAACCCTTGATTTGAGCCGTGGGTTTTTTTAAGGGGTGAAAGGAGTGAATTTTAGTTTGTTTGGAAATATCTCAAAAATTATCAATTATTCGAGGAAAATATTAATTAGAAAATTTATAATGTAAAAAATTCTACACAAAAAGGTTCTTAGACTTTTTTTTGCCTAGCGAACCTTTCCAAAGATCTAGACTGATTTATGTCTGACCGCAAATTACGCACACCACTATAGACTACATATAATTTTTAAGTATAGAAAAATTATATTCAAAATATTTTACTGTTAAAAAAATATGTTTACAATAGCTACAGAAGAATTTAACGGTCTTAGAGATTGTAGTATTTATAAGTATGGACAATTGTAACTATAGGAAACACATTCTATTGATTCATGCTATTAGAGGATGTGATACTACATCTGCACTGTTTCAAATAGGAAAAAAAAAAGTTGTAAAACTACTTAAAAATAGCGAGAACTTGTGCAGAACAATAGAATTCGCTTACTTTTAGCAATGTACAATGCTCCACGTAACGAAAAATCAATTAACAAATACAGATATCCTTCATTTATAAATTCAACCAGTAAATAAATCCATTGAATTATCAAAATTACTACCCACATTCAGTACATCACAATACTATTTATTTGGAGTCTATTTCCAGGTCCAAAAATGACTTGATAATGAGTTAAATCCTGAAGACTGGAGGTGGACGATGAACAAAAATAGATTAGAACCAATTTAAAACCTTTTGTTAAAAATATATTTTGCAATTATACTAAACGCTGGAATGCGAGTTGTAGTTGCAGAAAAATTGGAGTCAGTTATTCTTTATCATGCAGGCATTGTCGTGGGCAATCATGTTCAAACGCCAATAATAAAGGAAGCGAAAATAATGCAGACATCGATGAAGAAACTGATCCGATGGCTTTAGTTCAAGAAATGATAGAAACAACAGATGAACGTGTAGACGAAGTCGTTGAAGACGATGAGGAAGTTTAAATGGACATAGATCAGGAGGATGAAGCCGTGTAATTTAAACCGATTCTTTTCTACTTCGAGGTGAATTAGGATTATTGGGAATACTACATTAAAAAAAAACCGCGCCCTGTACTCTACCCCCGCGATGGTGTAGAAAAGAGTATACATTAAAAAAAACTAATATTACTACTTTACCGCCCATTTTACTCGAAAACAGTTGACTATAGAAAAAAGTCTAAGAAGCTTTTTTATGTAGAATTTTATAGGCTAAAAATTTTCTAATAACTATTTTCCTCAAAAAATTGTCAATTTTCGAGATATTTCCAAAAAACCAAAATTCACCCCCTAAAAAGCCCAGAGATCAAATCATGGGTTATTTTCAGTGTTTAGGACATTAAAATAAAGATCTTCACAAAAATTCAGCTTGGTCCAAATTTTTTAAAAGTCAAAGTCAAATTTGACTGGACTATCTAATCGGATTATTAAGGCGTAAGTACCTGCCATTCTAGTTTCGGTAGTGTCTGAGGACCTTTCGAATAGCTGGATAGGTATGACGAGTTACTTTACCCAAGAACTGTGGCAACGTCAGAATAACTAAATCCTGGTGTTATAGAATAGAGGATGACATAAAAGGACTGTGCCGTTTCTAACAAGTAATCCAAATGTCAATAAAGATATAAGGCTTTCCGTTTAAAACAACAAATTTGGAATCAGATAACAAGATCTTTTTTTTTATGGGTTTAGCACACGTGCTGCAGGGAAGTTCCTAAAGCGCTACAGGAGCGACACGTGTGCGGAGAAAGCGATTCACGTTGTTCTTGAATCACTGCATATAAAAGACTGCTTGAAAAGCGTTGTACGAGGAGTAACAAGCTGAACCTCATATGGATGTGAAGTATTAGCGCTACGTGTACTTCTAACATGCACCGCTCTGGGAGGAATTAAGAGGGCCACATCCTTCGAACACTTTCTATGAAAATAGAATAGACTCAAGTCGCCAACCGTTCTTCGATGTTCCAACGAATCAAGGCTGCCGGTCAGTTCCGGGTCTCCAATCAGACGAACAGCTCTTCTCTGAATAGAATCCAACAAATGCAGTGTATGTATGGGAGCGGAGGTCCAAACATGGGAGCAGTATTCCACAGGGGGGAATTAAGCGGGCCACATCCTTCAAACACTTTCCATGAAAATACTTGTAGAATAGGCTCAAGTCGCCAACCGTTCTTCGATGTTCCAGCGAATCAAGGCCGCCGGTCAGTTCCGGATCTCCAATCAGACGAGCAGTATTCCATAGTTGGTCGAATTTGAGCTTTGTAAAGAATTAACAGTTGTTGTGGAGTGTAAAGCTTTCTGGTTCAAAATAATATTCAGAATCATATATCAGAATACGTATTTCATTTGAGCTGATCATTCAAAAAAGCATATACGTTTTCTAATATATTTGGTTCTCTGGGAGTTCTCTGATTTGATTCATGAGAAAACTTAAACTGAAAATTAACAATCCTGTAGTAACTATAGAACACTGTTAGATATATCCCCGATATATTAAAAAAGTAGCAAACTTGGAATTACATAGGCTTAATAGCTAAATATTTCTAAACAACAAACGCCGTTTTTTTTTCCAACAAATAATGTCTTACTTTCTTTATTTAGTTCTGTATATCCTTGAGAGTTGATCATATTATAATAAGCTCCTTTAGCTTCAATAAGTTCATGATGTGATCCTTCTTCAATTATTTCCCCTTTATCAAAAACTATTATTCTGTTAGCGTTTCTTATAGTAGATAGCCTATGAGCAACCACGATTTTTGTGCATTCTCCACTAATCTACAATTACATAAGGTATTTATAATCATTATCTCAATCATGAACACTTTTAAGTTCCATTTTTAAAACTTGGATAAGAATATAAAATTTGAATTTTTAGGTATATTGGAGAGGCATATTTTCAGAAATTGTTTTTTGCCTCTACGAAATATACTAGCTGAAGTTTAAATAGAAGTTGGATTTTGATACGGTTACATAGGGGTATTTCAGCGTTTTATGCGGCCAAAATTATTTTTTTGTTTTTATTTATTTTAAATCGGGTTTTATTTCTAAATATAGCAGTGAAAGCTTTTTGGAGGGCATATTTTGAAGAAAAATACATTTTAATATATAAAAAACATATATTGAGAAAAAAAAACATGTTGACCTAAACAAAAATTACAAAAATAATTATTCACGATGAAGAATTCTACGTCTCTTGGCGCTCGTCAGCGCTCCATTGCTCGGCTTCCTCTGCAGATTCCTCCGAGGATTGCTCTTCTTCGGAACATTCGTCGTTAATAATAGGTTCAGCAGAAACAAGCTTTTGTATTGCTTCTTTATTAAACTACATAGATCTTTTTTGGGTTGTGGCCTTATACTAGATATTAAGTGAACTGAGTTGAGCAATAATCTGTTGGGGACATCTAAATTGCATTCTTCTCTTGAGAATTTTCTAGCAAAATTTTGCCGATACAGGCGAAAGTGCTTGTTCACGTCTCTGCTGCTTCTTCGGACCGTAATCCAATGGGCAAAAGTGCCTTTTCCATTACTGTTGCACCGTGTATTAATATTTTGTGCATCGTGGGAGTTATAGGATGCCAGGGATATAACTCCACATAAATTTTGACAGTCTCATATCCATGGTCTGCAAATTTTTTCAAGTCGACTTTATGACCACTCGATATTACTTCCAAAATCACTTTCAAGCGATTTATGAGGTTGAAGTCGACACCGGTAATTTCAGCGGCCACCTCTGGAATGGCAAAAAAATCTCATACTTGTATTGCCACCATTGGTGTTACTAAAATCCATCATATCATATGTTTCCTTTTACGAATTCGCTGTTTATCAAAGCGTTTATTGCATTTTCTATGTAGTTTCAGAATTTGTAATATTCACTGTTTCTTTAACAAATCTAATCCTCACTGGCCGACAGTATCATGGTGAAGAGGGAGTTGGATTCTGCCAAATAACTTTTTGTTTGTCCCACAAATCAATTGTAGTAGAACAAAACAACTTTGAAAAATATTGTGTCAATTGCATCTTCTTCTTGCATTTTTTCCTTAAATTGTGCTTGTTGCGATCCGTTACATCCCCATTTCGAAATGAGTGCAATGATTGACGCTCTTCTCTAATACATCCTCCAAATATGTGGCCAAACGTTTAGCCATGTGATCCAATAAACGTTGTAAGTTAATTTCAGCCTATGTTTTAGTCACCCGTTAAGCCTCTTTCGACGAATAACAAGTACTTTTAACTTGCTGTAAATTCGGATAATACTTCTTGTTATTTCTTATTATTTCATACTATCTCGTTGAGAGGTCAGCTTCTACAAACATTGAGAGGGAGGTAATTGGATTTAGTTATGACTGATTTTCATTCCGCTTTGACAATTTGTATGCTATCTGGTATGCTTGGGCTATCTGGCGAGAGTTAGGTATGTCTTTTAGAATACTGGATGCAATTCTCTCTCCAGAACTTTGAAGGGATATTTAAGCAACATGCATTATTACATCTTTATCTACGACATTGCGTACTTCCTCTGATATTCTACGTTTGCTCCTCTCACTTGATTCTTCAAATGACTTTGATGGTTGATCAGCAGAAACTGCGCTTTACCCTAGGTATTTCAAGCACCTGAAGTACCCTCGGATCCTAGAACAAAATTAAAATCTGTTTAAATTTAAAACATAAATAAATAGAAAATACCAAGTGGTTTTTACCGTCTGATTTAAAGACCATGAAAACCTCGATTTCACAGGAGATCACGGCTAATATTGATATATTTGATTAGTGCAAATACTCTGTTTTCTGCTAAAACCAATAAAATCACTGGGACGCACCCCGAAGTACAACAAATACCTTTTTAAATACCGAAACCGTACAACAATTTAGAGTAACATTCACACACATTCTACCTTCAAAACATTATTACTACTATTTTTTAAAAAAATACATAAAAATGATTAATATGTATACGCTCTTACCTGTAATATTCAAAACCATCACTATTTGCTTCAAGATAAACTCCAAAAGAAAAATCACTTTTTTAAATAACTGTTTTATTGACGTGTTATGTTACATTGACGAGAAGAGAAACGAACACTCAGAGCGACAATCAAATTCCGATTCCGGCGCGCGCGCTGTCAAATTGGTAACGGGAGGGGTCGCCTATTGTTCTATGCCTATTCAACATGGCTAGGTAGGATTTTTTTTTCTACCTTGGACAAGGTTTAGGATATAGATTTATGGCCGCCTAAAACACTGAAGTACCCCTGTATGCGGCTCTTGAATTCATTTAAAATATCCAAAAATTCTTGTTCTTAATTCCTTATTCCGTTGCTCTATATTATTCCACTTTTGGAAGTAAAAGCAAGATACATAAAGCTTTAATTTTTAAAAAAGTTTGTTTTTAAGACGTGTATCTATTGAAGAGCTTACTTACAGCATCTAAAGCTGCCTGAACCTCCAATTCGTTAGCAGTGTCTAAAGCAGAAGTAGCCTCATCCAATATTAATAAATTGGGTTCTTTAATTAGAGCTCTAGCAATTGCTATCCTTTGCTTTTGACCTCCAGATAACTGTGCTCCTTTTTCGCCTATTAGTGTTTGATAACCGTGAGGCAAGCTAGAAATAAATTTATGAGCATTCGCTCTTTTTGCTGCGGTAACTAAAAAAAATATTGTTTTATGTAATATACAATATGCGGCTTCATATTCTTGAACTTCAAAAAAATCCATCAACGGTATTAAAAATCGCAAATTATTTACTTATTTCCTCCATGTTGGCATTTAATTTTCCATATCTAATGTTTTCAGCAATAGTTGTAGCGAACAAAGAAGGTTCCTGGCTTACTACTCCAACATGCTGTCTCAAGTAACTCAAGTTAATATCTTTTAAATTAACACCATCAATTGTAATCTAAAAACATTATTCAAAATAAAAATATAATCATAAAAAAATCTGTAATCAACATTTTGTATCCAAATTTACGTTTACTACGTGACACGGTCCTCTTTTCGTCCAGATGACTGTCTTTATTTGACTTGGTAGCCTTCTTTTTTAGTTGGGGTATATATTCTTATTTTTTTTGCACATAGACATCTACAATTAAAAGTATACTTACCGAGCCTGAAGATGGATCGTAAAACCTTTGCAACAGTTGCACAACGGTAGACTTTCCAGAACCAGAATGGCCTACTAAAGCTACTGTTTCTCCAAAACGAACTCTTATGTTAATACCTTTCAGTACCTAAAAATATATTGAGTAGGTGTTAGGGCTTACAAGGAGTCGGCATATTACTTTCTGAACAATGAAAGTGAGTGATATAAAATAACCGGTCAAGTGCAAGTTGAACTTGCACAATTAGTGTTCCGTACGTTGATTGCTTTTAAAATAAAAAATGTTGTTACGGTGGTATAAAATGATCAGTGACTTCACAAAACACACCCTAAATAAGTTTTCAACAAAGTTTGTTTCCAATCTTTACTGAAAATTGATGACCTTGAAATTTTTGTTTTTTTATATACCAAATAAATTATTAAAAGTAATGCACTCGTGATAATTTTCGCCTGGAGAATATTCCAGAATTTTTTTCAAAATTTTTTGATCAGTACTTTTCGAGATAAGGTGGGGGGACAGCAATTTTTTAGGATTTTTTAAAAATAATACAAAGAAAAGTGTACGCAAGTATTACATTATATATATATTTTTTACTCGTGTTTTCACAAGCTTCCATTTGACACCACACTCGATGACCTACTAAAAAAAATTTTTTTCACTTCCGATTTTACCCCCCAAAAGTCAAAATTTGACTTTCAAAACTACACGGCTTTGAGGAGGCCATCAATTCCTATATTAAAACCAAATTTCAACTTTCTATGACAAATAGTTTCGGAGAAAATCGGGCGTGACAGACAGACAGACGGACAGACAGACAGAGAGACACCGAAGTGATCTTATAAGTGTTCCGTAGGGAACACTAAAAAAGTTTATGACAATTGCTTTGTTTTTTAATTTTTAAGTAAATACAAAATCATAGAAACTGAAAAATTATATATGTATTATTATTATTATTTAAAAGTAAATATGAAAATTAGTCTATATAGACCGACAATTAATTTGTATACCCCACATTAAAGCAAGATGCTTAATAATAAGAATTAGGCTGTTAACAATTGGTTTAACGCTAAATACACAAGTTTCTATCGATTATAATGCAAAAAAGCAGTAAAATATCATGAAGGATTGATAAAAAATTCTTATATAGACCACCTTATACTTTAATATCTACTATCTACTAACTATTACTAATAACACCACCCAACAGTATTTCTGTTGCATGAAATGTTATACCTGATTCTGAATATGTTTTTCATGCTTATTTCAAATATCTAGTCGGCTTTCTTGCAGCAGCACTAGTTTTACAGATATGAGTGGAGAGGCTTACGAGTACTATTCTGAATGCTCCAAAAATAATCAGACATCATATTTACATTCCAATGACCCTGGTATCGCTCCTCCATAGTGCGAAGATACTAGTAGAAGCGTTTTCTCTTTTTCCTTGCTTAAATCTCCGAGAAGACCGTGGAGGAATTGTAATTTTATACTCATGTTGCATCTAAGTCGCTGAAAATGCAGCATTAATTGCTCAATATGTTGAGAGTAGTCGTCAGACTTCTGATTTCCCAAGAAATTTGTCAGTACCCAAAGGAAGCCATCCCACGCATATTTTTCATTATATATCATACAACTGGTGAAAATTATATCATTTATTAATTTCCTAATCTGTGGGCCATCAAAAATACCAGCTGTTACTTTTCAGTACTCAATTTTGGAAACATTCTTGAAATGTGCTGAAAACATTGTACTTGATATTGTTCATAACTAAAGATATTGTAGAATAGTCTTCTTTGACTTTGGTTGAATGTGCAATAGGCAAATGGCCTAGCTTGTTGCCGTTATGCAAGAGTACACATTTAAGACTATGCTTGGATAAGTCTATAAATAAACGCCATTCATTTGAGTCATATTTTGTAACCCCACTGCAGCCATTAAACCAAGAATATCACTGCAAAATACAAAATCATCCTCTTCAGAAAGGAAAGGGAGTAAATTCTTGTTCCTAGTGCGGTAATATGAGATATTCGTGTCTTTTGTCAATGGATGTCTTTCTTTCAACTGGGAAGCTAAAAGTTCTGATGCCCTTTTAGAGAGTCCAAGATCTCTGACCAGGTCATCTAGGTCACTATCCTTAATATCGTCACTATCATCAATTTGTTGGCTAAACTCATTTGGATGTTCCTGGGATGAAAATGGCTGTGGTACTAATGTATCACTGGAACGATTGTTGCGGTTTATACCCGTAATTTTCACAGCACAAAAACAACAGTCATCATGATGATTTGATGGTTCACGCCAGATCATTGGAGTTTTGTACTTGAAAAACTAGGAAACCAGGGCTTCATGTTTTTCTCTAATGGAAACCGAAAGTAGTCAACATATGCTTGTTTTACAAAGTTCAACACATTCAAACGGAATTCTTTAAACATATATTTGCCACAAATGACACAAAAAACAATTTAGACTGTTTACGCATTACTATAGATGCACAGAAACTAGTTTATTAATAACGCTATTGATGACAATTGTCAACTGAATAATAAATATTAACACGATACCTGTATCTCAAAAACTAGAGCTGCTAGATACAATCTGAGGGCATATTCAGAATCAGTGACGTCAAATTAGTAAATAACACAAAAAAAAGGTTCGATTTTGTTCTCCGGTATAATTTATCTGTGTTATGGTGGTAGTTTATCTACTGTTTTCTTTAAATTCCTGTAAAAAATTTATATATCCATATATTTATCCTTGTATTTTATCTATAAGGGTCAAATTCAGGTATGTCCCGAATAACCTGCGATTATATCACTATATAATCAATTAAACCAAACAAACACGTGGAACAAGACGAAGAAAACGAATTTGTAGAGAGCCACAGATTTGATTGATATTTAGTCAAATGCATCTAATTCTACCAGAACATTAAATGTTGCTAAAGTAACATTACTAGTAACTGAGAGGTCACTTTATCAAAATTAGTTACTTAACTAATATTTAACTCTGCCTTTTAGTTGAAAAAGAGAGTCTCGCTTTTAAATTCGCGTACCCATTCTCTTTTTTTTAGTGTTCCGAACGGAAATCTTATGGGAACACTTCGGTGCCTGTCTATCTGTCTGTCCGTCTATTCGTCTGTCACACCAGATTTTCCCCGAAAATATTTGACATAGAAAGTCGAAATTTGGCTCAAATAGGCCTAAGTTTTGGGCGGTGAAATCCAAAGTGAAAAAAAATTTTACTAGGTCATCGAGTGGAATGTCAAATGAAAACTTGTGAAAATACGAGTTCAAAAATATATATAATATAATACTTGCACACACTTTTCTTTGTATTATTTTAAAAAAGTGAAAAAATACCCCTGTCCACCCATCTTATCTCGAAAAGTACTGATCAAAAAATTTTGAAAAAATTCTGGAAAAAAAAAAGTTTTAACAATTCTATTCCGATACCTTATGCTGAAGTCGCCACGGATGCCCAGAAATGAGATGTACGTTTCCAGAACAGACGAAGGAGTCATATTTTGACACGCAATTTAAAAAAAATATATATTTGTAAAAATTATTACTGAACGTTAAAAATATTTTTCTTAATATTATTATTGATATTGTTCGTAAAACACTTTCACATCCTTAAACATAAACTTTATATAAACTTTTATTTGTTTTACATTTACAACTATTTTATTAATTTCAAAATAGAAATTTGATATACATACATAGTTTACTCTGTTTTAAAATAAGTTCTAAAATGCCATGTACCACTCTTTTATTGTTCCGAACTTGACGAACCATCACAAGAATAGTCAATAAAAGAAAGTTTATGTAAAATAAGATACATATAACCAGCACTCACAACACATGAGTTGCCATTTGTGTGTTGTGATATCTATTCGTGATTTTTTAAATTTATTTTTAGCTATAAGTTGACAGACACTTCTATCCTATAAACAACATTGGTAAAGACTTCAATTAATGTTGAGATGTTAGTGAATTTATAAAATATGAAGTTTTATCGGAATTTATACCCAGTTTTGTCAGTTTAGTATTTTTTTATCATGCTGTTATCCGTGATTTACAGCCTCTAGAAATGTACCGCGTGAATCGGTTGCTTCACCCATCCAGGTCTAAATTAGGCCCTGTATAGGTATACAGTACATATCTACTACTTCATTACTTTCCCTGGTTGCGTCGGAATAATTTTCAAATTTAGATCGAAGTAATTTATTGCCTGATGTGCAGTGGAGGTATCGTGGCGGCCCATGGGCTCCTGGCGTAGTAGTTGCTTGCGGTGCAGAAGCTCTCGGGTTCCAATACTGGCAGGTTGGTATACTTTTATTTAAGTATATACAGGTATAGCCTGATCACGTACATAGGTAGTAATTGTTTGTAGAAATACAATATCATCCCTGGTAGCACTACCGCGTTGTCTAAAAGGTGCCGTAAAGTACAAAAATGTGTGTTTCGGCACTTGGACAACGTTGACGAGTATTACGACATCCCCGTCAATATCCTCAGGATATAAAAAGGGCAAAATCCCTACTTAGGCGAGGAGGTGAAAAAGCCAAATATAACCAAGGTCTTCGGAAGTTAAAGCAACTCAACCCGATTAGTTAAGGTTAGTTTTTATCCCTCTGCACAAACACAAATTACTCCGAAGATACTTAAAATACCTCCCTATGCACTATTTTTTCATAACAACAGTGGTAAATTTAGAACGTATATGTAAAAAACGACCTATAGTAACAGTGTGCATCTGAAAAATACTCCAACCACCATGTGGTACGAGATATAATTAACTCTCCTAACTTATCGCAGAAAAATTTATCGTTAACGTCCAGAGACCATTAGGATTCTTTACTTCTAGATTTACTAGGGATTAAATAACTTACTGGCACGTCAGATCTTGATGGGTACCTAAATTTAACATTCCTAAAATCAATGTCCGATGCAAAGTCAGGCCGCCTTCCAACGTCGTGATGTTTATGCATTATAGGTTCACTTTCTAGGATTTTAAAAACTTTATAGGCAGCACCTCTTGCCATTCCAAATACCTCGAAATATGGACTTGCACTGCCAAAATTCCAAGTTGCAATCAGAGTTGCAAAGAACACCTAAAATAGACAATAATATAAAGTGAGTATATTGAGAACATTATATATGGAATAAATATTATCTACAAACAATACAGGGTGCCCCATATGTATGGAATAATCATTCCAGAGCACTTATTAATCAGTGTATCCAAAAAATATTTAAATAAAAGTTATAGGGTGTTATACGGTGCATATGCTGACGTCGACAAAAAAATATTTTGAACTGTCAGTTCGAAGAAATTACGCCATCTTAAATGGAAAGCCCTGTATATTATTTTACTTTTGAGTCCTAGTAAAAATTCTAGATATTATTTGTCTAATATACCATATGTCTAAATTGAACTGTTTTGGAATTATTGATATTTGAAATTAAAAAATTTTATAAGCTGGCTTGTGTCAAACATTTACTGTCAGGTACCGACTTAACGCGTCAAAAAATGATTTATTAACGAAACGTTTATTGCTGCATTTTGTGAAACTGCAATTTGAGCGTAATATCATAATGGTACATTTAACAGAAACTAAAAGAATCACTTTGTTAATTGGTTGGTTACGGGTTCATGAAAGATAAACGTGTGGCCAGGGATTTGTGGACGTCATATCATTGGTCCCTTTTTTATCGATGGAAATCTTACAGGGCAGCGATATCAACAGAACGGAGCACCTCCTCGCTATGAAATCAATGTTCGTAGATATTTGGATGCGATTTTTCCTAATCGATGAATAGGCAAAAGAGGTGCTGTAGAATGGCCTGCAAGGAGTTCCGACCTTACGCCACTCGATTTTTTTTATAGGGTCATTTGAAAACCAAAGTTTACCGAAGTCGACTTGAAACTGTAGAAGATTTACAACAAATAATTCAATATTAAGTAGCACAGATCACCCGGGATTCTCTGCAAAACTCTGTTCACACAGTTTATGACAGATTGGGTGATTGCCTCGCTGTTAACGGTAGCCATTTTGAGCAATTGTTACCTTAAAAATAAACCTAGAGTATTTATTAATAGTTTTTTTTTTTTTTTTATTTTAAATTTTAAATTACAAGAATTCCAAAAGAGTTCAATTTAGATATATGATATGATTTTTAGTAGGACTCAAAAATAAAATAATATACAGAACTTTTCATTTAAAAAAATCAAGATGGCGTAATTTCTTCGAACTGACAGTTCAAAACATTTTATTGTCAACGTCAGCATGTGTGCCGTATAATACCCTATAACTTTTATTTAAACATTTTTTTGATACACTGATTAATAAATGCTGTGGAATCATTATTCCGTACATATTGGGCATCCTGTATTTAGCCAGTTTCGAGCACGCGTCGGTCTGGTAGAGGTTTACGGACTTCTCTGCAATACAATTACTGAGCTCCTAAAAAAGATTATAAAAAATATTCTAATATATTGTATTGAGTAATTCCTTTATTGGAAGTAATTTTCAAAAATACAATATTTAAAATTTTCGAAACCAAAATTTTTAACTGAATAAGTTTTCGAGAAACAAAATGGTATATCCCTGAACATTATTCAATTTCGATCACTTTCTAACTGAGTACACCAGGAAAATAGCCGTGAATAGGTAGGTAATCGAATTTCTTTACCTTTTTTATCTTTTACTACGTTAATTATGCAAAAACCATAAAATTCACGCGAGTAGAACCTTAGGTATAGCCTGTCCCAAAATATAAGATCCTATTTTTGGCGTTTTAAGTGGGAAATATAAAAATTCTGACCCTTTGTTATGATAGGTTGCAGAGATGGACTTAAGAATTGTATTCATTAATGCAAATAAATAAAATTATAAGTGTTCTTGGAGATGTTTATTTACAGATGCATGTAAAAACAAATGAACAAGAAGGACAAATATACAGTTTGATTGAATGGGGTTTACAAGAGGGGACATATTGTATAAATAAAAATATATTTTAACTTAAGCCTAATTCGGTTTCACTAGCACTGTCATCAGCTGAGGTAATTATCAGTGGTTTTATATTATTTACATAAATATGCTGAATGGAATTCTTCCAGCTTTCACAAGGTATATCATTTATAACTTTTTTTACTAATTCAACCACTAACACGCTTAAAGTGGGAGAAACATTTTGTGCCCTTATTTTTTATTTAACTTGATGCCAAATATGTTCAATTGGATTAAACACACAATAATACGGAGGAAGCCGCAAAACAGTGTGCCTCATTTTCTCAGCCATACTATCACAAACATATTTCTTTTTCAATTTATAGTCTTTCAAATTTTTTTATGAATAAAGTCAAAATAAATGTCATTTTCTAACATATATTCCTGTATTTCCAATTTGATGTTGGCTGCATTAGGAACCTTATTTAGTAGGCGACTGTGGTAACTTGCATTGGCCGTAACTATAACACTCGTGTCTTCGTGATAGTCCAAACTAGAATCTTTGCAGATGTTTTTTGCAGATAATAGTAGACAATTTGAAACTCATCCCTTTTCAGATCCAGCATGCAAAATATTTATTCCTTTACCTTTATTTAAAGATGCATTAGTCTGACATTTTGTACTGCTGTCAACCCACCCTTTTTGCACAGTGTCATGTGTATCGAACCATGTTTTGTCAAAGTAAATTATTGGCCAATTCTCTGATCGATACTTTTTCATTTTTTGTAAATAAGTATGTCGCGAGATTAGTAATCTTTGTGACTCCATCACTACTGGCCTTTTGTTGATTTTTCGGAACACAAATCCCATTCTTAAGAGAATTCTGTGAAGGGTTGATCGGCCACAATGTATATTAGTCCCGTCCTGCACCAGTCTTAATTTTCTTTTGTCTAGTGTCGGCACCAACTGCTCTTCGTACATAGAATATATTTTTCTCCTGATGACGTCTTTTTCACAATCGTCTATATGAAGCATTTGAAAATATTTCCGTTTTTTTTTTTTTTTTCCTGTTCCTGGGTGATGGTTTTCCTACAATACCCTTAATCGTAGAAATTGAGGTTTTTGTTAGTTCACTGGTTTCTTGCAAAGCACTTTGTTTATTCAAATTTCTTTTTACCAAACCGTCGTAAACATTTTTCACTATTTGTTTAGCGTTAAGTGATAAATGTTTTCTCTTGCGATAGCCACTATTGCAATTTTCCCACAGACGCTACATAATTAAAATAGAATCGTTACATTGTAAGTTGTAAGTAAAACTAAAAATAAAATAATAAAAAGTATCGTTCGAATTTTAATGGGGACCTGTGGTCATTAGGCCTATATTATCAAATACTTAAAGGGCTCCAAACCGGGTTGCCCGGTAGTAAATATATAAGCAAAAATAGACCCAATATGATTGCAGGTGCAAGTGAGGGCGGTATACAAAGCAGGTAAAATAAAAACACGTTTATCGTAATACCTGGCAACTATGCACAAAACCCGAATAGGGTCGTTTATTGCCCCATTGGATTGGATTTACTTTACCTGCTGCATAAACATAAATAGATATTACGTGAAATAATTTTATTACTTATCTTATAATATTACGGAATATTTTTGCTTCTTTTAAAACTTACCCCCGTCATATTTCCTGGTGTGTACACTCTTTCTGCTTCTGGCAAAGCCCTTTCTTCTATAACTAGGCTTACACCATACCAAAAAGCTAAGGCGTAGGAACTATATACCAAAAACCAAATAAAGCATTGATTTACAGCGTTGAACAGACACCGTGTTATATTGTTTTTTTCAGCTGAAAAATAATGTGAAAACATTTAATTAATCTCTCTTAACATAAGAAAAGGAATCATTTTTTAAAAATTTTCAGCTATTTTGATTAATATTGTTGTTAATCCGCACGGTTTCTAAGATCTAACCTTTGCTAACTAATCAACATGTATTATACGAAGGTGGAAGGCTATAATATGTAGACTTAATTCAAATTATTAAGCCATAGTAAAGCAGTTATTTAAATCCTAAACAATGGTAGAAATAGTTACAATTATCTAAGAAATTAAACAGCAACTCTTACAAAAGTAGCCGACGCCGACGTCCTAATATGTTGAGTTCAACAATTAACATGTGTCACTAAATCCCCCCTTAAGAAGGGATCTAAAAATGATAATTATGAATGGTTTTAAGAGGTTCGGGCAGTACGTCGCGGGGTGACGGGCAAGGAGGGTCGACCTATGGTAAACCGTAGAGATATTAGAATAGAGGAGGTAAGTTCTCGCGAAAAGCGTGGCGCTCATAAAAAGAGAAAGAAGTAATATGACTCATTCTGTCTCTCTTACTCGGCGCACGCTCCATACGAGAATTTTATTCGTATTTCGTCCGGAGCCAATAAAGAACAAAGAAGAGTAAGAGAAACGGAATGATTCATATTATTTCTTTCCCTTTTTAAGGACTCCAAGCTTTCGCGTACAACAAACTCTATCCCTTACCTCCTCTATTCTAATATATCTATGTGCTAAACACATATATAACAAAGAACGTTACCAACTAAGAAAAATTAAATTATAAAAATTATTTTTATTATATTACAATGAATATAGCCATATTTTTTATTGATTTTATGTTTAATTACCATTAATTATCGAATAGATCCAATATATTAATTATTTATATATATATATATATATATATATATATATATATATATATATATATATATAATATGTAGGCTGAAAGTATTTGGTCTAACCCTTTTCAAACAATCCGTACGGTTTTTAGGAAGTACTAACCTTCAAACGACACATATTAAAATTAGTTTACAAGTTACAGTGGTTTTAGTGACGCTACTTTTGATATTTTCAAAACGATGGAAAAAATCGAATTTCGTGTGTTAATTAAACACTTTTTTGAGGGGAAAAAATACCGTTCAAGCAAAGCAATGGCTTGATAAGTGTTACTGAGACTCTGCCTCTGAAAAATCACTCATCATTTACTGGTATGCTGAATTTAAACGCGGGTCGTATAGATACAAATGATGTTGAACCATCTGGACACCCAAATGAGGTGGTTACACCGGAAAACATCAAGAAAATCTACAAAATGGTTTTGGATGATCGTAAAGTGAAATTGCGTGAGATAGCTGACACCCTAAAGATATCAAAAGAACGTGTTCGTTATATTTTGCATGAACATTTGGGCATGAGAAAGCTCTGTTCGAAATGAGTACCACGTTTGTTCACAGCGGACCAAAAACAACAACGCGTTGATGATTCTCAGCGCTGTTTTAACAGGTTCAAACACAATAAAATATGTGACAATGAATCAAATCGGCAGTCAGCTGAGTGGACAGCAGCCAGTGAATGAGCATGGAATAATTTCCATCGACTATACTGAAAAGAAAAAACCATCAATAGCGAATATTATATAAAGTTATTGGGGCGTTTGAAGACAGAAATCTCAAAGAAACTGCCCAAATGAATAAGAAAAAAGTGCTTTTTCATCAAGACAATGCACCGTGTCACAAGACAATGGTTACGATGGCAAAATTGCATGAATTGAAGTTCAAATTGCTTCCTCGTCCACCGTATTTTCCAAATTTGGGCCCCAGGGACTATTATCTATTCGCAGAACTCAAATGCTCGCGGGAAAGAGATTTAACTCCAATGAAGAAATTATCGCCGAAACCGATGATGCCTATTTTGAAGGCAAAGACAAATCCTTCTACAAGAAAGGTATAGAAATGTTAGAAAAGCGTTCGATTGATTATATCGTTCTTAAAGGAGGCTATATTGATGAATAAAGTCGAATTTTGCAAAAAAAAGTGTGATATATGTATATATATATATATATATATATATATATATATATATATATATATATATATATATATATATATGTATGTATATAAATATATATATATATATATATATATATATATATATATATATATATATATATATATATATGTATATAAATATATATATATATATATATATATATATATATATATATATATATATAAATATATATTACAACAAATTTATTATAAGTAACAAACGTTGCAAAATATGAAACCTTTAGGTTAGCCTAACTGCTGTCCATACAGCAAATTCAAATGTTCAATAATCAAAATGTCCATAATGACAGATTATTTGATATATGATAAAGTTGCGACATCGTAGTCATAAATAGTGTGTGAAGAGAAGAATTATTTTGCTATAAACTTAAAAATTTTTGTTTACCCGAATGTAATGAAAAACCAAATAAATACATCTTATTCCTGGAACTGTGCATGCGCAAAACGTTCTCAATTGCTCTATTGCCACGTCTATAAAGCCAGTATCGTTACATGATAACTTATGCATTATTCAAATTAGTTCTCCATTACAACCATATATTTCCAAATAATTTTTTTTCTCGTGAACCGACTAGTCGAATCAACTAAAACTTCGCAAATATCTTTTAATTCCATATTTCTAGAACAGTGAATTGTTTGAGAATTTGCTTATCGCCACCAATGTAATGCCCAAACCTCCTTAATTGTGAAGATGAACCGAAAGTCTTAAATAAAAAATTAGAGCAAATTTAGGTTAAATCGTAATCTTTAACCCAGTTCAACAACTCGTCACACTCACAGATACCCCAACCACCTTGGTAAACGCTGCTAAGACGAGTTTAAGCATAAAAATCATAAAATGCAATATAAAATATTTTGATAACGTGAACATCAATAGTACCCTACTATGTTGGTTACCTGTCAAACACGAAAAAAATTAAATAGCTATAAACAAGTAATAATGATCATACTTTGCATTTCATTCCAGTAGGATTCGCCAAATTCGTAATTTTTACCCAATATACCTATACTTCTATAGCTCGTCAGCTAATCTATATGAAGATAACAATATTCCTCATCTCGCAACACAATCACGAAAGATTTAAGAACTATATTTAAAAGATATTAATAGCAAACAAACTGCAGCGCCATCTGATGTAAAATCACTTACAGTTTTAATCCAAGTGCGAAACTCCCGGGTGAGAAAAAAAACATACTGTACTCCTATCGTCACAGATAATAAATTATTCATACATGTCGCAATTAACACTTTAAACCAGAACATCCACCTCCGTATACAGATCGATATTAATAATTTATGACCAACTTCGGGATATTGCAAATTCAAGTACTCACAATCTGGCTAGAAGGACCTGTTACACGTAGTCAGAAAGTTTTAAGATCTGGTTCTTATGCCTTTCTGTTATTGTGATTGTTTTGTAAGATGCCGAACATTATAATCTTTACCTAGGCTAGCTAACGCACTCTGAAATTGAGCGAAACATAACCTGCTCCTGGTTTGATAATTAACGGACAATACGTCCGAGTTGTCCATTTTTCTTAACCCCCCCTCCTGTGTAAGGGTTTATCTAATCAATTTAAGAATATATTCCTAATAATTGAAATCTAGCCTTTGCTAGAAAATATAAAGGAGTACCAGGGTATGGGGCCTAGATGATGCCAAAATGTAGTAATAAATAACTTATTTCTCTTTGTTCATATCTTTGAACTATACAACATATAAAAAATTAAAAGACTTCTAAGCTTCAAAGTTTCAATATTTGCCTGAATTATATTTTTATAAAGTTATAAGAAATATACAATAAAATTTTACCCCTAAACGGGAATTTTTACGACAACCACATGGTGATAAACCATGAGAATAAACAAAATATATTTTCGAGCCATTTTGTCGCATAATATAGAAAAATTAGAGAAAAAGAAGAAAAAATTTTGAATTTAGTACTTATGATGACACCCAATTTCTAAAGGAGAAACTAAAAGAAGAACTGCATAAGAGGGATTCTTTCAAAATCTTAAAAATTCAGTCTTGGTTTAGATCTTATTCAGTTCAGTCGATTTTCTTTTAAAGTTCTTTTGGAATTTTAAAGGGTTTTACTGATTTAAATAATTTCTTTCTATTCCATCTGGGACCAGGGGATATATCCTAAAGTACAGAATATCTCTATTTTTCAGTATTAAGGGACTATAACTTGGTTTCTTTTATTTCAATTTTTTTTCCGAATATTTTGTTTCTTTCAAATTACAATATGTAATTAAGCCGTTAGTTTTAATTCTTAGAATTATAAATATTAACTCATTTTTTTCTTGTTTGTTATTAACTTTATAACAAATACTTTTAAGTGTTGTCAAAAAGTTGGTTTATTTCTCCACCCAAAAAATATTAAAAGCCCTTTTACGAAATTTTCGCCTTTATACTGGGCCACATTTTCAGCAGAATCCACAGAAGTCGTCCAGACAGCCAGCACAGCACTTTAAGTAAAATCCAGGTGTGGTAAGAGACTACAATATAAAATTTATTCAAACATTTCAGATTCAACAGTGATCCTCAACGTAGAGTGCTTCTGTCGGTAATAGCATGTTCTTTCTATCTCATAGATAATTAATTTTACAAATGTGCCATTACTTGTAAAGTCATACATTCTACCAATATTAAAGACTGGGATTTAAGAACACAGATTTGGGCTCTAGATGTATCCTGTCACACTTGCACAGACGGGCATTTTTTACTGGCGGTTTTCGTGTGATATACAGTCTGTCAAGTAAGAACTTGTCCGCAATAACTCATTTCTGGTAGATGCGATTCTAGCAATTCAACAAGAAAACGGTAGAGGGTTCCTTTGTCTACGACGCATTTTAGTAAAAGTATCAAGCGATGATAGCGGGTATATACTCCCCTGCGATCCCGACAGAGGTCAGATATACTTCAGGGACGCGACTCTGCTAACGCCAGCGTTGGTCTCCTTCCACCTCCCAATATGGGGGGGACATCAGGTTCTAAAAACATTAATTCTTCACCACAAACCATCTTTCCAACTTCCTTAGCCCTTGTCAACACGTTTGGCCGGCGGAACAAGAAAATGGCTAAAAACCCCAAATTAAAAATGAATATGCCCAATTTCCAAAACGTAGTACCCCAGGCGCGTAGAGGAAACTCAAAATCTCGCACTGCTCTTGCAGTCAATCCCATGGATTCAAGGGGGGGGGGACAAAAATTCGAAAATAAAACACAGTCGTATACTCGCAGCACATAGACAACCCAAAAGAACTGAATGGTACATAGCAACTTATAACACAAGAACTTTAAGATCGGAAGAAGAAATGATCGAATTGGAAGAAGAACTAATAAACATAAAATGGACGGTGTTGGGCTTAATGGAAGTAAGAAGAACACGACAATCTTGTTCACCCTATAAAGTGGTCATAAATTTTTCTGTAAAGGCAATGAAAGAAAATTGGAGGAGTCGGTCTACTTATACATAAAAGAATAGCAGAAAATGTTGTTCAGTTCAAAACCATATCGGAAAGAGTGATTTCAGTAGACATACAGATGAACAGACGATGCAGATGTAAGATTATTCAGGTATATGCACCGATATCAGAGAGCGAGAAAGAAGAAATTGAGCAATTCTACGAAGATATAAACAAAGCATAAAATAAGATATATCGGCGACTTCAATGCCAAAATAGGAAAACAAATGAGAAGAGTGTCGGAAAGTTTGGTCTGGGTATGAGGAACAGCATAGGAGAAATGTTATCAAATTTTGTTACCGAAAATAACTTGTACTTTATGAACACATTTTTCCAAAAGCCAGAACATAGACGATGGACATGGCAAAGCCCAGATGGTATGACAAGAAATGAAAGTGATAATGTGTTATCAAATGACAAGAATATTCTAATTGACACGACTGTCCTGAACACGATAATCATTGGCAGTGACCGTCCAATGCTCAGTGCAAAAAATAAGAACAAATCTAAAGCAGAAGAGACGTAGATTGATAACGCATACAAAGATAGGGACACCAACAGAAATAATAAAGCAAAACACAGATGAATATCGACAAGCACTGGAAAATCATATAAAACACATAGACTACCAAATAGAACTTAATGAACTAAACGCACAAATAACCAACAAGCCCACTCATAACTACAAAACAAATACCAACATCGAAAAAAGAAAAATCACAAAAATTAAGTAAAGAGACACAAAATCTCATGAAATAGGGACGACTATTAAGAAATGATCCTACAAATTGCAGATTAGAATTGGCAGAAATATACAAAAAATAAAGAAAAAGATCAGAG
The DNA here is from genome assembly GCA_019049505.1 of Pachyrhynchus sulphureomaculatus. Taxonomy (NCBI): domain Eukaryota; kingdom Metazoa; phylum Arthropoda; class Insecta; order Coleoptera; family Curculionidae; genus Pachyrhynchus; species Pachyrhynchus sulphureomaculatus. The sequence goes on from CM032453.1 coordinate 118,213,396, forward strand.
AAGACGTCAGACAGTACAGAAACTCAAAAAATAGAAGAAACTTTGAAAGAGGGAAAAAGTTTGAAACACCTAAACAAACAAATGAGTGAAGGGAGACATCAAATAATAAAACTTATAAATAACGATAACCAAGAGATCGCACAAATCAAAGAGATAAAGGAAGCTACAGAGAAATATTATCAAACACTATATGACACAAAAATATCACCACCGCCAGGGAAACAAGAAGGAAATAGAGTAACAGAAATGTGGGATCTGTAACAACGGATGAAATAATGAATGCCCGACAACATATGAACAACAACAAAGAGCCAGGGGACGATGAAATAACTATAGAAATGATAATACAATCTTTTCAAACTCTATTTGACAGGTGCCTTATAGAAAGTAAAATACCAACACCTTGGGTAAACGCCTTGATTGTGCTTATATTTATAAAGGGGAATAAATTTAAAATGGAGAATTACAGACACATCAGCCTATTATCGGTACTATACAAAATCCTCACTAGAATCATAACATATAGATTAACGAACAAATTAGACAGTTATCAACCACGTGAACAAGCGAGATTTAGAAGGGGATACAGCACTATGGACCATCTTTAAACAATTAGATTACTAGTGGAAAAAAGCAAATGAATATAAGGTCACCTTGTGGATAGCAATGGTTGACTACGAAAAAGCATTTGATTCGGTAAAGATATGGGCAGTCCTTAACGCCTTAAGTAACAGCAGAATCGATGAAAGGTACACAACTCTTCTTGAATACATATGTAAAAATGCCACATCACAAATAATGCTTGAAGAAAAAACAAATAAAATCAAAATTCAAAGAGGAATTAGACAAGGCGACTCGATATCTCCAAAGCTGTTCACTTTGACTCTAGAAGACATGGGTAGATAAGGCTATGAGAGTTCTGGCGCAAAATCTCATGTATTTTCTTATAGGCCTAAAAATTGCCCTTTTGGTGCCATTTATTGGTGTATATGCACATGCACGGGGTTGGCCAATGAGCATTGAGCAGACTGCAGTATCAGTTGTCTATATGCGGACGGGGCGGGGTTGATGGAACAGAATATGTGGTGAAGGCACGAGGTTGGTATAGTGCCTGTTGCCTATATGAATGGCTGATGTAACGGAATTAAGTACTGAAGTATTTTAATATAATCAAAAGAAATTAAGTATAGACCAGGTTCGAACCTTCATATCTTCGATTTCCGTACTGCAAATCTTGAATCTATCCCACTCATCCACTGAGGCTTCTTATAAGAAAGTGTTAGTAAAGTTATTACATCCGAAAATTTTAAGGTTATGGTCAAAAGGGTCTTAGTAACCTTTGGTCTAATATTTAATACTTAATATAATGCACATATTTAATTTTGTTTTAAGAAATACGGTAAATTATGACATGTACGAATGCATAAAAGTCTCGCCTTAAACAAATGATCCAGAAAGTGGCGTGAAATTATGTAAATAGGTTTTCTGTATAAAATAACAAGGAAAATTTTATCTCTATACAGTTAGTTATTCTACCTAGTATTTTGTTTTCGGCAGTTTTTTTTACACAAAGTAATTATGAATATTACTTTTATTTTTGAATTACTCGATTCGAGTTGACCAAAAGAGCTTTATTGGGACATAAATTGTGTGCGTTCATAAAAAAAAAAGTAGGTGACAAAATGACAATACCTTTCAGAAAAGGTAATTACCTGTCTTAAGAAGTAATTAGCTGCTTTACAGGTAAAAAAGTGGTCGAAAAGGCCTTGTAAGAGGATTGACATGAAAGACTGAAAAAGGTGTTTTCTAGCAGGTGTAAATAGGTGGTAAACACAGGTAGACAGATAAGTATAGGTAAAAGCCAGGTGTAATGTCAGAAGGGCCTTAATCTGTACCTGTGTAACCTGTGCTAAGAGGTAATTATCTGTCTTAAAAAATACGTAGTTGTTTTTTTACACAGGTAAAAAAGGTGCCAAAAAGGCATTGCTTTGAGGGTTAGGGGTGTGTGTCAAAAAGGCTTTACAAGGGGTAGTTTTTTAGGGGTAGTTTGGTATGATATAAAAAAGGCAAAGTAAAATATTTTTTTAAGAGGTAACTCTCACCCCTTTATTTTGGGGCTTTAAGTATTTAATTCAAATTAAAAAAAGCCTGTCTAAACTGGATACGAAACCGTCAATCTTTCGTATAGAAGACGGATTCTATACCTATTAGTCCATCTTGCAACGTGAATAAAGTTGTTAAATGAAATTTAGACTATAATCAAAATAATAAATTAGAGACAGGTCAGCAAACATGATAAGAAAGTTCAAACTTATGGGTGATAAGCTGTGAGATGGATACATTAGAGAATGTAATATTTATATATAAAGAGAGCGTGCTAGCATACATGCTACTGAGTTTAAATGATTTAAATATTAGTGAGAGGGCTAGTATGCAACATACAATAAATGTTTTTATTATAAATATGTATAAATTAAAAAAAAAAATAAAGTAAAACAACGATTGTAAAAATGAAATATTTTATTTATTCATAATTTTTATCTATCCAACTATTGTGTTTATTATCAAACCTTAACCATTTTACAAATATTTTATTTCCCTGTCGTTTTAGCACTTTTTTTCAACTAAATAAATATCAGGATATATGAGCCAGATTCTATACTATTCGAGTCTAGCTGGCCATAAAATTAAAATGGGGGTAAATGAAATGTGTGGCAGTGGCAACGTTGCTCGCAGTGTCAAATTATCGTTTTATTTTTCGTCTGCATTAATCCCTAAAAATTAGGTCTTGTAACGCGAAATATTTCGAACAAACGTCACACAGCTGCAGTAAATTACTGAAGCTGCCAGAAAGGCAAAGAGTGGGTAGCGAACCTAGCCATAAAGGAAAATAAACAACAGCAAAGTGAGTAAACAATAAAGTGCGGTTAGGGAGCGCGGATAAGAAGAAGCAGGCAAATCAAGCAACTCAATGCTAAAATTTTTTATGGCATTGCCAAACTGAACAAGATTCCACAAAAAGTAGGAAACTGACAAACGAAGTATCTTGGGGAGTGTGGTTCCGATAGGCACAAACCTCCGAGGAGATAGTCCGGGTATCTATGTCTTGCCCGGCAAACCAAATATAAGAGCGCAAAGAATGAGATGGTTAGGACACGTACAGCGTCTGACAAGAGAGAGACTGCCGAAAGTGGTGCTGGTAATGAGGCCTGTGGGTGCGAGAAGGAGGAGAAGGCCGAGGATGAGGTGGTTGCAACGTGTTGAGGAGGATTTAAGAGCCATGGGAGTCGGAGACTGGAGGACGAAGGCGCAGAACAAAGTAGAGTAGAGACATACGATCCAACAATACTTGGACGCCGGATGATGGAAATGGATACAAGTTAACTAATCCCTCGGCCTTCATGGCCTGTAGCGCACTATAAAAAAATTAAATGTAGACAGAAAAAAAAAACCTGTTGAAGGTGTAAACTTTTCTCGGCATCTTAAGAAGTAATTACCTGTTTGAGTCAAAAAAGACAATACCTGACTGAAGAGGTAATTACCTATGTTAAGAAGTAATTACCTGTTTGAACAGGTAAAAAAAACCAAAGCTGGTAAGATTATATGCATTGGATAATGTAATATTGTAACATTCATTTTTTCCTAGATTTTAAGAGTATGTAATGTTACTGATTTTCCGCTTTATATTGTACTTTATTTTCATCTTTGTATCGAGCAGTGTATTCTTAGCCGCTCGTTATATAGTGTGTTGTGCGGGTTTTCGACCGAATCTATCGATACGCCGGGATTGGTCAAATGTTTGTATCCGGAGTTTTGGTTCCGGCGTCGCCATATTACAGAGAGAGTGCCCACGGCTTATTTAAGGGTCCGGAGGACGCGAATCTTGGCTTAGTACCATCAAGCCGCAGCCAGGCTTAGTAACATCGAGCCGCAGCCAGGCTTAGTACCATCGAGCCGCCGCCAGGCTCAGTACCATCAAGCCGCAGAGAGGCTTAGTTCCATCAAGCCGCAGCCAGGCTAATTTCCACCGAGCCGCAGTAGAGGCTTACGACAATATCTACGAGAGCCAAGTTAAGCACGAGTTTTTTTACCGTAAAGCCGTAGTGGGCTTTGTGTGTTTTCTAAATGGAGTAGCCAAAGTAGGCTCTTCTCAAAAGTGTGAAATCGGTTTTGTGTTCCATTGAAGGCCTAGAAGCCCGTAGCAAGACCGTAAGTTACCAGAACATACATCAATAAATATATTCCCCGCAAATAAGTGTTTTAACAGCAATTTGAACTGAAAAATCGCGAAGTGAAAATCACGACTCTTCGATTCCGGGTGTAGTCAAGATTTAGAAGTAAAATCTCTGATTTAGGGACTCTAATTTATAAAAACTACTTTTAGGCTAGAACTTTTATAATTTTTTATAACAGCAAAGGTTGGAACTTTTATTTTAAATCATGAATAAATTTTCTTTTTTTTGTTGATTAAAGCTAGTGTCTCACTGAATACCTATTTTTCTTTTCAGGATAAGAAAAGTTGTACTAGAATAATTCTTTTTAGTAATAACCGTAAAACACTTCAGTATTTTTTCATTTTTTTAACTGAAGTTAGATCCTTTCTATTTTAAAATGAATGGTGCCCAAAATTTGTACAACTGAAGCTTTTTAAAAATAGAAAATAATTCCAAAAAGACGTATAACAATTATCTCTTACCCATATTTCTCTACCAAGGAAAACTGAGCTAGTGTGTGTTTAATTTCTTTAGTTCTTTTAAAATCAGGATTCACTCAATTCATTATCAGAAATTAAAAAGAGGTTGCAAGAAAATTGCGCCCAAGCGTGGGGAAAAACAATTTTCACACGGTACAAAATGACGCTTCAAAAAGCGGGCAAGTTCCCATGTTACAAAATGGCGCCCAACGTGGGGCTTTTGGAATTTTATTTTTTAAAGGGTTCAGTGTACTAGCTATCGAACAAAGTAAAGCTCTAACTTTTCCGATATTTTTATTTCATAATATTTAATTAAACGAAACTACACTATAGCAATAAGACAAAAGCAGGAAATTTGTAGAATTATTTATTTCAATTTATCTGATGGTGGTATAGATATTTGAATTTTGTTAATCAACTCTAAGATAAGAGATTCCTACTTTTTTCTTAAAAGCTACTTTTATAGTTCAGATTAACAGATGTGCTGGTTTACTTTAATTTTTGCAGTGTTAGATTTATTTTGCGGTAAACCGAAGAAAAAACTGTACTTTTTTTCTCACCGATGTTTTGCATGAATGTTAAAAATACTTTGCTGATATGAAACGGTCTTTGGAGATTTTTTGTTGAAAATTCTTAACATATTTGGTAAAAGAATTTTAATACAAGGCAATACTTAGAAATTTTTTTTGAAATTGTTGAAGATTTTTTAAATGTTTGGTAAAGAAGTTTACATATTTTAAGTGCCTTTACATATTTTTTATTTTGACTATTGAGAGCACAGGAGAAATATTTTCACGACTTTTTAAACAATTCTTTTAAATTTTATTCATTTATCATGGAAGCCCTCAATTTTAAAGTCAATCACCTACTGGAAAATGAATTAGACTATGAACTGAGAATCCGGCGTACTTTCTCAGAACGTCCGGTCGCGGATAAAAGAAAGATTCTAACGAGGATCTTAAGTAAAGAAATATTCCAATAAATCAGATTGGACTAAATAGTTACAAAAAGTTTCTGATTTTTTTTAAGTCTAATAAAAATTCTCCTTCTCAAGTTAAAACTCCTGCTTCTCCAAATGGTCACATGTCTCCTTTATTCGTGCATAAATATTTAGATAATGGACCGCATATAGAGATAGATCTATTAGGTGCCCATTTCTCGGCTTTGCTTGACTCTGGTGCAAATGCCTCCGTTGTAGGTCAGAATGGTATAAAAATTTTAAGTCGTTTAAGTATAAAAATATGCCATGTCGAAAATAGAAGTGTTACCACTGCAGATGGCAGCCGTCTAAAAGTTTTAGGTACGGTTGAGTTGCCGCTAGTCTGCAATGGCCATTGTTTAGTAATCTCTGCTCTAGTAGTACCTTCTCTATCACATACTTTGGTTTTAGGATGTGATTTTGCACAAAAATTCGAAATTTTAGTAAATTTTAAAAATAATTCGTGGTATCCACAGTCCCTGGAAGTCAATTCTCAAACAAGTTTTAAAGATTGTTATTCAGAAAGTTCTTTAGAAAACATTTTCTCGCGTCTATGTACCCTAGATGATCTCTCGCGGACGGAACGCTTAAAGGCAGAAAAAGTAATAAGCTCTTTCAATGAAATAAGTAGTAAAGATAGGTTAGGCCGAACGAATAAAATCACCATGTCTATAGATACGGCTGATGCCAGTCCTGTAAATACAAGGCCCTTCGCCATGTCTCCGTATATGTCAAAAGTATTAAATAAGGAGTTAGACGAAATGGTGAAACTCGGAGTGATATCGTCTATGCTTTGACGGAAGAAAGCTCAACGAGGTCAGCAAATTTGATAACTATCCATTACCGAACATCGACAGAATTTTGACATCACTCAGGAATGCTAAGTATGTATCCTCGATAGATCTTAGAAAGGCTTTCTGGCAAATTCCTTTGGACAAATCCTCTAAGGAAAAGACCGCTTTTGCAGTAGTAGGCCGAGGTCTATTTCAGTTCGTCACTATGCCGTTTGGTCTAAAGAACGCTGCTCAAACTCAGCAACGTTTAGTGGACGCTCTATTTGGTCCGAAATATGAGCCACATATTTTTACCTATCTCGATGATATTTTAGTAACATCGGAAGACTTCGAATCGCATATTCGCTTACTTAAAGAAGTAAAAGATAAATTGAAAGAGGCCGGACTGACGATAAATTTGAGCAAATGTGATTTTTTCAAAACTTCTCTAAAGTTTTTAGGCTATATTGTAGGCTCAAATTCCTTGCGTACCGATCTGGATAAAGTAGCAAGCATGGTTAATTATGCGAGACCTACTAATACTACGGAAGTTAAGCGCTTCGTAGGAATGTGTTCATGGTATAGACGTTTTATTGAGAATTTTTCTACCCTGTTGTCGCCTATTAATGATCTTATGAAAGGACGAAAAAAAAGGACAATCGATAGATTGGACAAAGGCAGCCGAAGAATCTTTTATAAAGATTAAAGAGCTACTGGTTTCAGCTCCCATTTTATCCCAACCAGATTTTTCCCAACAGTTTTATATTTCTAGTGATGCTTCCAATACCGGTTTAGGGGGCGTCCTAACACAGAAAATCAATGGTGAGGAAAGAGTGATAGCGTATGCCAGTAGAACTTTATCAAAGGCTGAACGTAACTATTCGGTTGTTGAAAAAGAATGTTTGGCAGTACTCTTTAACATCGAAAAGTTTCGACCTTACATAGAAGGTGTTCCTTTCACGGTCATAACAGATCATTATAGTTTATTGTGGCTTAATTCTATTAAAAACCCTAGTGGCAAACTAGCGCGTTGGGCGATTAGGTTGAGACAACATACGTTTAATTTAATTCATAGAAAAGGAGTCCACAACGTTATTCCTGACGCTTTGTCAAGAATCCCAGATCATACAGTGGACGAAAACAGTCTTAATGCACAGATTGGCGTAAGAATTGATACAGTAGACATAGATCGCATTGATCCATGGTACGATAATTTACGGCAGCAAATTAATGAATTTCCTCAAAATTTTCCGCAGTGGAAGGTGGAAAATGATTTCGTGTACAAGTTTATCCCAAACCAGTTGCCTTTAAAAGTTAATGTACCCGAGTGGAAACTACTAGTTCCTAAACCACAGAGAGAGGAAATTATAGACATGTGTCATACTCCTCCTGCTTCTGGTCATTTTGGTTTTTATAAAACTCTTCACAGGGTTCAGGAACAGTATTATTGGCCAAAAATGCGTTTTGATATCTTAAAGTTTGTGAGGACTTGTGAAGTATGTGGAGCGCAGAAATCTCCAAATACACTACCTATGGGACTGATGGGAAAAGAGAAAACGGTTAATTACCCTTTCCAAGTCATAGCAGCTGATCTAGTAGGCCCATTCCCACGTTCAAAAAGGGGAAATAAATGGCTTCTCGTGGTTTCTTGCTGGTTTACAAAGTATACCATGCTATTTCCTTTGAAAAGCTCTAAAGCTGAACATATAGAGAGAATTTTGGAAAATGATGTCTTTCTAATCCATGCGATAACGGTACTCAGTTTACCTCTAAGAGTTTTAAGAGCTTAAGTGAAACTTATGGTTTTAACATCCGTTTTAATCCCGTGTACTCTCCACAATGTAATTTTGTTGAACGTAATAACCGAACAGTCGGGACCGCTTTAAGAAGTTACGTTGATTCACATGACACTTGGGATGGCAACATTTCCAAAATTCAACAAGCAATAAATACCGCAAGACACGAAGTAACAGGGTTCACACCGTCTTTCTTAGTTTACGGCAGACATATACCTCTATCCGGATCGTATTATAAAAATTTAGATTTGGATGTCAATGTTGACAGCGAAATAATTCCGGGTAACAGGGGTGCGTACGCCGAAAATTTAAAGGGTTTAAAAGATATTTTCACCGACGTGCGTAGTAGGATACATAAGGCTTATGGAAGGAACAGTAAGTCTTACAACCTTAGAAAAAGGGATTTTTCCTTTAATATAGGTGATCACGTTTGGCGAAAAAATAAAATTCTTTCCAGTGCAGCTGATAAATTCACATCTAAGTTGGTACCTAAGTATGTGCATTGCGTGATAAGAGAAAAGATTTCAGATTTAGTTTATGGTTTAGTTAATTTAGATGGGACAAAAGTAGGACAATGGCATATTAAAGACTTAAAACCATTCAATGAACCTAACCCTAGTGAAAGTTTGTCAGAAGAAGAATAATTTATATTTACATTATCTTAATTGCTTTACTTTTTTTTGATGTTGCTCTGTAGAGGTGACGACCTCGTTTTTTTTTGACTGTTATAGAAGTTGAGCAGAGTATAGCTTACTTTTATAGTTTTTTTGCTAAGGTTTTGGGTACTGATCATATCCAAACTTAGGTTGATAGTGGTTGATGATTAGCATCGACTCAGCTGTTGCGAGCTTGCGAAAGAGTCACGCTCAGGATATATCATAAGACTGGTATGTCGGTGGTCGCGGGATTTGATTTGCTTATGACCCCAAATAATATCCAGTTCTTGACACTTGGAAGCGAAATTTTGATTAGAGGCAATCCAAAGTGATCTTGAGTTTGGACAAGCGCAAGATGGAGCTCGTGTAGTATGATGTTGAGTCAAAAGATTTTATGAGCAATTTCAAAGTTTGTTACCCGAGTGGGTGTATTTCTATTACCTTAGTGGTATATTTTGGGTGCAATTAAGAGTAAATTGATTTTGGTTTATCCAGTAAGTTTAAGACTAGGATTAATTTGATTTAGATCTTCTTCTGAATTGACAAACTGAGGGTATTTTCTATTCTTGTCAGGGCTGTTTAAACGTTACCTTTGAGTCACTAATTTTTTTAAAAATTTTTTTGCATAGACTCATAGGCATCTGATGAGTTTTTTCGGTATACTATCAGATTGATAGGAAATTGAAGTCCTGCAGGAGAACTAAAGGCTGATCATTTACAGGAGATGAGAGCAGAGTAAGACAGTCGTTTCACAAAGAAATGATCAAAATCTGATACCGAGATGAGAACCTTGTCAAGAGAGGCTAAGCGCAGTGAAGGAAGATTCCTAACCGAATTTTTAGATTTCCAAGAGGTAATCTAGAAGTTTGGGCTGACAGAAAACGGTTATGCCTGATACCTGTAGCAGTTTCTTCTAGAGGCTATTGTCTAGGGAGACGATTAACACCATGATCGAATATTTTAGCTGTCAACGATGCTTTCTTCTTGTTTCTGATTAAGCTGGAAAAGCTCTTGTCGTCTTCAAAAGTTTTGTTGCATTGCCACCGAAAAATAGAGAAATTTTTGCTTCATGTAGCTTTTTAAGCTCATTTTCGTTTTTTGGAAATTTCCGTTAGAAGCTTGGTTAAGTCAACCATGTAAACCTTTTAGGTTGTATCCCATGAGTTATCTGTTTTTACAGGCTGTGTTGCACCGGGTGCTAACAGATGCCGTTACGACGTTTGGCAGGGAGTTAGTCTTCCTGAGGAACAGACTGATTGGAAGGGTAGTCTATGGAGGGCGAACGTTTGACCTTTAGGACCTTTAGAGGTTTTGTTACCCAATGGCTATTTCTATTTGAGCCAAAGGAGAGCCTAGCTACTGTAGTCGACCTCAGCTCCAATTAGCCTATTAGTGGTGACAGGCTGTTGGCAGTAGTGTGTTTCGGAACACCCTATTGATTAAATTTTTTTGACTTATGGTGGTGTGGTAGACACCGTTTTAGTTTAGTGGATGCTATAATCTACTCCCTTTTGTTGGTGGACACCAGGGTCACCATTTCCGTATTTTATTGTCTCCACCATTCAGTATATCGTGGTGAGGTGTTTGTCTCCTGTTATGTGGGATGGATTGAATGTTTTTCGTTGTTGTTCTAGGGCGAGACCAGTACACGAGGGTTCTTCATGCAACTTGGAGAAGCGCAATGCTGGTTAAATTTTATATCTCTGTGTAGCCACCCTGAAGAATGACGGAGGGCGTTTCTTCTGGCTCATGTTTCTAGGCAGATTTGTCACTTTGGTGCGATGTGCTGAAGATTTGATTAGCTTTTGCTAAGAGCTTTCACCAAGCTCAGTATGGAGTTATCATAACCAAGAGTTTGGGATTTGAACTCCTGTATGTATTTCTGTATATATTTCTGTATATATTTCTGTATATATTTCTGTGTATTGGTTGCCTGAGGGCATGTGCTCAAAATGTGTGATTTTGAGTCGTTTTGCTTATGGACTCCTATATATAGGATTATGACTTTAGGGAGGTCCTATTTCGAGACTTCTTGTCTCATATAGTTATGTTAGGAATGTTTCCTTGAATGTTTGTTGCGCGTGGACTAATCATTCTGTTCTTTGTGAACATTGCTTTTTGAAGCAGGATCATTCAGTTTGGTGAATTTTAGCTTTTATAGCTATTCACTGTGTTTAGGGTGAATTTTAGCTTTTAGAGCTATTCACTGTGCCTATAGTGATATTGTTAGCTTTTATAGCTGCTCACTATGTTAATGGCGAGATTGTTCTTTTAGAACGCAGACTTTGTGTAGTCGAGGGACTATTTACAGAGTGTTTTCTTGGCGAGGAGCCGAGGCTTTTTTCTGGCGATATACCAGAGTGTTCTCTTGGCGAGGAGCCGAGGTTTTTCCTGGCGATATACCAGAGTGTTTTCTTGGCGAGGAGCCGAGGTTTTTTCTGGCGAGATACCAGAGTGTTTTCTTGGCGAGGAGCCGAGGCTTTTTTTCTGGCGATGTACCAGAGTGTTTTGTTGGCGATGAGCTGACGTGTTTTCTGGCGATCAACCAGAGCGTTTTCCCTGGCGATTTTTGCATGTCTGGATGTCTCAGGACGTCGACATTGCGCGATGTAGCGTTTTCCCTGGCGATTTTTAGCATGTCTAGATGTCTTAGGACGTCGACATTGCGCGATAGAGTGCGATTATTTTCTGATGCGACTAGTAGTGATACTAGATTAGGAATGTTCTCTTAGCGATGAGCTAGAGCATTGATGGCGATTTTTCCCGAGCGTTTGTCTGGATTTTCATCCAGATGTTTTTCTTAGCCTTGTGCTAAATGGTCTTACAAGACTTTTTCCTTTAGTGTTAGTATTTGCACTAGAATCAGTTTTTTTTATTTTTCTTTATTCAAGAATTTTTTCTAAATTTCTTTTGCCGAAAAAGATAATTTTCTGACAATCCTTCAACTATTTTAAGGGGGGTGTTCATATTTTGTTTCCGTTCATTTTTTTGATTTAGACAGGAGTCTAGACAATGTTATATTTTTTTTTGTTTTGGTAACAATAACAGAGCTGATTCTTTTATATAAGAAGACCGCGATTGTTACTTTGAACAGGTATTTCTTATGTTCATGCAAGGATTTTTATTTACTTTTTGATGTACTTAACCTTAGTGCTTAATTAAGTTAAGTCTAGTTATAAGATTCTTGTGTACATGCAAAGATTTTCATTTGGTTTTCATTGTACTTAATATTAGTGCTTAATTGAATTAAGTCTAGTAGTAAGGTCCGAAGTTTGTAATTTTGTTTTAAGTTCTGACCTTAGTATTAAGTGATAGTGTACCACTTTGTACCTTTTCATAAGTAGCCTTAGTTTAATAGACTAGTGTAGTCTATTTCTTTTTGGAAGGGGGTAAATGTAACATTCATTTTTTCCTAGATTTTAAGAGTATGTAATGTTACTGATTTTCCGCTTTATATTGTACTTTATTTTCATCTTTGTATCGAGCAGTGTATTCCTAGCCGCTCGTTATATAGTGTGCTGTGCGGGTTTTCGACCGAATCTATCGATACGCCGGGATTGGTCAAATGTTTGTATCCGGAGTTTTGGTTCCGGCGTCGCCATATTACAGAGAGAGAGTGCCCACGGCTTTTTTAAGGGTCTGGAGGACGCGAATCTTGGCTTAGTACCATCAAGCCGCAGCCAGGCTTAGTAACATCGAGCCGCAGCCAGGCTTAGTACCATCGAGCCGCCGCCAGGCTCAGTACCATCAAGCCGCAGAGAGGCTTAGTTTCCATCAAGCCGCAGCCAGGCTAATTTCCACCGAGCCGCAGTAGAGGCTTACGACAATATCTACGAGAGCCAAGTTTAAGCACGAGTTTTTTTAACGTAAAGCCGTAGTGGGCTTTGTGTGTTTTCTAAATGGAGTAGCCAAAGTAGGCTCTTCTCAAAAGTGTGAAATCGGTTTTGTGTTCCATTGAAGGCCTAGAAGCCCGTAGGAAGACCGTAAGTTACCAGAACATACATCAATAAATATATTCCCCGCAAATAAGTGTTTTAACAGCAATTTGAACTGAAAAATCGCGAAGTGAAAATCACGACTCTTCGATTCCGGGTGTAGTCAAGATTTAGAAGTAAAATCTCTGATTTAGGGACTCTAATTTATAAAAACTACTTTTAGGATAGAACTTTTATAATTTTTATAACAGCAAAGGTTGGAACTTTTATTTTAAATCATGAATAAATTTTCTTTTTTTGTTGATTAAAGCTAGTGTCTCACTGAATACCTATTTTTCTTTTCAGGATAAGAAAAGTTGTACTAGAATAATTCTTTTCAGTAATAACCGTAAAACACTTCAGTATTTTTCATTTTTTTTTAACTGAAGTTAGATCCTTTCTATTTTAAAATGAATGGTGCCCAAAATTTGTACAACTGAAGCTTTTTAAAAATAGAAAAATAATTCCAAAAAGACGTATAACAATTATCTCTTACCCATATTTCTCTACCAAGGAAAACTGAGCTAGTGTGTGTTTAATTTCTTTAGTTCTTTTAAAATCAGGATTCACTCAATTCATTATCAGAAATTAAAAAGAGGTTGCAAGAAAAAATTGCGCCCAAGCGTGGAAAAAAACAATTTTCACACGGTACAAAATGACGCTTCAAAAAGCGGGCAAGTTCCCATGTTACAATATTTATATTAATATTTCGAGAGGTCAGCATGTTGTGTTGTAGAAGTTTGTGTTGAGGAAGTCACAAAGTTGATAAGAAAGGTCAAATTCTTGTGATAAGCTGTTAAGTATATGCATTGTAGAATGTAATATTTAATATTTTGAGAGAGAGAGGTCAACAAAGCTGATAAGAAAGGTCAAATTCCTTGTGATAAGCTGATAAGCATTGGAGAATGTAATATTTATATTCATTTTTTTAACAATTGAAAAGGTGCGAACTCTTTATAAGTATGTTAATTTTAAAGTAAACAATATGAATAGCAAGAAGATGTTATTTATTCATCTTAATAAACGAGAGGAAAAGGTATGAATATTTTATCGGTATGAGAATTTTATTATAAACAAATACGATGTGGTTATTTAAATTGTTAATAAAAACGTTAAGACATGCAGATATTTAATTCAACTATACTGCAAATTATAAAAATGTATGTGTTATATTTTGCATTAAGATATTTTTATGTTTTAAAACATGAGAAAATAAATGTAAATTTTTATACATATACGTATAGTATACAGGAGAAAAATGCTTATTTGTTTATATAATATATGTTTTATTTTAAACAGTAGAAATAAATATTATAATATATTTACTCACATATCGTAATTGAAAAAAAAATGCCTATTTTGCTTATATATTAGATGTTTTATTTTAATCAGTGGAAATAAATGTTAATTTATGCTTATGCACTTATAGTAATTCCAAAAAAATTGCATATTTGCTTATTTATGCATAAAAAGTGTTGTTTTAGAAAATTATCAGGAAAAAAATGTAGTGTGAAATTATGTAATATGCTTTCTGTAAACAATGACAAGAAATTTTATTTCTATATAGTTAGTTATTCTACCTCGTATTTTGTTTTTGGCAGTTTTTTTTAACACAAAGTTACAGTTCATTTATATTTATCATATTCTCCTAAAACTGTGACGGTAGAAGACAAAGAGGAACATTTACCGATCAAATATTGATAAGTCAAAGCAGACGATGAAAAAAAACTAAAATTATTTTTAGATGGTATGAAAAATATTTAATAAAATAGATTTTTATATCAAAGAGAGAAAACAGGATGATTATTGAGAAATATTTTTGATTTTCAATATAAAACAGAAGATGGTATTACGAGGAGTGGTAAGCTTATAGGCCTAAAAATTGTCCTTTTTGGTGCCATTTGTTGGTGTATATGCACATGCACGGGGTTTCGCCAATGAGCGTTGAGCAGACTGCAGTATCAGTTGTTTATATGCGGACGGGTCGAGGTTGACGAAACAAAATATATGGGGAAGGCGCAGGTTGGGGTAGTGCCTGTTGCCTATATGAATGGCTGATGTAATGGAATTAACTACTAAAGTATTTTAATACAATCAAAAGAAATTAGGTACAGACCAGGTTCGAACCTTCATATCTTCGATTTCGGTACTGCAAATCTTGCATCTATGTCACTCATCCACTGAGGCTTCTTATAAGAAAGTGTTAGTAAAGTTATTACATTCGAAAATTTTAAGGTTATGGTCAAAAGGGTCTTAGTAATCTTTAGTCTAATATTTAATACTTAATATAATGCACATATTTAATTTTGTTTTAAGAAATACGGTAAATTATGACATATACGAATGTATAAAAGTCTTGTCTTAAACAAATGATCCAGAAAGTGGTGTGAAATTAAGTAAATAGGTTTTCTGTATAAAATAACAAGGGAAATTTTATTTCTATACAGTTAGTTATTTTACCTAGTATTTTGTTTTCGGCAGTTTTTTTTAACACAAAATAATTATGAATATTAATACGACTTTTATTTTTGAATCACTCGTTTCGAGTTGACCAAAAGAGCTTTATTGAGACATAAATTGTGTGTGTTCACAAAAAAAAGTAGGTGACAAAATGGCAGTACCTGTCAGAAAAGGTAATTACCTGTCTTAAGAAGTAATTAGCTACTTGTACAAGTACAAAAGTGGTCAAAAAGGCCTTGTAAGAGCATTGCCAAAAAGGCTTTATCTTAAAAGACTGAAGAAGGTCTTTTAGCAGGTGTAAATAGGTAGTACACACAGGTAAGTATAGGTAAAAGCCAGGTGTAATGTCAGAAGAGCCTTAATCTGTACCTCTGTAACCTCTGCAAAGAGGTAATTATCTGTCTTAAGAAGTACGTAGTTGTTTTTACACATGTAAAAAAGGTGTCAAAAAGGCATTGTTTAGGGGGTTGGGGGTGTGTGTCAAAAATGCTTTACAAGGGGGTAGTTTTGATATGATGTAAAAAAGGCAAAATAAAATATTTTTTTTTGCGAGGTAACTCTCACCCCTTTATTTTGAGGCTTTAAGAATTGTATTCAAATTAAAAAAAGCCTGTCTAAATTGGATACGAACCGTCAACCTCTTGTGTATAAGACGGATTCTATACCTATTAGTCCATTTTGCAACGTGAATAAAATTATTAAATGAAATGTAGACTATAATCAAAATAATAGATTAGAGACAGGTCAGCAAACATGATAAGAAAGTTCAAACTCATGGGTGATAAGCTGTGAGATGGATACATTAATGTTCGTTGGGTTCATTTTCCATGCATAGTTTTTATCCGAAAATACGATTTATAATTTTAACTTGATTATTAAGAAATATCCCTGTACACATAAAATTCATTTTTTTTTATATTCCAAGGTCAAGTTAAGTTTTTTAACTGACATATTCCTGGCAAATTAAGGGTATTGGATCATACTGGAATTTGATGTCATTATCATTGTGTCAATATTTTTGTCCTATTAAACAAAACGCTGAAATTCAATAACTAAAGAAATAATCGCAAAAATAAATAGATTATATATCTTATATTTAATACCAGCACAGAACGCAAATAGTCTTAGGAAACCCAAGGATGCATTGAAAACTGAAATTTATCATTGATACATTTTTCATAGTCTTAGTTCTCGTGTCTTTCAGTTTCTCCCATTTATACTACTCCACAAGAAAATAAAACTTCACAGACACATTCAATGGATGAAGAAATTATATATGTTGATTATCTTTTGTTTTTTGTCGCTTTTGTAAATTCGGTGTATTGAAAATTGTCTGTATTCTTAAGTAATTTGACTATTTGTTCTGTCTTATCGTATATGTATAGAGTAAACCCGCATTATCTACTGTATAAAAGTTAAGCTTGAGTCCTTAAAATGATAAAAAAAAGTCCAATATTGTCAGTGCAATATCCATTACTTTTCCAAGTATAGGTTTATGTGTTGCTGATGAGATAAAATGTTTATCACACATTGATAGAGCTTTAATAATAACTTTTTTGAGAAATATGACGATGCTGGTGTAAGTCATTATTCGGGTATCTATTTTTTATATTTTTGGCTTATCTTTCTGTAAACCGAATGCTCTAAGGTGCCGTTACTTCTACCACTACATCTAGAATGAAAACTATACTATCTGATTGTGTCCACCGTAAATCTTATGTTTGGATGTTATTGACTGTGGTTAGTCGAAAAGATTTTCAGGTAATTCACTATGAAAATAAAGCCATGTTTTATATATTTCAGCCAATATATTGTAGTAAATTGATATATTTTATTTTATATTGAAGTAAAATAAAACAATCTTATTTATTTTCTTAATTGTTTAGTAAGGCTCTTCATTTCACTTTAGTATAATCACTGCGCAAATAAAAATAATTTTGCAAGCTTAAAGTCTATTTTATGACAATATTAACTAAAGATGATAGTAATTGTGATAGGTAAAAAAGTTGTAATATCGGCTTTTGTTTTTAACTATAAAACTCAAGATATCCTTTACTTTAGTTTACTAGGGACCTTAATAATATCGTACAAAGGACGTAAAAGATAACGCTGTTTCTTACAAGAAATTTGCAAATCTTAAGCAATTGTAAATTTTAAAAGTAAATTTCAAAAAGTTTTATACAATGTTATCCACAACTATATCGGTATTGTTTGTCATATTTGTTAAATTTTGGGAAGTTTTTTTTTTATGCATTAAGAGCTTTGAATTTTACAGAAAAGTCAAATTTGGTCAATAATGGAATGTTGCTCACATATTTGGGGCTTTTCTCAAAATATACTACTACGCATTTTCCAGAGTCTACCCAGAAGTGAGTGATTCTTCTGAATAGAAACCTGGAATTCACCACCAACTTAAATCAATACTATAAAAAGTGTTGGATGCATATAGTCCGCTTATTCCTCCCAGATCGGTGTTAAGAATACACGTCTCGCTAAAGGGTTATATCCGTATGAGATTCAGCTTACCATTCCTCGTAATACCATCTTCAAGTACTGTTTTATATGGCAAATCAAAACTATGTCTGAATAATCATCCTTTTTTCTCTCTTCGATATAAACATCTATTTTATTAAATTTTTTTCATACCATCTAAAAAATAATTTTAGTTTTCTTTCATCGTCCGCCTTGACTCATCAATTTTTGATCAGTAAATGTTCCACTTTATCTTCTACCGTCTCAATTTTAGGAGAATATGATAAATATAAATGAACTGTAATTACTTTGTGTTAAAAAAAAACTGCCGAAAACAAAATACTATGTAGCAAAACTAACTATGTAGAAATAAAATTTCCTTGTTATTTTATTAAAGCATATTTACATAATTTCACACCACTTTTTCCTGATAATTTTCTAAAACAACACTTTATGCATATAAGCAAATATGCAATTTTTTTCCGAATTATTTATTATATATTTATTTCTACTGTTTAAAATAAAACATCTAATGGATAAACAACTAAGTATTTTTCCCCTGTATGCTATACGTATATGCATAAAAATTTACATTTATTTTCTCACGTTTTAAAACATAAAATATCCTATTGCAAAATGTCACACATACATTTTTATAATTTTATACAAAGCATATTTACATAATTTCAAACCACTTTTTTCCTGATAATTTTCTAAAACAACACTTTATGCATATATGTGTTAAAAAAAACTACCGAAAACAAAATACTATGTAGCAAAACTAACTATGTAGAAATAAAATTTCCTTGTTATTTTATTAAAGCATATTTACATAATTTCACACCACTTTTTTTCCTGATAATTTTCTTAAACAACACTTTATGCATATAAGCAAATATGCAATTTTTTTTCCGAATTATTTATTATATATTTATTTCTACTGTTTAAAATAAAACATCTAATATATAAAGAAATAAGTATTTTCCCCCCGTATGCTATCGTATATGCATAAAAATTTACATTTATTTTCTGACATTTTAAAACATAAAATATGCTATTGCAAAATGTCACACATCCATTTTCATAAATTGCAATATAGTTGAGTTAAATATCTTCATGTCTTAACGTTTTTATTAACAATTTAAATAATTGTCCTACCTGTTTGTTTATAACAAAATTCTTATACGGATAAAATATTCATACCTTTTCCTCTCGTTTATTAAGATGAATAAATAACATCTTCTTGCTATTCATATTGTTTATTTTAAATTAAAATACTTACAAAGAATTCCTACTTTTTCAATTGTTAAAAAAATGAATATAAATATTACATTCTCCAATGCATATATTTAACAGCTTATCACAAGCAATTTGACCTTTCTTATCGGCTTAGTTGACCTCTCTCTCAAAATATTAAATATTACATTCTCCAATGCATATCACAAGGAATTTGACCTCTCTCATCAGCTTTGCTAACCTCTGGAAATATTAATATAAATATTACATTCTCCAACGCATATACTCTTAGCAGCTTTGGCTTTTTTACCTGTTCAAACAGGTAATTGCGTCATAACACAGGTAATTACCTCTTCAGTAAGGTGTCTCTTTTTCTCAAACAGGTAATTACTTCTTAAGATACAGGTAGTACAGATAATTACTTCTTAAGATGCCGAGAAAAGTTTACACCTACAACCGATTTATTTTTTATTGTCTTCAGTTCATTTACCCTCATTTTAATTATATGGCTAGCTAGACTAGATTAGTATAGAATCTGGCTCGTATATCCTGATATATATTTAGTTGAAAAACAGTGCTTAAACGACAGGGAAATAAAGTATTTGTAAAATGGTTAGGTTCTGATAATAAACACAATAGTTGGCTAGATAAAAATTATGAATAAATAAAATATTTCATTGTTACAATCGTTATTGTATTTTTTTTAAATTTATACATATTTATAATAAAAACATTTATTTTAAGTTGCATGCTAGTACTCTCGCTAATATTTAAATCATTTAAACTTAATTGCATGCATGCTAGCAAGCTCTCTCTATATATAAATATTACATTCTCTAATGTATCCTTATTCTTATTATGTTTGCTGACCTTTTTCTAATCTATTATTTTGATTATAGTCTACATTTCATTTAACAATTTTATTCAAGTTGCAAGATGGGCTAATAGGTATAGAATCCGTCTTATATAAGAAAGGTTGGCGGTTCGTATCCCAATTTATAGAGGACTTTTTTTAATTTGAATAAAGTACTTAAAGCCCCAAAATCAAGGGGGTTAAGTTACCTCTTAAAAAAATATTTTATTTTGCCTTTTTTATATCATATCAAAACCACCCCTAAAAAACTACCCCCTGGTAAAGCCTTTTTGACACACACCCCCAACCCTATAAACAATGCCTTTTTGACACCTTTTTTACCTGGGTAAAAACAACTACGTACTTCTTAAGACAGATAATTACCTCTTAGCACAGGTACAGATTAAGGCCCTTCTGACACTACACCTGGCTTTTACCTATACTTACCTGTCTACCTGTGTTTAAAACCTATTTACACCTGCTAGAAAACACCTTTTTTAGTCTTTCACAATAAAGCCTTTTTGGCAATGCTCTTACAAGGCTTTTTGACCACTTTTTTACCTGTACAAGCAACTAATTACTTAAGACAGGTAACTACCTTTTCTGACGGGTACTGCCATTTTGTCACCTACTTTTTTTTTGTGAACACACACACACAATTTATGTCTCAATAAAGCTCTTTTGGTCAACTCGAATCGAGTAATTGAAAAATAAAAGTCGTATTAATATTCATAATTACTTTGTGTTAAAAAAAACTTCCGAAAACAAAATACTAGGTAGAATAACTCACTGTATAGAAATAAAATTTCCTTCGTTATTTTATACAGAAAATCTATTTACATAATTTCACACCACTTTCTGGATCATTTATTTAAGACAAGACTTTTATGCAATCATACATATCATAATTCACCGTATTTCTTAAAAAAAAAATATGTGCATTATATTAAGTAATAAATATTAGACCAAAGGTTAGTAAGACCCTTTTGACCATAACCTTAAAATTTTCGAATGTAATAATTTTACTAAAACTTTCTTGTAAGAAGCTTCAGTGGATCAGTGGCGTAGATGCAAAATTTACAGTACGGAAATTGAAGATATGAAGGTTCGAATCATGGTTTATACCTAACTTTTTTTAATTGTATTAAAATACTTCAGTAGTTAATTCCGTTACATCAGCCATTCATGTAGACATCAGACACTGCACCAACCTTGCGCATTCGCCACATATTATGTTCCGTCAACCCCGCCCCGTCCCGATATAAACAACTACCTACTGCAGTCTGCTCAACGCTCATTGGCCAACCCCGTGCATGTGCACATACACCAAGAAATGGCACCAAAAATGCAATTTTTAGGCCCATAAAAAATACATGGGATTTTGCACCAGAATTCTCATAGCCTTATTTACTGACATATTCAAATCGTTAAAGTGGTAAAATAAAGGAATACTAATGGACGGTGAACTAATAATCACTTAAGGTTCGCAGATGATATCACTCTGTTTGCCAACACAAAAGAAGAATTACAAGAAATTGTGATGGAATTAAATAACAAGTCTCCCGAAATAGATCTAAAGATAAACTTCATCAAAAGCAAATATATATTTAAATAACGAAAGTGACGGTAACAGCCAGGAACTAATAATAGAAGGTGAAAGGATACATTCATACATACACATACAAACATTCATATATTTAGGACAAAAAATCAAAATATCAAAAAATATTTTAAAGGCTGACTTGGATAGAAGAGTCTTTAGCTTGGTCTGCGTTCGGAAGGTTACAAACTACATTTAAATTAGACATCCGAAATACATGCCAGAGTATTCGATCAATACGTACTGCTAGTATTAACATATGGCACTGAAAGTGGGCTTTAAATAAAGGTAGAATTTTTTTTTATAGGTGTAGCACACGTGCTGCAGGGAAGTCCCTAAAGCACTCCAGGAGCGGCATGTGTGCGGAAAAAGCGATTCACGTTGTTTTTGAATCGCTGTAAATTGCACTCGGTGGGAAACACAGCGCTGGGCAAATTATTTCAAAGGGATGATGTTCTCCATATAAAAGACTGCTTGAAAAGCGTTGTACGTGGAGTAACAAGCTGAACCTCATACGGATGTGAAGCACCACCGCTACGTGTATTTCTAACATGCACCGCTTTGGGAGGAATTAAGCGGGCTACATCCTTCGAACACTTTCCATGAAAATACTTGTAGAACAGACTCAAGTCGCCAACCGTTCTTCGATGTTCCAGCGAATCAAGGCCGCCGGTCAGTTCCGGGACTCCAATCAGACGAACAGCTCTTCTCTGAACAGAATCCAACAAATGCAGTGTATGTTTGGGAGCGGAGCCCCAAACATGCGAGCAGTATTCCATAGTTGGTCGAATTTGAGCTTTGTAAAGAATTAACAGTTGTTGTGGAGTGTAAAGCTTTCTGGTTGGAAATAACATTCCTCACTTTTGAGAAGCTCTTCTGCTATGCCTGCAACATGTTCATGCCAGGATATATTTGCTCCCAAACTAACGCCCAACAAATTGAGTGACGATGCTAGGGGAATGGAGTGCCCCGACATAACTATGTCGGGTTCAGCAACGTTAACTTTTTTAGAAAAAACTACCGCCTGAGTTTTGTAGCGTTAAATTCCACTTGGTTACTGTCACCCCAAGATAGAATTTCTTCCAGGTCTTTGTTAAGTTGAACGACCTCCTGCTGTCTGCGGATATTCGCCTGAGCAGCCGATGTCCGAACGTTCAAAGTGAATGAAGAGATAAGCGTACTGTCGTCTGCAAAGCTGTAGATTGGATTCCCGGTCTTTTCCAGAAGATCGTTAATGTATATGAGAAAGCGAGTAGGAGACAGTATGGAGCCTTGGGGTACACCGGCGTTGATTGTGAAGGTGTTAGAAAGAAATCCGTCGACCGCCACTCGTAAAAAGAACGCTCTCTGAGGAAACATGAGAGCCACAAACAGAATTTTTCAGACATCCCACAAGAGCATAGCTTAGCCAACAGTCCATCGTGCAAAACACGATCGAATGCCTTGGATATGTCAAGAGTAACCGCTCGAGATTCTCCAAAATGTTCAATTGCGTTGTTCCAAACATGTGTTACATAAGTCAGAAGATCTCCTGTTGATTTATGTTTACGAAAGCCATATTGGTGATCGCTAATAAAATTGAATCGTTCAAGATATTTTAGAAGATGCTGATTGATAACCTTTTTCCATGACCTTCGATATTATTGAAAAGCAGTGCGACTGTCGGTAGTTATTTAGCAAGGTCTTCTTGCCTTTTTTAGGTATCGGCTGAACCGTGGCACATTTCCAGCAGGACGGAAATATTCTCTTTCTGTAGGATAGGTTGAAAAGTCTACAGAAAACTGGTGTTAGTTCCCTTGCACAGTTTTTTGAGAACTATGGCAGGTATTCCGTCAGCGCTCCAGGTAACTCAAAGAGCAATGGAGAGGAGAATGCTATATATTACACTCCAAGATGGTATGCCTAACATGGAGATACGAAGAAGATCAAAACTGACAGATGTAATACAATGAATATATATATATATATATAATATATATATATATATATATATATATATATATATATATATAAAGGTCGCGCGCTGGTGCTTCACATCCATATGAGGTTCAGCTTGTTACTCCGCGTACAACGCTTTTCAAGCAGTCTTTTATATGGAGAATGTCATCCCTTTGGAATAATTTGCCCAGCGCTGTGTTTCCCACCGAGTACAATTTACAGCGATTCAAGAACAACGTGAATCGCTTTTTTCGCACACATGCCGCTCCTGGAGCGCTTTAGGGACTTCCCTGCAGCACGTGTGCTAGACCTATAAAAAAAAAGGTGGAACTGGAATTGGCATATCACAAGGCTGAATGATAACAGATGGACACGCCGTATAGTTGAATGGAGGCCTAGGAAACACAAAAGATGCAAAGGTAGACCACAGACAAGATGGACGGGCGACACTAAGATTAGCAGGACACGATTGGATGTAAAAAGTAAGCAACAAAGCTCATGAGAGACAACTTGGGGTGGCTTACATCCGTCTATAGATGGAATAAGCTAATGATGATGATGATTGTGATCAAGCGTTTCCGAACTTTCGTCGAAATCACGATGCAGTCTTTCTTTGTTCCCATCTAAAGGGGCCTAAAATGACACATTCCGCGGACACTAAATATTTTAAAAAGTCAGTGTCGTTTGTGAAGAAGTGGGTAAATTGTTTTAACGACACGAAAAATGTCGACGACTTGCCAAAACGTAGTTCGGTAGGAAAAGTCACTCCAAAAGTCGAAAAACGAATCGTGTCACTGTTTTCACGGGACCCGAAATTGACGCTGACCATTCGACAACATATTGGTGCTCATGATGTCAAAATCCGAAGTACATTGAAGAAAACTAGGCGAAAATCACGTAGCGAAGCGGCTCACTTAGGCCCACGATAAGATACTAGAGTTTGTCTAGCGAGATTCGAAAAATTTGCAGAGTTTGCAGAAAATGTCGTCGATAGCATGCCTCGAAGATGTCAAGTGGTTATTGCTGCAGAAAGCGATTGGATAACTTACGAAGGTAATACACACCAAAGAATACGAGCTGTCACGTTCTTACTTCACAGACCGTACCACTAAATTTGGACGCATTAATTATACACTGTTTTAAATACTGTCACCAATAACTGTCAGAAAACTAGCTTGCTTTATTTTTTTTTTCTATTATTGAATCAATTTACATTACCTTGATTCACAAACTGCCCATATCTCTTACATTCTCTTTCTTGTCCATTAAATGCCACGACAGTTCTAATTGAACTTAACACTTCTTCTGCTATAGCACCTGCTGAACTGTAAGCTGCCATTTCTTGCTTGCAATATTTTGCAGAAAACTAAAATAATTAAAGATAATTGAATAGAACGTATGTAAAAGTATACATCTGAAGCAAGACATGTTCGACTACCTGTCCGGCAGTACAGTTTTACGCTTAACATTTAATTGTCTATTTACAGGTAATGTGTGTGTTATATATTAGCTGGAAAAGTGTTTCACACCAAGGGGAGACTCTAGGATTATGCCCTGGAAGCATCAGAGCTAAATTATCCTGAATTGCGAGAATATAAAAATAAATAATTGTAGTTTTGTTTTTTTTGGAACATTAGTTTATATTAGACAAAAAACTTTTAAAATGAACTAAACATCAAAGGAACGTAACAAACATAAAAATGATATTTACTATTTTCATAACAGGAGACAACAACGGGAAATGATGAAGATGATAACCACACGAAATGTACAGTACATATAAAAAGCTGTCATTAAATCTTATACACATTCGTCCATACTTATTATAATTATCGTATTATTATTAATAACACGGCCACACAAAAAGTTCATTACCACGAACCAAAAAACATGGATCTAGTGTATACGACGATGAATTCGAATCCGTAGTTAAAAAAAATATTTATTGTGTCATTTTTTTTTGGCCATAAACATCCCTTAAAAAGGGAGTAAAACTATAGTAATAATGTAATGACTCTTAATAAAGTGTAAAAAATGGTAGATATTTTATAGTCTAGAGGAGAGAATGTGCATTTAAACCACAGCAAGCTATTTCTATTACCACCCCCACCTACGAAGGTATCTCATAAGTTTCAATAACGACGGAAAAAGTTCACGCTTTTGTAGTTTTAGGCAGGGTGAACAAATATGGAGTAGATTCACTTGAACCACCGATACACGACTATAAACTGCCCTTAGAGGGTGGTAGAAACTACCCCTAATGGTGCACTTGGATATTATTGAAATTCGGAATGTATCAAGTACTTTTATCTCGTTGCGCCGAACATTCAAGACAACTAGTTCATCTTCCTAGTGAGGTCGAAAATCATCCCTAGGAGGGGAGGGAACTACCCCTTGGTATTAATGGAACTTAGATGTTGTAGCATCTGAGAAAAAAATACAGACTTTCCTAGTCTCAGGCAGGATGGACGAATTCAGAGTTAATTCGCTCCAACCGCCGACACAAGACTCAAATGATTTTGCTATTTGAATTCAGAAAAAATCACATTTTTGAAGTTCATTGTGCCTCTGAAACGACTCGACAACCAGTCAATCCTCTTAATGACGTTAAAACTCACCCCTATGCAGAGTAAAAAAAGGGTTCGTTTTTACTACCCTCTAGTGGTAGACTTTAGTTTTGTGTTGGCGGTTGGAACGAATTAACTCTGTAATTGTCCATCCTGCCTGAGACTACGAAAGCCTGTATTCTTTTTTCTCAGACGTTAGAACTTCTAAGATCCATCAATCCCAGGGAGTAGTTCCCCCACTCCTTCTAGGGATGATTTTCGACCTTATTAAGGAGATGATCTAGTTGTCTTGAATGTTTGGCACAATGAGATAAAAGTACTTGATCCTTTCCGAATTTCAATAACAACCATGTGCATCATTAGAGCGTAGGGGTAGTTTCTACTACCCTCTAAGGGTAGTTTCTAGTCGTGTATCGGGGATTCAAGCGAATCTACTCCATATTTGTTCATCCCTGCCGTAGTTGAAATTTAGCACAAATATAGGAATTCCTAGCCCATTCAGAGCCGTGTAGTTTTGAAAGTTAACTTTTGACTTAAGAGGTTAGTTTTGGGGGTGAAATAATTACTTCGATTAAATCTTGATCAAGAGGGAGGCAATGCTCCCTTCACCTAGCCCTAAATCTGCTACTGGTTACACCACAAAAATTCAGAATCAAAATTTCAGATTTTTATCCACAGTGTGACGACTTTCTCAAAGAAAGGAAGGGTAGTAAGATACAAGTAATTTTAATTTTAACTACCCATAAGATCTACCACAGGAAATGAAACGTTGAAGTCGAAACCAGAAGACATATAACTATATAGCTATATAATATATTTAAAAGACTGTACAGAATTTCTTAGTCTATCTCTCATAGAAAAGAGATAAGCCCAGAATAAGCACTCCCTCTGTACTATGTAGAGAAAGTTCCTGTCTGGTACTATCTTCTCACGTTGATTAATTACAAACGTAAATTGTACAGGAGTTATATATCCAGGGCCTAAGGGGGCTTGCTAAATAATGAAGTGAAGATATTTTTATTTAAAAACGCGATCTACTGATATTTTATCCAAAAAGCTAGCTGTAATTATTGTCGTACGAGGGCTACCTTTTAAGTTTTTACAAAAACAATGAAAGAAAAAAAAAATGTTGGTACAAATCGTTTTATTGTTTCTTAAAATATTCGCCTTTAAGATTTATTCACTTTTGCATGCGTTCGAACTAATTCTCGACACATTCTTTCCGCTCTGAAGTTGGTACCTCAAAAACATGGTTTTTGGAAGGATTCAACAGTTTCTTGAGGTGATGAAAATCGCTGTCCACGCATTTCTTTTGACATTCGAGAACAAAAAGAAGTCGTCAGGCGATAAATCAGGTGAATATGGGCAATAAGACATTTCTCCGTCAAATAATCACTTATTTGACGTGGTGTGTGAAAGCTGACATTGTCATGATGAAGAATGATGCGACGATTTCGGTCGTTCTTCCTAAGTTCATCGGTGACTTCTGGCAAACAAATTGTATACCATTCAGCATTAACTTCGATCCTCTAAAGCAATGGTTGCAACATGTCCGGTATAACCAGAGAACTAAGCGATCATTTGCTAGAAAGTACTTCGCGAACGAACCCCATTTGTTGGATTTGATTCATCTTGGAACCCCCAAACAGTTGATTGTTGCTTAGTTTTGTCTCCTGTTACGATGTTGTATACGAATTTTGCATGTCCTCGGTCGAATTTTTTGAGCATTTCCTTACACCAATTTACACGAGCCTGTTTTTGAGTTGAGCCTGTTTCAATCAGATTATGCAGAATCCATCGGGAACAGATCTTTTTCACAGCTAAATGTTCATGAAAAATCGAATGGTATCTTCGAACAGGATGCCTTACCTTTCACATGCCGAGCTCGATCATGTTGCTGTCATCGAAAAAATGCCTAAGGATGAATGAGAAGTCACATGCCGATCCTCTTCATCATGTTACTGCGAGCAACATGATCGAAGAGGATCGGCATGTGACTTTTCATGAGGTAGAGGCATCCTTAGGCATATCGAAGATACAGTACATTCGATTTTTCATGAATATTTAGCTGTGAAAAAGATCTGTCTGTCGATTTTTTTTGGAACATCTGATTTTGATCGACCTTCACGAAATTTATCGCTGACGAAGCACGACCATGACGAAATTCTGCTAACCAATTGTAAACAGTCTTTTCTGATGGTGATTAATTTCCAAAAGTTGAACGAAGCGATTCGAGGCATTATTGTTGAGTTAGACCTTTGCTAAAATCATAAAAAATATCCAACAAAAACCATCAGGTCAAATTTCCATTTGTTCACAAAACTGTTTTTTTAACACTCACCGTAAACAAACGACTCCAATTTCTGAGCTGCTACTGTTTTAACAAATTTTACAACATTGGTAATGTCACATCTCAATAGCGTCATCTAGTGGTGGTTTGTAAAAACTTAAAAGGCGTATAAGGAACCAATGCATGTACAATTGATCATAAAACCTCTCTAACTCGCTTATTTGAAGATTTTTTCCTGAGTTAAAACAGAAAAAATCTTGCATTGGTGGTAAGTGTTAATACAATTTATTTTTTTAGAGAGTGAAAAACGGAATATATTCGAAATATTTATTTAGAATGGTCATAACAAGAGGCAAACACAACGGGATATTACAAAGCTTTGTATAAGGCAAGGAAGCTTAAATACATTTCTAATATATAACCACATCTTAACTGAAACAATATCGAACCACAAAAATATAACAATACAAGAATTGTTATAGCACTCATATAAAAAAGGGAACCTGTTTATTAATATTATTTTTTGTTATATAAGAATCTCTCTAAACTTCCAGTCTCTAATTATTGCTTCAATTGGTAACATAGTTAAATAATTTAAGAATTTTAGTACACATGAACGTCACTGAGTCGAATCGGTTAAATTAAAAGTGCAAATTGAAGTTAAATCAATTATATTGTAGCACCATATAAGTCAATTTATTTAAAGAAAACAAACAATCTTATTATATTTTTCGTTTAGTAAATTGATTCTAAAAGTCAAACTAATAACCTACGTTCGTTTGTTTTTTTTTTTAATTCTTTAAAAGAAATGAAGGGAATCTATTCGCAAGAATAGTAAAAAGAAAAAAAGAACAAAATAGAGTCAACGCTAGAAGGCACACGATGCGGATTTAGAAAAAACAGAAGTACACAGGACCTTTTATTTTATTTAAATGAGTGAAAAAGATATTAAACAAGAATAAGTACACGTATGCTTCATAGACATGGAAAAAGCCTTCGATAGAGTACGAAAAAGGGACGTGTGGGAAACGCTGAGAGTAAGAGGAGTAAACAGAAACATCATAGAAGTATTAAAAGAAATGTACAAGGGAAATACGGAACATAGTTAGAACAAACAATGAAGAATTCGAAATAAGACAGGGGGTCAAACAAGGATGTGTATTGAGCCGACTTTTATATATAAGGTACTGGATGATGCAATGAAGAAAGCAGGATAAAGCTGACATTAGGGTACCGGCGAATGAGACCCACACAACCGAATGAACTAATATTTGCAGATGATATGGCCTTGATAGCAAATACCGGGGAAAATTTACAATACAACCTTGAAGTAACAAAAGAAGAGCTGGAGAAGATAAACATGAAAATCAGTATACAAAAAGTAAAAACCATGATAATATCAAACATCAGAGAAACACACGAAATAAAGCTGGACGGAAAACTAATTAAGCAAGTAGATGATTTTAAGTACCTGGATGCGATTATAGAAGAGAACTGGAAAATGGATAGGGAAATAAACGAGACAGTGGGAAGAACAAGAGGAATATTCAATGCGATGGAAGACAACATTTCTAGGAAAAAGAGAAGTACCGAAAAATATTAAAACGAAGGTTGTAAAAAAAGTGGTCAAACCAACACTTATGTACAGTAGTGAGTCATGGACACTAAAAAACAAGAATACCGCACCAACGCAGTAGAAATGATATTCCTGATAAAAATCGAAAACAAGAGCAGACGAGACAAAATAAGAAATGAAACATTCAGACGAAACTTACAAATCCAACCCATCAACGAGAATATTATAAAGGGACAGCTCAAATGGTTTGGACATGCGTGTCGAATGCCGGACGATAGACTCACGAAAACAGTGTTTGAAACGCAAATGCCGGGAAGAAATAGAAGAGCAAAATAGATAGACAAAATCAGAGAAGAAATAGAGGGGAGAGGAATGGCATGGAGCGAAATACGAATTTTAACCCAAATCGTTGTTTATGTAAACTCTCTCTCTCCAATTTCTCAGTTTGTTTTTATTTTTCATCACAACTTCCTTATCTCCTGAGTTTCCAAGTTCTATCTTGTATATAGTCTCTCCCATTTTTATCACATCCTTAATATGTACCTTTGTGTCCATTCTTTTTCCCATAAAATGTTTTACATCCATTTTCAGATCTGGTCTTTAAATGTCATTCCCGATATTACAATATTATTCCTTACGTTTTCCTTTTCCAGCCCACTCATCCTCGAATCCATATTTCTCATGTTTTCTCTAATTGTCTTATTTTCCTATTTTAATACTTCATTCTCCTTTCTCAGTTCTTTCTTGTTAGTATCTCTTCTGATTCTGTTTCATTTCCTTTATATCTAACATTAACTCTCTGATCATTTCTTTTAAGTTGTCCATCTCATCTTCTCCTTCATTTTTCCCTTTCTGTGGATTCCTATCAGCTTTTTACTCCTCTTATATATTCCCATTGGCTCTCCCCTTTCCTCGACTCTTCCTCTTTTCGAGTCTCCTAATATATAATCATCGTTTTCCATTGTTATTTGTGTTGAAACTTATGTTATCAAAACTTGTCGTATGCTCCTCGTATATTCTATTTTCAAACCCGAGAGAAGAGTTGTTTTTGCCTCTTATCACCGTATACACAGTAAACAAAACAATCAAGATCGTCGCTCAACGCTTCTTTAGCTTCATACAATTTCCCAGAATTATTCTCATAGATTTTTAATTTTTTTTTTTTTAACTTATTGTCTTAATTCTATTACACACTCTGCTTTATCTCTAGTCCCTCTCGTTTGCAATCGACCAAAACAATTAAATAATTCAATATATCGAAACGCTACCGTAATAATGCCCGTTGAACAAGTTGACCACTGCCGGGCGTTCGATTTCGTTGTGTACACTTCGCGGCCGGAACTCAACTCCCGGTCCGGAACTCAACTCCGGCCTAAGGAGTTATCCCCTAATAATATGTAGGGCTGCCAACTTTGCGAATTTGAATGTTGTACATCGGAGCTACATCGTATATCTGTCTATTGTGCGGTAAGTGGCTTTGGTAAAAAAGATATACTACGTCCTCTAGCTGTAGTTGACTGAAAGCTTTCTTTAAATCAGTGAAACGTAAGAACGATACCCTACTGAATTCTATTGGTTTTTCAGTAATTTGTCGAAAGATGAAAACGGTATCCGTGCAAGTGCAAATACAATCATATTATGAAAAAAGAAGGAACGCCCTTTTTATGGCCAGTGGCAAAATTAGTAGTTAAGTATATAGTCTAGTTAAAGCTGAAGGTATTTTTATACTTATAAAGATTGTCAACCGTGGGAAGGGAGTTTTATTCGTGATCATTGTTCGATATCCAAAAGTACCAAAAAATAGAGTTCTTGAAGTTATTTTCGAAATGTGTACCTCAACAAGCTGCACAAATAATTTTGCAAAATATTTTTGATAACGGAGAGAGAAGGCAGTTAATATTTTAAAAGAGTAATGCGAATCTAAACGTTCTTTAACAATTACTTTAAGAGTAAGTAATCATTTCCAAGACTTACCCATGCAACGCCGAACATGAATAAACTTTGTATTGGAAATGAACATAAACAAACTAAGGCAAGTTTCCATCCTCTTATTAGTGCCCATATTAGACCAGTCACAAATGTGGTTTGTAGAAACACGACCACACCGACTTTATCGCCAATACCATCTTCAATTTTAGGAATATTGCTAAAATTATAAGTAAATAAAAATTAATATCCAGTATTCGCAAATATACAACATCTAATAATTTTAATAATATATAACGACAGTTATTATGATATTTTAAATTTATAGCTCTCTTAAACTGTATTGGCGAACAAAATTATGAGACTTTCAAAATTTAAAAGATTCCGATCAAGTACAATTTACAGCGATTCAAGACCAACATGAATCGCTGTTTCCGCACACGTGTCGCTCCTTAGGGATCTCACTGCTGCACGTATGCAAGGGCCCATATATATAATATAATATATATATATATATATATATATTAATATATATATATATATATATATATATATATATATATATATATATATATATATATATATATATATATATATATATATATATATATATATATATATATATATATATATATATATATATATATATATATAGGGACTTTCAATAATTAGCGAGACTAACGGCTGAGAACAAAAAACGGTTTATTCAATGACTAAAAAAATCGTAGCCTCCAATCAACATTCAAGCACTTTTCCCATCGTTCTGCAAGCTTCCGAATTCCTGTAGTGTACAACTGTCCACCTTGTTGTCTAAACCAGTCGTGTACAGCTTTTTTGACCGCTTCGTTGTCTTCGAACTTGGTGCCTCGTAAAAACTCTTTGAAAGGATCGAACAGAAAAAAATCGGACGGTGCTACGTCGTGACTATAAGGCAGAAGTGGTTATACCTCTCGATACAACTTTTCGATCGTCTCTCATATTCTCTGAGCGGCATGAGGCCAGGCGTCATCCAGCAGAATCACCCCCTTTGAAAGAGAACTCGGGCGTTCTCTTCTTATCGCGGGTTTGACTTTCTGTCGAAGCATGTTTGAACAGTACTCACTGTTCGCAGTAAGTTGATCTCATAAATAATCACAATAAATGGACCTTGAAAGTCCTAAAACACTTCAATTTACTGGCAGACGCGTAGGTTTTGAATGTTTGCTTTGCCGAAGAATTCGGATGTTTCCACTTTAGACTTTGCCGTAGGGATTCAGATTGAAAATGATGAATGCATGTTTTATCACAGATTATTATACGATCTAGAAAGTCATTACCTGCCATTAAAAACCGTCATTTGAGTTCAGAACAAATGCGAATTCGGTTGTCCTGATGGTCTTGGAACCCACCTCGAACACGTTTTGAGATAATTTCCATTCTTATCATGAATGGAATTCCAGTACCGACATTGCACATTTCAGCTATTGTCGCAATATTTAGACGTCTGTCATCTCTGATAAGGTCATTTTGCGGCGCGATCAGTGACACTTGTTCAAGCCATTTCTAAATGTATCTGCGGTTTGAACACTTTTAACCATGCTGTTTCAACATTCTCGAGTAGATTTCGGCCGGTTCAAGCGTTCGGATAATAAAAATCTTATCCCTGAACGTTGCTCACCCGGCGTACGGGTTTCGAGCGGAGCGAGATTGAGTCAATCATCGCACCTGATGAAGCTAACATGGTTAGCGAAACGCGTGTCGAGTACAAAAATAAAGTGTTTGGTGTAGTGGTGATATATACTGAGTATTGTCAGTGTGCCAAAGATTCCACATTCCCAACAAATTAGGTTATATGTTTACTATTTTTTTTTTCAAACAGATGATTAAATTCGCCAAGATTGTCAATTGACCCTCAGAAAATTTCTTTTAAAAATATTTAGTAGTTTTCCCACTATTTCAATTTGTCTCGTTAATATATATATATATATATATATAATATATATATATATATATATATATATATATATATATATATATATATATATATATATATATATATATATAAATACATATATAATATATATATATATATTAAAACATGTAAGCTGAAAAGTTTTTGTGTGACACGTAAATGTCGCCCTTTTCAAAAAATCCATATGATTTTTAGGAAGTACCAACCTTTAAACGATATGTGTTAAAATTTCATGACATTTTGATGATTACTTTACAAGTTACAGTGGTTTTAGTGACGCTACTTTTGATATTTTTAAAACAATTTTAAAAAATCGTTCAAGCAAAGCAATGGCTTGATAAGTATTACTACTAAATATTTTTGAACGAAATTTTCTAAGGGTCAACCTGGTAACCTTGGCGACGGATTTAATCATCTGTTTAAATAAAAAATAGTAAACATAAACTAATTTGTTGGAAATGTGGAATCTTTGGCACACTGACACTACTCAGTATATATCACCACTACACCAAACACTTTATTTTTGCACTCGACGCGCGTTTCGCTAACCATGTTAGCTTCATCAGGTGCGATGATTGACTCAATATCATCGCTCCTGACGAAGTTAACACAACATGGTTAGCGAAACGCGCGTCGAGTGCAAAAATAAAGTGTTTGGTGTAGTGGTGATATATACTGAGTAGTATAACCTAATTTGTTCATGTCAAAATGTCATAATAGCAATTTTTTACTACCATTCGATTCTTCGAGGTAATGTTCGACGATAGCCCTAGAAAAACACTATTTATTTTTCTAATTTTAATATACTTTCGAATAAATAATTATAATGTTAATATCCATAACCAGTTTGTTATAATCTAATTAACTTTAAAGGTCTTCCCCAATCGGGAATATTAAAGAGGATGGAAACTGGGAACCGGAAAGCGAAGAACGCCAAAAACCCGAATTGATCATGATGAATTTTAAAGAAATCAGCCTTCAAAACGTTTTCCAACTAAATATTTGGCTACCTTTGTTACCGTCTTGTGTGTTTTGCTATACATCATCATCTTTTGTAATTAAGAAAAATACCATTCTATAGCACTAGTAAATGAAAAAAGCGAAGAGAAGATGTTTATAACAACCAGAATATGGGGAAATTAACAGTACCAACCAAAAAAAGACTATTAATATTGCCAAATGCTCTCTACTACAAAAATCTTCTCTGCTCCCTTTTGTTTATAGTACTGCAAAGTGGTAGTCTCTCCCTTAATTACGAACGCGAATAACACACTTAAAAAATTATGTTAGAAATAAGGAAATTATAGATTTAAGACAGGCAAGGACTCGATAAGTGTTGGTAATATTAAATTTGTATGTATGTGTTTAAGAATTGTTTCTTTGAAATGAGTTAGTACGAGTATCTATAAATTAATTTCTTTCTAAATTCAACTGTTTTAATTCTGTAGGTAGATTTTGATTTTGTCAAAATTGAAAATTGCTGTTAAATTTATTTCGATTACTTTTT
Source organism: Pachyrhynchus sulphureomaculatus (assembly GCA_019049505.1). Classification (NCBI taxonomy): domain Eukaryota; kingdom Metazoa; phylum Arthropoda; class Insecta; order Coleoptera; family Curculionidae; genus Pachyrhynchus; species Pachyrhynchus sulphureomaculatus. The sequence goes on from CM032453.1 coordinate 118,248,643, forward strand.
TTAGATGATAGAGACACAGATATTAGACCTATAAGAAGTGGTAATTCTTTTAGGGCTATAGTAAAAAATTGCCTGAAAAAATTGAATAAAAGTTTTTAAAATTGACTAATTTGAAAAGACATATATTGATATCAAATATGAAGTATTGATATCAAATATGAGGAATGGTACACAGAAGCAGTGTAGAATTCTCGGTAGAATTCAAAAAAATTCAAAATGTGTGGGGTATCTTATTGTAAAATATATATATGTAAGTCACACTACCTATACCTGTAAAAACTGAAGTAGATGTCGAACGTTTTTCTATCTAAAGAGGGCGTGTTCCTGAAGTTACTATTATATGAAATGTGATTTTATTACCTAAAGTGATTTAATTTTGACGCCGTGGATAGTAACTTCAGGGCCACCCGACATATATATATATATATATATATATATATATATATATATATATATATATATATATATATATATATATATATATATATATATATATATATAGTATATATATATATAAATATATATATATATATATATATATATATATATATATATATATATATATATATATATATATATATATATATATATATATATATATATATATATATATATATATATATGTATATGTATATGTATATGTACAGTCCCTGGCCAAATTATTAGACGCACTGCAAGATTTCAAGTAAAATATTAATTACCGAGTGATATTGTACCGTTTTATTATTTTAAATTGATTTGTTTTTTATTTTTATATTATCCAATCAATTACCTATTTATTTGACATAAATAAAACAGCATTAATTTAGAAAAGCATAAGTTTATTACGTTTTAAAGAAAAGTGAAATTAATGTTAGTAAAAGTCAATATTTAGTTGAGCCACCTTTAGCCGCTATCAAAGCTTTAATTCTGCGCGGCATGCTATCAATGCAACATTGTACTGTCTCCTGCATTTGAGGATGATGATTCCACACATGAATAATCTTTTCTAGGAGCTGAGTTTTGTTGGTAATCACATCTTTAGCCACTTCTTTTTTCATCAGCTCCCACACATTTTCAATGGGGTTCATATCAGGGCCAATCCAACAGAGGGACATTTTTTTCTGCCAAAAAAGCTTTAACAGACCGAGCAGTGTGGCAGGGAGCTCCATCTTGCATGAAAGTGAATGGTTCCCCATTTGGAAACCATTCTTTGTACTGATCTTGCCTCATTATTCCTTTGACGACGTACAGACGTCCAGTGCCCTTGCCGTTGATGACTGACCAAATCTTCACTTTGGTGGGATGTTTAACCGTCGGGACGACACAATCAGGATGAAACTTTTCTCCATGACGATGACGCACATACTGAGCTTTATTCTGCAAAATTTCGAATGTGCTTTCGTCACTGAAGCAGACCTGTCAAAAATAGGAAAAATATATAAACTTCCATGTTTATTTGCTTTATTTAACTGAAAATGATAATAATGTATCAATTATTGATTAAATTGCTGTATCTTACCGATCTCCAGAAGTCCACATCTTTGTCTTGCCATTGTTTGGCCCAATTCAGGCGCTTTGCTTTCATTGCAGCTGTTAACTTGGGCTTCCTGGCGCGGCGACAGGCCTTAAAATCTAATTCTTTCAATTTTCTGTGAACAGTGCTCTCAGAAGCATTTACGCTAGCATCCTGGAGTTGTGATTTTATTACCTTTGTGGTAGCAAATCTGTTTTCTACACAAATTTTCTTCAAACATCTCTCTGACCGTGGAGTGAAAATTGGTTTTTCTACCGCATCTTTTCTTTCTTTTCGGGCTTAATTCCTTCCTTGACTCAATTTTCTTTTTTATGCGTCGTACACTAGCTTCAGAAACCTCCAATCTTCGTGATATTTCTCGGTTTGTAAATGTTTTCGCAATCACAAGGGCCTTCACTTCAGCTTTTTTACGTGGTGAAAGATCGCCTTTTCTACCCATAATGAAAATAGTCCAATTACTTTTTTAAAACACTGCATACAAAATAAACTAATAACTGAGTAGTATAAAACTGTTAAACAAACAATCACAGTCCATAAAGCCACAGAAACACGTCCGTACCTGACTCGATTCCGATCGCGACTGATACAGGTTTGTACTTATTTACGTTCATGTATCACTTTGTCAACACAGTGTTGCCATATGTTAAAAATAAATACAAATATGTAGTCTACAACAATTCTTTTAAATAAAAATCAATAATATTGTAGTTTAAATATACCATTATTGCATAAAAAATTCTTAAGAAACATAAAATTACTAAAAAAAATTCAGTGCGTCTAATAATTTGGCCAGGGACTGTATATGTATATATGTATATATGTATATGTATATGTATATATGTATATGTATATGTATATGTAATATGTATATGTATATGTATATATAGAACATCAAAGAACGGTGGCGACTTGAGCCTATTCTACAAGTATTTTCATGGAAAGTGTTTAAAGGATGTGGCCCGCTTAATTCCTCCCAGAGCAGTGCATGTTAGAAGTACATGTCGCGCTAATACTTTACATCCGTATGAGGTTCAGCTTGTTACTCCTCGTACAACGCTTTTTAAGCAGGACTGTGCTTCCCACCGAGTACAATTTACAGCGATTCAAGAACAACTTGAATCGCTTTCTCCGCACACGTGTCGCTACTGTAGCGTTTTAGGGACTTCCCTGCAGCACGTGTGCTAGACCAACAAAAAAAAAATATAGAATAAATATATATATATATATATATATATATATATATATATATATATATATATATACGTGTGTATATATATATATATATATATATATATATATATATATATAGTTCAGTGTAAAGCTACTGAAAATGGGCTAAGTCCATATTTCAGCAATCTATCATGTGTTCCCTCTCAATCATCTTGAGATGCGTTTCGCCGTATCACGGCTCATCAGTCGAGCTAACACCGACAAATAAGAGAACAGAACTTTGAGTACTTATTCCCGCACTGGCGTAATATCGTGGTAAAATATATAAAGTGTGTACCTACCTAAAAAGTGTACCTAAAATTGGAACGCATATCTGACTTCAATCGAAAGCTGTCTACGAATATTCACTACGGCCAGCGCGATTCAACTAGGGTTCCATCCCAAGTACATGTGGTTCAATGTAAAACAGTTGAAAATGGACAAAGTCCAAATTTCGGCAGTCTACTCACTATTTCTTATTTGTCAATACATCTCGAGACGTGTTTCGCGGTATCACGGCTCATCAGTTGAGCTAGGATTGACAAACCAGAGAACGTAACTTCGAGTATCTATCTATTTCGATACTGGCGTAACGTCGTGGTAAGATACAATAAATTGTGCATATGACATCGTAATATGTAAAAAGCCTATAAATAAAACTTTTTTAAAACAATAATATGTAAATAATATAATAATATCCGAGTTTTCCTACAGTTTTCAAGAAAAGATAATAAAGCTGTTATCGAGCATTTATTCATTTTTTTTGTAGTGAACTGCACTAATCAACTTTACTTACAATTAGTACACAATACGAATCAATATAAATTTTTAAAATCCAAAAAAGTTATTAGTTTAAGATATGGAAATTCCTTCTTGCTCGTATGCTATATGTGACATGTATACTTACTCTGTTATTATACTAGCAAAGTCTCCGGTTTGATTTTGATCGTACCAACCAATATCTTGATTAAGAGTCTTTTCCAAGAATATTTTCCTCATCATGAATGTCTGAAAACAAAGAAATATTATGCTATATAATAATTAATCTATATATTTGTGAATTTTTCAAATGGTTCTCAATTTAGGGACACAGATTAGAAATATACAGGTGGTCTGATGTAAAAACCAAGAAACATGATGGAATTGTTTACTGCTTTTATTTTTGACTGCATTTTTACATGATTTTCATTTTCAGTTTAACTTACAAAATTAAAATGAAAAATGGCAGACAATTTTATTGTCAATTTTGTTAGATGAAGCATGGGATTAAAATTTCATATAAAAATACCGTTAATAATACATGTAGAATTTCTGGAAGAAATGACACATTGTTTCTTGGCCTTCGAGCTGTTCTGAAACTCTACAATGTTTGGAGAGACTTTTCTCGTCTAATTACAGATTTGCTTTATTCTTTCATACACTTCACTCTGTATGACCGTTTATAACTTTAAGGTAAATATCAATTTCCCGCCCTGCCTGATAGTCATTTAAAGGCATTGAAGGAGCTCTTTTGAATCCTCAGGTTGCAAGAATATCTCAATATGTTGGTCGTTACCAACTCTGACGATAGCTCTGGCAACCCTAAACTGCATTCATTTATTTCGTGTAAACAGTGTAAAGAGTTTCCAGATATGCCATTGTCTAAGCTAGCAACGACCAAGAAATTAATTACCAACCTGAGGATAAAAAAAAGGGCTTCCTTCAACAGTTGTAAAAGAATAGATAATGGAGATATCTATAGCAAAGAGCGGGAAATTGTTACTTTGAGATTTGAAATGGGAAACATTAGAGTTATAAAAAGAGGTTTTTGGAAACTGTTATCCTAAGAATCTCACTGAACTGTAAAATCAATTATCCTTTTCATTTAATGGAAACATAAGAGATACTGGTAATTGAACAAAACAAATCAGATTGATCAGACTACAGTTTCCAAACAAATCTAAATTAAAATGAAAACTCACCTGTCTTAAAGAGCTATAAGTGAAACAGACCACCGCAATGTAAGTACAAACAATAATAACTGCCGAAGATATAGAGGTCTTAACTGCAAAATAATGAGCTCCAGCAAACAGTGCTTCAGTTGCCAGAGCTTTTTCTTCATCCGTCAAATTTTGAGTTAGAGCGGTTGAATAATCTATAATTATTCCTGAGACATCTCCAAAAAGAAGCATAAGATATGGTTGCAAAATTCCACATACGATGGATCCAAGTATTCCTAAGCATATTAGAAATATATCTAGTGGCGTAGCGTATTTGTACTACAAAAAAAAATGAAATTTTGCTTAACCTCTGTTAACCATGAACGTCGCAGTAAGATACTAGAAATTGTTTCTCTGACTTGTGAAAAACTCAATTTTAATAATATACCTCCTATCAAGGGCTGTGTAAGGACTTTGAATTTTGTTCTCTCATTGGTCGATACTAGTTCGGTTCATGACCCGTGATGCGTGCAACGCGTCTGGAGATGGATTGACTGATGAGAGAACAGTGATCACTGCTGAAATATGTTTGTTCATTAATAGTGGTTGACATACTTTTTTATTACTGTGTTAGAACCCTAACAATCGAGCTGCCTGGAGGTAATTATTAGTAATAATATCTCAGCATGTTTTTAAAATTTAGGCGTTCATATACAATTTGTAATATCTTTCTGCGACGTTACACCAGTAAGTAATAAGTATTTCGAGTTTCGCTCTCTCATTTGTCGATCCTAACTCGGCTGATGAGCTATCGTACGGCGAAATGCGTCCCGAGATAGGTTAACAGATGAGAGAACAGTGGTACTTCTGAAATATGGACCTCGTTCATTTTTAGCCCTGAACATATTTCGCTCTAAAGAACGACCATCAACTAAATGCAGAGGAAGGCCATTACCAAAAGTTTTGCAACTCTATCTTGATAAAGCAAAAAATTTTAATTTAGATGACTTGTAAAACATCTACCAAGAATATATTTATAGGACCCTGAAAAAAAATTAGATTCTCGAAGCAGAAAAGATACTGCCAATATAATTCAAACTGGAAGTGTTGTTCTAAGACTCATTTACATATACGTCATAATGGTAATTTATATTTATATGAAAAAAGACACAGACAACATATGTATTTACTCATGTAAAAATACAAGGTAAATAATATTTTTTTGCAAAAATAAAAATTTTTCAACCTAATCCCCAGCGCGATTAAAATTTTTTTATGCCCTCAAATCAAAAATTTGTTTAGAACTGTGCTTAATACTCGTTTACAGTACATATAATCTCTTCCTTCGACGAAAATTTATTCTCCCCAAACCAATTTTTGAGGTTAAAAATACAAAAAGTCACTTTGGGCCAAATCTGGGGAAAAGGGCGGGTGAAGAACTATTTTGAAACCCAGCCCGTGCACTTTTGCCATTGCAATGGCCGATGTGTGAGCAGGCGCATTATCCTGGTAAAGGATCACTTTTTGCGCGTTAATCTTGATCACTTCTGCTTCAACTTCTTATGCAAACGGTCTAATAACGTTGCGTAATAAGACTGTGTTACCCTTCTCCAAATAGTGAATCATGATGATACCCTGTGAGCCCCAAAAAACAGTTGTGATGACTTTCCCGCCGATAAAATTGTTTTTGGTTTTTTTCTGTACACTTTAACCTTCGCCAACCCCCTGTTTTGACTGCCGTTTTGTCTCCGGACTGTAATGGAGAATCCATGTTTCGTCTACAGTCACAAAACGACGCCAGAAGTCCTTTGGATTACACCACAACTTTTCCAAACACCATTCTAAAATGTCCTTCCCCGTGCATTTTTGTCTGGAGTCAAGATACATGGTTTCTATCGCACACTCAGCTTTTTAATTTTTAAAACTTCATGCAGGGTATTATGTACCCGTTCATATAGATGCCTACCATCTCATCAATTTCACAACGTTTAATGCGACGACCTTCCATCACGATACCATTAATTTTATCGACCATTTTTTCAGAAGAAACCGAAATCGGGCGTGTTATATGTGCTGTACGTGCTGTACGTGCAGTATCTGCAGTGCTCATTCGGCTACGTTTAAATTCATTTATCCTGTAATAAATGGTTTTAAGGGCTGGTGCAGAATCCAGTTGAACTCCCATCAGGTCAAATTCTATCTGGGCTGCAGTCCGCTTTTTTAAATAAAATTGGTTTAACACTACACCATACTCCGCTCGATTTCTGCGAAACGTATAACACCAATTGCTTACGAAAGCTGTCGACAAACAACTCAGCGTTCCATCTGTTTGAAACTTTAAATAAATACGTTACAAGAATCACACTTACCAACAGTAATGCCGGTTAACAAAATTTCCCGCCATTTGATACAAATTTACCGGACTTATTAATCCACTCTCGTATGACAATTAAGTTGGCAGAGGAGTATCTTTTATTAAGTGGCAGATGCACGATATGGATAAAATTGAAACAATTGAAAAGTCCGTGATGTAACACGTAGGCTGAAAAGTTTTAGTCTAGCTACTTAAATCACAATTTTTGCAAAATTCAACTTTATTCATCAACATAGTCTCCTTCAAGAGCGATACAATCAGTCCAACGCTTTTCTAACATTTCTATACCTTTCTTGTAGAAGGATTTGTCTTTGCCTTCAAAGTAGGCCCCAGTTTCGGCGATAGCTTCATCACTGAAGCCAAATCTCTTTCCCGTGAGCATTTTTTTGTGATCTGCGAATAGATAATAGTCGCTGGGTCCAAATCTGGAGAATACGGTGGATGAGGAAGCAATTCGAACTTCAATTCATGCAATTTTACCATCGTAACCATTGACTGGTGACATTGTCTTGGTGAAAGAGTACTTTTTCTTGTTCATTTGGGGCCGTTTCTTTGCGTTTTCTGAATTCAAACACACCAATAACGTTATATAATATTCGCTATTGTTAGTTTTTCCCTTCTCAGCATAGTTGATGAAAATTATTCCATGTGTATCCCAAAATACAGAAGCCAAAACCTTCCCAGCCGATAGTTATGTCTTTGGTCGCTTCGGGCGACTTTCACCGTCTGCTATCCACTCAGCTGACTGCCGATTTGATTCTAGCGTGTAGTGCTGGACCCATGCAGCGCTCAGAATCATCAACACGTTGTTGTTTTTGGTCTTCTGTGAGCAAACGCGATACCCATTGCGAACATTCTTTTGATATCGTTAGGGTGTCAGCTATCTCATGCAATTTCACTTTACGGTCATCCAAAACAATTTTATGGATTTTTTTGATGTTTCTCTGTGTAACCACCTCATTTGGGTGTCCAGAGCGTTCAGCATCATTTGTGTCTTTACGACCACGTTTAAATTCAGCATACCAATAAATGATGAGTGATTTTCCAGAGTCCTCGTAACACTTATCAAGCCATTGCTTTGCTTGAACGGTATTTTTTCCATCAAAAAAAAAGTATTTAATTAGCACACGAAATTCGATTTTTTTCCATTGTTTTGAAAATATCAAAAGTAGCGTCACTAAAACCACTGTAACTTGTAAACTAATTGTCGAAATGTCATGAAATATTGACATGTATCGTTTGAAGGTTGGTACTTTCTAAAATTCATATGGATTTTTTGAAAACAATAAAAGAAAAAAAAAATTTTGGTACAAATCATTTTATAGTTTTTTCAAAATATTCGCCTGTAAGATTTATACACTCTTGCATGTATTCGAACCAATTCTTTTTTTCCACTCTCAAAAATATGGTTTTGTAACAATTCAACAGATTCTTGGAGTGCTGAAATCCGCTGTCCACGGTTTTTTTTTTTTTGACAACAAAAAGATGGTCGACCTTCACGAAATTCATCGCTGACGGAATTCTGCAAATTAATTGTAAACAGTCTTTTCTGATAGTGATTTATTACCAAAACTATTTTTTTAAACGCTTACGAGTACTGTAAACAACCTACTCGGCGGATTTTCTGAGCTGCCACTATTTTAACAATAAGAAATATCAAATTTTACAACAATGGTAATGTCACATCTCAATAGCGTCATCTAGTGGTCATTTGTAAAACTGAAAAGGAGGCTTTCGTATATTGGCAATGCCTGATTTAAACTATCGTGTCCATAGATAGACAGAAACAATACAAAATATAATATGTAATTTTTTTATATACGTATTCAAAGTCAAGGTTATATTTTTGTGGGACGGATTCTAAGCCTAGGTAGACTTGACTATCCAGCGCCCCTAATCAGGTCTCAGGATGTGCTCATTCCAAAGCTCATTTTCTTAAATATGGCCATAATATGGAGCTCTGTGAAGACTAAGAAGCAAAAAAAAACAATTTATAACAGAACGAACTGGTGAAAAATTATGCACAGAGTGTCTCAGAGTTCCTTTTTCGGGCTACTTTTCTTCACATATAGGTAAATAACATAAACAATGTAAAAATTTTGCTGTTAGCTAATAGTGATATTGGTTGGATTGGATGAGTTAAATGATACCAAAAATTTAATTGCAGGAATCTTAAAGAATTGATTTATAGTCTATCAAGTAAGAACATGACCGCCCGTATCCTTAAAAAAATGTGTTTATTTTTGCCAACAAATTCTTTGGTGTGCTAACAACGGCGCAATTACCTTAGTAAGTTGTCCAATCGCCTCTTGCCTGGCATTTTCGATGCATACTGTCGACAAGATTTTCTGCATACTACGGCAATGACCTCAAAATTTTTCGAATCTCGTGAGACAACTGAGTCAAAGTCCTCAGAGTCTTTCTCTGATCTTTTTCTTTACAAGGTACCAAGCATTTTCAACAGGGTTGGCGTCCGGTGATTGTGAGGGTCACTCTAGTATCTTGTCGTGGGCCCAAGTGAGCCTCTTCGCGATCTGATTTTCACCCAGCAAAGGTTCTTCAACGTGCTTCGGAATTTGACATCATGAGCACGAAGATGTTGCTGAATGGTCTCATGGAACACATTCAAACCCGATTTTTTAAATTTTGCCACTCCTTGAGGCATCGTCAATTTCAGGTCCTGTGAAAACAAAGACACGATTCGTTTTTTGACTTTTCGAGTGACTTTGCCTACCAAGCCACATTTTGGCAAGTCATCGACATTTTTCGTCTCGTTTAAATGTTTTACCCACTTCTTCACAAACGAAAGCGACTTTTTATCATATTTAGCGACCACGAATGTGTTATTTTAGACCCTTTTGGATGAGAACAAAGAAACAAGTCACTCATTTTGGATTTTACGTGATTCGGAATCGACTGATACTTTTACTAAAATATGTCGTAGATTCTCTCTACCGATTTTTGTTGAATCGCTAGAATCTACCGAAAATTAATTACGCGGATACGTTCTTACTTGACAGGCTGTATGTATTCGCTCATCTTGCAAGAGACTAGAGCAGTAAGCATAATGCTGAACTGAGAGATATGCGGGCGCAGTTTGATTTGTTTTTATGTGTATTTGGCCCTTACATTGAGGTTAGGAAATCATATTGATCACATACAGTCAGTCCAAAAAGTCTCCATACACCACCTGCTTTCTATACTATTTTTCTGTCACTTGGTGCTAGTAATTTTGCGATGGGTTTTCAAAGTAGTATTAAAAATGAGCGAGAAAAAAATGTGAAATTACTTTTCAAGCTCGAAAGATCATAATTGATTTGTGGAAAGATAGAAAATCATACAGAAATATAGGAAAAATTGTTAAAAAGTCGCATGCTACTGTTCAGTACATTGTAACCAGCATAAATGAATGGGTTCCTATAAAATTCGACCACACTCCGGTCGTCTCAAAAAACTGACTTCAAGAAAAGTACACCAAAATTAAAAGAAAAAGTACGGGAACTATTTTCGAAAAATGTTTGTTCACAAACAGTGAGAAATTGTTTACAGAGGGCAGGCTATAAGGGGTGTGCAGCCAGGAAGAAGATAATCGCAAAAAGCAGATAGCTTTTGCTAGGGAATACGTTACTAACCTCCTGAATTTTGGGAATTCATAATCTTTAGTGGTGAAACTAAAATTAACTTTTTTGGGTCTGATGGCAGAACTAAAGTTTGGAGAAAGAAGAATACCGCATTCGATATTAAAAACATTTGTTCCACGGTGAGACAAGGGGGTGGTAGTGTTCTGCTGTGGGGATGCACGTCCACTGAAAGAGTTGGAAATTTAGATTTTATTAATGGTACCATGGATCAGCATGTTTATCTGACCATTTTGAGAGACAATTTAAGAGAAAGTGTCCAAAAATTAGATTCATTTTCCAACAGGACAATGATCCGAAACATACCTCAAACTTGGTGCGAGAATGAATGATCCATAATATGCGACAGCAGCTTCATACACCTCTGCAATCACCCAATGTTAACCCCATCGAGTATTTACGGGAGGAACTTAAACGGTGCGTTCTAAACATAATGTTTCTTAGAGAGAAGAATTAAAAAACAGAATACTGAACGAATGGGAAAACATGCCAGCAGAAGTTACCAGAAAGCTGGTTGCAAAAAGGGTACAGGAGATTATCAAGGCCAACGGCGGTCCCACTAAATATTAGTTTAAACGAAGTTGTCATTTTCCGTTAAACTCCGTCAAACTATTATTGTAATTGTTAAGTGTATGGAGACTTTTTTGACATTAATTTTGTTTACATTTTTATAACAATGATGTAACATCTAAATAAATTGTTCTGTAGTTGTTTTTAATACTAATCCTCGTTGGTTAAGTTTCAAATATTAATTTAAACATGTTTTCTCATAGTTCCAATTAATTAGTTAAACACAACAGAAAAATAGTATGGAAAGCAGGTGGTGTATGGAGATTTTTTGGACTGACTGTAGCTGAGCATCTTACTACTCATTAAAAAAATCTCGTGTACTTCCAAGCGGACACAGTAATTTATTTTAATATATGTTTTGAATGCTTTTGTTAACGTTGTTATTTTAAGGCTCATGAAATGACTCTAACTAAATAAGTTTTGAATTTAAAACCCTCAGTTACCATCAATTACTGATTAGCTACAGCAATCGACCAAAATATTTTCAAAATTATCTGTAACAGCTATAACTAACAAAATCTCTTATTGTTGTCTAGATCTTTATGACACCCCGCCTAAATTAAGACTTAGCTAATAGTTTTCTGGATATTAATTAAACAACTCTAAATGCATCTTTTGTTAAACTTACCAACTTAAAATAAGGCACGATTTCTTCTGATTTCTTTTCCGCATTTCTGGAAAATGAAGCAAGTATTTATTATTAACTTCAGTTTATTTAGATTTATCCAGTATATATAATGTTTATACTTTTGTTCAATATTAAAAAATAAGAAAAATTGAGGATGCTTCTAGGACGCTAGGCCGTATAGTCGAAATTTCTCTAAAGGCATATTGTAGGTGAGATGTCGCTCGGGCTGATACACAGCCTTGTTCTTGCTCTTCTCCCTATTTGAATATATATCTACAGTCAGAAGTAGAAGGATTGAAAGCCGACTCAGACGGAAAATGCTGACATTATGCTGTAATAATGGACAACTTAGTTCAGAAAAATTACTAATATAGATAGTGTCCTTCTCGTTTTCGAATGTCGCTCTAGGTGAATCGAAGGCGGTCTTCAACAAAAGTATACTTCGCCGGAACGGTACGAAGACGTTCGTAGATAGTAAGTGGGCACCTGTAGAGAATGCCGATCATGTGGTTGAGATCCCATATTAGACTATAAATCTTCTCTGACTAATATTACGTAGACTTTAAAGGAGAATCGGAAAAAGAATCTCTTTGGTCTACTTACCTCGTTGTAAGCCTCCCCAAAATATATCGTACCATACCAAGATCAATCTTGGCAAATACCACTTATTGATCGACACACTTATGTAACTCGTTTAAGGACAATATTAACAGGAAGTCAGTCATTACTAACTACAAGTCTGCCAACAGTTTGGAATAATGTTAGGCGGAGCTTATCGACTAAAGACGAGTTAAGCAAGTAAAGTTCTTGTGATTGGACAATGTCAAATTGAAGCGACTATCCCAACAAAGCCAAACCTTACAACAAATGACAAGAGCGCCTTAAAGGAATTTAATGGCAACGAGTCAATATTAGTTATTTCAGCAGACAAGAATAATCCAACAGTGGTCACGGACAAAAAGAATACATGGAGAAAATCAATGAACTACTAAGTCACAACACATATTTATATGATTATTCAAAACTACAAAAGTAGTAAAATCAAGAGGCCAATTACAAGCTTAATTATTGACTCTAGTTAAACTTTTGGAAAACAGAAATACCTCAAGTCAACTCAAAAGTCTCTCTATTTTATGGAGAAAAATGTACCACATGGTCCAGTCCTCAGTGTAATAGATTCTCCAATATACAAAATAGGTCAAGATCTTGCAAAGGTCTTAAATACTTTTGTAGATAAAAATCGATTAATTTATTAAAAACACCATTTTATTAGAAGATTAAAACTCCAGGTCGGAACCAGGAGATATCCCAGCCAGTTTTGACGTTGAATCACTATTAGTGCACAGTCTAGATACAGCAATATTACCTCGAAAAACTTATGCCCTTTTGTTTGTAAACAAAAGGGGAGACAAAAAAAAAACCAAACTCTTCTTAATGAAATTTCCAATAAATCTTCGTTAGTTTTAAGTCGCTCAAGGGCGTACATGACCTACAAACAGGCAAAAAACTGTTTTTTCTTTCATCTTATTGTGCAGTGGGAGTCAACGATAGGGTACAGTTCATTATCTCATTTGTTTCGGGAATGACGAAAAAATGTTAAATACAATAGTTTTAGGGAATGTTAAAGTGCACAGTTTAAAATTATTTTTGAGTATACAGAGTACTTTAAAAAAGTGTGGCCGATATAACATATGTTTTTTTTTAAATTCTGTGTAAAATTTTATAACTTTTTATTAATAATGTTATATACCTACACCTAGTAGTTTTCTAATATTTCAATTCTTTAAAGAAAAATACTAGTTTCCCTTTTTGTAAAAAATTGCCTGTAGCGCCATTGTTTCTGAAGGTGGAATACTCATAATTGGTACGAGCCTTCTATAGAGATGAAAAAAAAAATACATGTAAAGAAATTTGATGCTACAGGGTGTTCAAAATAAATTTATGCATTTCGACTATTTTAAACTCGAAAAAAATTTTTTTCTGATAGATTTTACAAAACCCTCCAACTCTTATTAAATATATCGTATACCTATTTCTAACAGTTTTCGATTTATTTGAAATTTTTCAATTTTTACCCTTGTTTGTAATACACTTACGATATAACATCATAGTTGCCATGACAAAATAAAAATGTAGGCATTGTCAAATTTTGACATGTCTATTAAGCAAGTAAAAATAGTTTAATTTGTTATAGCCAGTGACGTATAAAGGTAATAGTTATGGATTTTCGTAAAAAAATGAATTAATTGATATGGTTTATATATTGGGAGAGGCGGGAAAAAATTGTCTTTTGGCAGTAAGGCTTTACGAAGCGAAGTACCCTAATAGACGTATACCATTTAGAAAATCTTTTCAGTGCTTAATGGAATGGTTTGATAGTAGTGGTAGCGTTGAGTATACGAAACGGAAGGTAGTAAACTATAATGCTGCCTATGAGGAAAAAGAAATGGAGATTTTACTTCATGTTGACGCAGTCGTCAACTAGCTGACTTATCTGACACATCCCAATCTACGGTTAATCACACCACGAAAAAGTATCATCCCTTTCATATGAAACTACACTAAGAACTTCAAGACCGTGATTTTGAACGACGAGTACTTTTGTACCATGATGAATGGAGCAACGATCCAAATTTTTTATCCAAAATAATGTTTTCTGATGAAGCTACTTTTCGCAGTAATGGAGCAGTTAACACCCATAACATGCATTATTATTCTACAGTTAATCCATTTTGGGTCCGGGAAGTTCAAAACCAAAACCATTGGTCGCTTAAAGTATGGTGTAGAATATTAAATTTTCGAATTATTGGTCCATATTTTTTCCACGAACCGCTTAACGGGCCTAGATCTCTAAATTTTTTGCAAAACGAATTACTCCAGCTTCTTGAAGGAGTTGATAACTTTAAAAAGGAACAAATGTGAATTCAACTAGACGGAGTTCCTGCTCATTACCATCGGGAAGTTCGGGAATTTTTAAACGATCGTTACCTACAAAAATGAATCGGTAGGGATGAATTCATTCAGTGGCCCCCTCGATCATGTGACTTAACACCTATAAACTTCTTTTTGTGGGGCTACATTAAAGATCGTGTTTATGTGAATCCCCCTACAACACCAGTAGATATGGAAAATAGGATACGGGATGCGTGCAGGACAATAACGCCCTTTATGCTAAGGAAAGTGAAGGAAAATATAGTAAAACGACTAAACATGTGTATTCAAGTAGACAGGCATATTTATGAACATTTATTACGTCATAATAATTAATCCTTAGATAAGTTAACCTACATTAAAATTATTATTAACTATTTGTTTATGTTTTCACAATAGCCTAGGAGTATTAAAAACAAGGGTAAAAATTGAAAATCAAAATAAATCGAAACTATTAGAAATAGGTATATAATATACTTAATAAAAGTTGGAAGGTTTCGTAAAATCTATCGGAAAAAATAATAATAATATAGTCGAAATGCATAAATTTGTTTTGAACACCCTGTCGCATCTAACTCAAATTTCTTTAAATATAACTTTTTTTATCTCTATAGAACGCTCGAACCAATTATGAGTATTGCACCTTCAGAAACTATGGCGCTACTGGCAATTTTTTATAAAACTAGTATTTTTTTTAAAAAATCGAAATATTAGAAAAACTACTTGGTTTAGGTATATAACATTATTAATAAAAAAGTTTTACGCAGAATTTAAAAATAAATTAGAAAATAGGATGTTCCATTTAAAAAAACATGTTATATCGGCCACACTTTTTTGAAGGACCCTGTATATTCAAAAATAATTTTAAACTGTGGATCTTAACATCCCCTAAAATTATTGTATTTAAAATTTTTTCATCATTCCCGAAACAAATGAGATGATAAACTTTACTCTATCGTTGACTTCACCTTGTACAGCTCGACTAAGTGAACTGATCGGTTTGAAACTTTCAGAAAATATGTTTTTTATTATACCAAAAATACCCTGAAATTTTGATACAAGAATAATGAACCCAGTGGACACAATTAAATGTGTTATTTAAAGTTTGAATTGCCCGCCATTTTATGCCATTTGATCCAAAATGGATATTTTTTTCAAAATTTAGGTCTTGGCGCCAGTTTTCCGATGCCTTAAAAAAAATTTTTTTTGGGGTCATTTTAACCGTTTTTTTTACATTTGTTTATTAATCAAATAACAACGGTCATTTAAAAAAAAAACTGAAAATTTTCTATCACATCTGGAAGAGAATCGCAACACCTTTATTTTTTTAAAAAAAACGTTAACGTGAAAATGACTGAAAAAACGCATTTGTTGTTATTTGATTAATAAACATATGTTTTTTACAAGGTTAAAATGACACCAAAACAATTTTTTAATGACATCGGTAAGCTGGCGTCAAGACCTAAATTTTGAAAAATAAACGATTTATTTTGGACCAAATGGCATAAAATGGCGGGCAATTCAAATTTTAAATAACAGATTCAATTGTAGCCACTGGGTTCAATATTTTTGAACCAAAATTTCGGGGTATTTTTGCTATAACAAAAGGATATTTTCTGAAAATTTCAAGCTGATCGGTTCACATAGTCAGACCTGTACAATAAGATGAAAAAGGAACAATATTTTGTCGGTTTTTTCAATTTTGTAGGTTATGTACACATTATAGTGACTTAAAATAACGAGGATTTGTTGAAAATTTCATTACGAAGAGTTTGGTTTTTTTTGTCTCGATCCGACATATGTATATAATCGGAGTTATTTGCATTTTAAGCTCAAAAACGCGTTTTGAAAACTTCAATTGTTTATAAACAAAAGAACACAAGTTTTTCGAGGTCCGAAACTCAGGACAATACTCCTGGTGATACGCCAGAGAGAATAAAATCAAAATATTGCTGTGTCAAAACTGTGCAATTTCAAATGTTTTTTTACTGCACTAAAGGAACTCGTCAAAAATAAGCAATCAAGCAGCGAACATGAGTACATTACCTTATATATTATATTGTCAATTTTTACTTCCATGAAAATGGAAGTATGGCGATAGTTTTTGTTTTCTTGAGTTTTGTAGACTAGCTTCACTCGCCTCCAAAGAACGTCTTATTTGCTTAGATAGTTGGTACTATGAGATTCGATGACCCGCAATGAAGCCCATTGAATATCACAGAATGCGATTTCAGTTAATAGTCCAGTAGACAGGGGACAAAAAGTGGTCATTTCAGGAAAAAATATAGAGGTTCTTCCTCAACCGTTCTTTATATTTTTTTGTGGTGTTGAATCCGATTCATTACCTCGTAAATGTTATGTGTCTTGAGTAAAATGCAATGCAAAAAACGATCAGAAAAAGCCCCTTTTTCAGTGTTGCGCTTATAATTTGAAAACTGTGTCCCTTTCGAGAAGGTATGAAAATAAACTACATTAAATTTTCTACAAATTATATTCTATAGATTTTTTTTTGTCAGACAAATGATTTAGCCGCTAAAGAGTTTTGAAATGTAGTGAAATTTCGAACATAAGTAGATTAATAATTTTACTAAATATCAACTAATGAAATTTTTTTAAATAAGGATATCATGGGGGTGTGTTCTTGGCTTAGTCTTATGTGTGAAATTTACTAAATTTTAAAGTGCCCTTGCAGCTAAACCTGACAAAAAACCTATAAAACATGATTTGGTGGAAATTTATGTAAATATGTTACTTGTAGTTTATTTTTGTATGGAAATGCTTTTTATCGAAAAGTGCATAGTTTTGAAGTTATAGGTGGAAAATTGAAAAAAGAGCATTTTTTTTCGCCGTTTTTTGCATTTTACCTAAAACTCACAATAGTTACGAGGTAGCAAAGTTGAAATTCTGATTCAGCACCTCAAAAAATAAAATACACTATTATATTCTTTTCCTGAAATGACCACTTTTGTCCCCTGTTTACTGGACTATCAATTGAAAGTATTCGGTGGCGTCCTATACAGGAAATCAAACCTCGTAGTACCTTCTATCTAAGCAAACAAGAGGTTCTTTGGAGGCGAGTGGAGCTAGTCTTCAAAACTCAAGGAGAACAAAAACTATCACCATACTTACATTTTTATGGAAGTAAAAAATCGGTAATATAATCTAAAAGGTTATGTACTTATGTTTGCTGCATGATTGCGTAATTCTGACAAGTTCTTTGACGAATAAAAACCACTGAAAAACGTTATAAGCAATTTAGAGGTCACTGTCACTAAGTAACATTTTCATACAAAAATTGTGTATAAGCAGTGATCGGGTTCGGGCCACTTTGTGGGCCGTTTTTCTTCTTCTGTGAATGTTATTGGAAAAAAGCTTGTCAAGGTAGGAAAATTTGGGATTTAAACTACAATAAAAATTAAGAATAATAATTTTGAAAAGTGTTTTGAAATTTAGGGTTTTTTCCACTTATATCCCACCGTGCGTCGGGTTCTGCGTCAACTTTTTAAAGAAAACTGTTGTATGGGTTTTTGTAGAGTTAAAATCTACTGGGTTACTGTCATCCTCAAAATAGAATCTCGTTCAAGTGTTTGAAAAGTTGAACAAGTTCCTGTTGATGAAATTAAATTAAAAAACGTGTAAGAAAAGTGCACCAAAGTTAAAAGAAGTACGGAAATTATTTTCGAAAAATATTTATTCACAAACAGTGAGAAATTGTTTACACCGGGCCGGCTGTAAAAGGGTGTGCAGCCAGGAAGAAGCCGTTAATTTCTTTTGCTAGGGAATACGTTACTAAACCTCCTGAATTTTGAGAATCCATAATTTTTAGTGAAATGTGGAAAAAGAAGAATACCGTATTCGATATTAAAACATTTTTCCACAGTGAGACAGGGGAGACGCAGTGTTCTACTTTGGGGATGAACTTACTTTATTACAGAATAGTACTCTCTCTTGTAGTGGCGGGTAGGTGTAAACACATGACTTATTGTCCTTCTAGCTTATTCAGTGTTCTAATTTCGAAGAGTAAAGTTGCCTAAATGCATCGTACAATCGTAGGTAAAACGTCGAATAATTATTCCAATTTTACATGGTCCAATCCCAAAAACCACGAGTTCTCACCTAATTTAAGTAGTGAAAGCTGCCGTTCCGTTCCGTTAAAGACAAGTTGATCGTACAAGGATTCAATAATATTATCGTTTCCTACCAAGTAAAAAAAAATAAAAACACTGTTTACTTACACTACCGTCAGAAAGTATTTGCCCACCTAGTTATTTCAGTCCTAAGACAACAAAAACCCAGATAATATTTTTTTTTAAAATTTTAGTGAATTATTATTTATTTTCACATTATTTACAGTCTAGAAAATCAGGAAAATATTCATGATTTTCCATGATTTTTCTCATCTGTGTGTCCTCCCTTGTTTTTAATTACCGCTTTACAGAGTTTCGGCATTCTGCCCAGTAGTTTCTTCAGAGTTTTTGCGGTTATTTTTATGTTCTCGGGCCCATTCTAATCGTTTGCGTTTATTAACTTGCCTAAGAAGTAGTTTCCTCACTGCAACTCTCCCGTGTAGTCACCACCTTCTGCTAACCTGTTCTTCACGGTTGTCACGCTGATGGGGATGGGCCGCTCCAAATTTACTTGAGCCGTGATTTCTGGTGCGGTTAGGTGGCGATTACGTCTGCTGGACATTGTTATAACTCTGTCTTCAGCGGGAGTCGTTTTTCGAGGCCTTCCTGAGCGTTTTGAGAATTCCATGTACCGCAGAAAATTTGTTTACGATGTAGTCCGCCGTTCTCCTTGGCATCCGCATATCACTTGCGATTTGTCGACTCGAGTGACCATTTTGATGTCTTGCAATTATCAGAGCCCGATTTTCAACGGAAACTTCTTTCGTTTTTGGCATTTTTACAAAACAATTGAGCCTGTATCAATGACAAAGTACTGTTTGCGAATGGTTAATTTCCAAAAGGGCAATGGTATTTATAGCATAATTTTTGTCATAAAATGTTACTAGGAATTTCCAGAATCCCTAGAAACTTGAAATGAGTTCTTACTTCAACTGGAATTCTCAGAAATCGCCTCAAAACGTTTATCATGCAAAACTTGGAAATTTGTTCTAATTGGTTTTTAATTTGTGATTTCACCAAAAAGGCTTATCTAAACAACTTTATGATGGACACTTGTTAAGAACAATTAAATTTACCTAATATAATAAAAGAGTTTAATTAGGTATTAAACTGTGGCAATTACATTAAAATTTCTAGGTGGGCAAATACTTTCTGACGGTACTGTAGCAGAGTACAGATGTAGCTTCAATATATATATATATATATATATATATATATATATATATATATATATATATATATATATATATATATATATATATATATATATATATATATATATATATATATATATATATCGTTTTATACGTCTTTCTTAGGGTTCTTGGAATCAAGAAATCTGAAATTTCGGTTATGTTCTCCCTATTTACGATTTTATAAGAAATGGTATATAGAGGGAAATGTCAGGCGTCAATTGTTAATATCTCTGAAGTCCTCGTTCAAGTGTTTAAAAAATTGAGAAGAAATTACCTGGTCATCGAGTGGGGTGTGAAAATTTATGAAAATACGAGTACAAAAATTTATATGATGTAATACTTGCGCACACTTTTCTTTGCATTATTTAAAAAAAATGGCCAAAAAACTGGCCTACCCACCCTCGAAAAGTAATGGTCAAAAAATTTTGAAAAAATTCTGAAATAGTGTCCATAAAATGTAGGTCGAAAATTATCACAAATGCATTACATTTGATAATTCATCGGTCATAAAAACAAAAAATTGTTTGACCTCTAAAATGATGAAAGTTTATGTCGTCGAGAGTTATGAGGACTGATAGCTACTGCTTTAAGCATTCGGGACCGAGATACTTTATGTTTCCGTAACAAAATATTTTATTTTAAAAGCAATCACGGTACGGAACACCAACTGTAACTTACAACAATATCTTCCATAAAGTATCTATCGTTTAAAATTTTCCATATGGTACCGTTTTGATTAAGTTATTATTTCTAGTGAGAAAGTCAAATTCAGTACTTATTTTATAATTATGTGTTTGCAAAGAAAATACTGAGTTGAGGTTTATTAATAAAAGATGTTTGACCGGTACCACCTTAACTTACAGGGTTTTTCAATCTCAATTCAAATTGAAATTTGTGGAACTTTAGAGTCAACCTGCACACATTATGTCTTCTAAATATTTTAGTTTCATACTATCATTGCACCGAGAGGATCTGATAAATTAGGACTAATTTTTTATATAATAATTAAGAATGTCTCAAACATTTTCAAAGTAAAAAATACTTACTCTTCTGTGTCTTTACTTTCTGTATCCTTTAAGCCCATTTTTAACACAATTCAGACACTTTCGTGAATGGGATGTTAAGAAATCTCTTTGATAGTATTGTAGTTTAGGTTAGTTCTCATTGAGCAGCTGAGACAGATTATTTTTATTAATTAAAACAAACTGCGTTATGTTATATGTAAATCACAATCGCAAGCCTGTTACTGCTTACTCATATTAAATACTGTATGCCATATGTATCGTTTCTTTAATTGATTAAGAAGATCGAACTTTTACACTTATTACTGCATGCATGAGCGTAGTTGAAAAAAAAGATATAGTATCGTAAAGTGGCAGGAATTTATAAAATAATTCCTATTTTCAGTTTTGATGCTCGGTACTTGTTTATTTCAAATATTTAAAATATTATTATTACATAGTTTAAACACTGACAGGAACAAAATATCTTTGATTTTTTTAAAGTTTGCCCTTAATAAAAAATAATAGTCCTGTCTTTTATAAGATTATTAGCGACTACCATGTGGCATTCATAAACCAAGATCAATAGGAAGTCTGCTAACCTGTCATGTATCTTTGGTTGACCTCGAGATATCCAAGTCATTCGACTATGTTCGGCATAAGGGATTGTTGGCTTAGATACCATTACTATTATTATGATACGTCCAAAAGGTTTTGTTCATGGCTCTCTAGTTTCTTCAGATATGTTCTTTGCATGTGGCAATTGATGAATTTCTTGCTAACAATGTCATTATTAACGCTGGTATATCCCAGGACTTCATATTTCCTCTTCTCTTCTTTTTATTGACGCTCTATCACAAAGCTAATTAATTGTCGATGATAACATGGTTCCTAATGCATCTATTGCATACCCTGCAACTGCTGACTAAGACATAGTACATTTTTTCTTCTTAGTTAACACATCTGTCAAAGGTTTGTTTGCATATCCTCTCTAGGTGAACTTGTAAAGGGCCCTCAGGTTTCAGACGTTGTCCTTATCCATTTTTCTCTCACTTGTACACAACTTTGCGCGGGCACGACGAGACGCATGTTTATACCCTTCCTATTCTTTCGCCTTCTATTATTAGTTCCTGGCCGTTATCTTCAGTCTCGTTATTCAAATATTTGGTTTTGATCAAGTTTATTTTTAGACCTATTTCTCGAAACTTGTAATTTAATTCCATCAGTATTTCTTGTAATTCTTCTTTTGTGTTAGCGATCAGGGTAACATCATCTGCGAACCAGAAGCGATTTAATCGTTTACCATCCGTTAGTATTCCTTTATCTTCCCACTTCAGTGATTTGAAGGTATCTTCTGGAGTTAATGATATTCAGTTGCCTTGTCTAATTGTTATTGCTATCCACAAAATGAATACAAGGTATATTCATTTGCTTTTTCCACTAGTAATCTAATTGTTTAACGATCTCAGTCTAAATGTCGCTTGTTAACGTGGTTGATAACTGTCTAATTTGTTCATTAATCTATATGTTATTATTCTGGTGAGGACTTTGTATAGTACCGATAACAGGCTGATGAGTCTGTAATTCTGCAATTTAATTTATTTCCCTTTTTAAAAATAAGCACTATCAAGGCATTTAACCAGGGTGTTGGTATTGTACTGTCTATATAAGGCACCTACTCAGTATATATCACCACTACAACCAAACACTTTATTTTTGCACTCGACGCGCGTTTCGCTAACCATGTTAGCTTCATCAGGAGCGATGATTGACTCAGTCAATCATCGCTCCTGATGAAGCTAACATGGTTAGCGAAACGCGCGTCGAGTGCAAAAATAAAGTGTTTGGTGTAGTGGTGATATATACTGAGTAGTATCATTGTGCCAAAGATACCACATTCCCAACTTAGTATAAGGCACCTGTTCAAGAGCGCTTGAAGATATTGTATTAGCGATACCCCCTCATACCTTATCATTTCATCATTTAGTTATTGCATCGTACCCTGGTTCTTTATTGTTGTACATATGTTATATGGCGTTCATTATTTCATCCGTCGTTATATCGGGAATTTCTTCAGATCCCACATTTCTTACTATCACTCTATTTCCTTCCTCTTTCCTGGGCGGTGGCGATTTTTTCGTGTTTGATAATATTTTTCTGTAGCTTCCTTTATCTCCTGGATTTGTATAATCTGGTGGTTATAGTTATTTATAAGTTTTATTATTTGATGTCTCCCTTCATTCATTTGCTTGTTTAGGTGTTTCAAACTTTTTCCCTCTTTCACAGTTTCTTCTGTTTTCGAGTTTATGTACTGTCTGACGTCTTCTCTAACCTTTTTCTTTTTTTTTGTCTATTTTTGCCCATTCTAATCTACCATTTGTAGGATCGTTTCTTAATAGTCTTCTTTATTTCATTAGATTTTGAGTCTCTTTACTTAATTTTCGTGTATTTTCTTTTTTCGATGTTGTTATTTGGCTCGTCTCGTAACTTGGTTATTTATGTGTTTAGTTCATCAAGTTATGTTTGGTAGTTTATGTGTTCTATATAATTTTCCAACAGTTGTCGATATTCATCTGTGTTTTGTTTTATTATTTCTGTTAGTGTCTTTATCTTTGTATGCCTTATCACTCTACGTCTCAGATTTATTCTTATTTTTCCTCTGAGCATCCGATGGTCACTGCCAAAGCTTATCGTATTCAGGACTGTCGTGTCGATTACAATATTCTTGTCATTTGATAAAACATAATTAATTTCGTTTCTTGTTATCCCATCTGGGCTTTTCCATATTCATCGTCTATGTTCTGGCTGGAAAAATGTGTTCATAAACAGTTATTTTCGTTGACAAAATTTGATAACATTCCTCCTTTGCTGTTCTACTCATTTGTGCTCGCTGGTTTTTCTATTTTAGCACTGACGTTGCCGATTATTATGATATATCTTGTCTTGACGTGTTTATATCTTTGTAGAACTGATAACCATATTCACAAAAAATCAGCTTCTTAGTCTACATTTTGCGCACGTAGATTTAAAATTGCGATCGGTATACGTTTCTGGGAAAATTCTACTTTCTAAAAGAAATATTTCTAATTCAAAAACTAATTATACGTATTTTTAGTGTTTCTAAAATAACTTCTTGTAGAACGTTGTTCAAAAATTTTTAAAATTTTAACTGTCTCTCTCTCTCTCAATATATATATATATATATATATATATATATATATATATATATATATATATATATATATATATATATATATATATATATATGTATATATATTATATATATATATATATATATATATATATATATATATATATATATATATATATATATATATGTATATATATATATATATATATATATATATATATATATATATATATATGTATATGTATATATATATATATATATATATATATATATATATATATATATATATATATATGATATATTAAAATTCCAGGTTTCAATCCGTTCGTCTAACGTCTAAAAATAAATTTGCACGACTTTTCGCCAAAATCTCATCTAAGGGCCTTTCGACAGAGACCCTCAAAAATTCACCACTCAAACCGAAACTCTGGAAACAATATATTGAAGGCATCTTAATAATTTGGCCCCATGGACGAAAAAAATCAGACAACTTCTTGACGTATTTAAACAGAATCCACCACCGGATACAGTTCACCTTGGAAGTAGAAGAAAAAACCTCCCTTCCTTGATGTACTCATAACTCGGAAAAACAACAGTCAACTTCAATACTCAGTCTACCGGAAACTCACCCATACCAACAGATATTTAAACGGTGGCTCACACCACCATCCATTCCAAATCCAGTAGGTAGCCAACACTCTGGTATCGAGATAATACCTCACCAAAGCAGATACGAGACAGCAAGAAATTTCACAAATCACTAGGGCCCTTAAGTCAAACGTATATCAAAATCAGTCCATACAGAAAGAATTTGCAAGGAAGCGCCATCTATAGACAAAGACAGAAGAACGGGATCTCAACCAAAATAGAGAGAGGATTGAAAGAGTCCTAAGAACACACACAACATAGGCATAACATACAAACTACAACACACTCTGGCAGACATTCTGGGGACCCCAAGGACAAGAGAAAACAGGAAAACCATGGAGTTTACAGCATCCCATGCGAAGATTGTCACAAATTGTACATAGAGCAAACAAACAGAAGAATCTCTACTCAGATCCAGGAACATAAAATAAGTATCAAAAACAAAAAAATAACTTTAACTCTTTTTCAGCACCATCAAGATAGTGGTCACAACATCAATTTTTAGGGGAACTAAACAAATAGCTGCTATTTCATATTATAAAACACACATAGTCAGAGAAGCCTTGAAAATCGAAAAGAATGGAGAGCTAAATAAACGGGATGATGCACTTAATATCTCCAATACATGGAAAAGTGTACTAGTCAAACCAAGAAATAACCAAAACATCGAGAGCGCAACAGTCAGCATTGCGCCAGAACCCGTAATTACCACTGATACGGGCACCCAGCCGACAAACACCGATACTCGGATGAATACTCCCGATCCCCACACCTGTAATCTGCGTAGACCCCAACCTACAAAAGTCGGCGACCGCACTTCGGTTTCTTAGTTAGCTTTGAGCAGCAGCCGCAGTAATATCACAGTATCAAATAGCCGCAGTAGCAAGAGCACTTGAAAATGCCAAATGAGATTTTGGCGGAACGTCGTGCAAATTGATCGTTAGACGAACGGATTGAAACCCAGAATTTTATTGTATTACATTCCACCATCCGTGAAAACCTCTATTATAACATTTCTTACCTCTACCGGGAGAAGACTTTAAAAATAGTAAAACCCTTTGAGAAACTTCGTTCCAGAGTATCGACACTTCTTCTACGAGAACAAATCCGGGAAGAAAGAGAAAGAAACCTTCTACCTACACCTACAACTGAGCAATCATATACATCCTCTACTATGGTTTGGTATTGACAAACTTTCATTCTGGCGGGCAGAATCAAATTCCAACTTTAATACCGAAAAACTAAAAAAGAAGCTAGAAAACATCAGAGGAAAGAATACGCGACACACTGTACGAAGAATCAGTACTAAGCAAAGGTTTCAATTACGCCGTAACACCAAAATTAATCCCAGTTAAAGATATAATCTCAAATATAAACGTTGCCATGCGCGAAGAAAATGCTGAAAGAATAAGACAAGATATCATTCAAATCCTGAGAACAAGCAGACCTCCTAAGTCAAACCTCAAATTTGAAGAATGGAAAGCTCTTCAAGCGCTCAAGGAAAACAAAAACATCAGCATATTATCAGCAGACAAGGGCAATGCCACAGTGGTCCTAAATACCCTACAACACATTTGGAAAAAACTACAAAGGCCAAAATAAAAGCTGCAAACTTGGGACCAGAGGTTGAAAAACTTCTAATTCCAAGAGAGAAATCAAGCCGATGCCCAAAGTTGTATGGCCTACCAAAGATACACAAGCTCAACGTCCCACTAAGACCCATTATTAGCGCGGTAGCCTCACCTACACAAAACTAAGAAAAACATCTGTCAAAGACCACACAACCAACCGTTGAAAGTGCTGATTCATATATCAAAAACTTCGTTTACCTCACGAACATAATCAGAGACATTCAACTAGAGGAAAATGACATTCTGGCAAGTCTAGATGTGGTTTCACTTTATCCCAGTATTCCAGTGGATGAAGCACTAGACAAAATAGCAATGAATGAGGATTTTCCAGCTCATGTTGTAGAACTATCGGAACACTGTCTAAAAAATATCTGTTTTGTCTTCAACAGTCAGATATACAAACAAACAGATGGAGCGCCCGTGGGATCTTCCTTTTCACCAGTACGATAATAGTGAATCAAGTCGGAAAAAAGTTTACCCCTAGCGCGTTCTCTTGCAATACACTGCCTAAAGCATTTAATATGGAACAATATCATGTAACAAAGAATACAATATATATAAAAAGTAACGTCTCTCTGTCTGTCTGTCCATTAGTGCGCTTATCATTCGAGAACCACTTATCCGATTTAGGTGTTTTTTTTTTAAATCTTAACTTAATATTTATCAAAAAAATTTATAATATTTATAAAACGCAACGTCTCTCTGTGTGTCTGTCGGTTAGTGCGCTTAGCACTCAATAACCACTTATCCGATTTACGTGTTTTTTTATAAAATACATATGTTCTGTGTTACGTTAGGTACGAGGCTGGTTTGAAAAGTCCGTGCAAAAATAAAAACTACTTATGTGTTTGGGGTAAACCTTTTTTATTTTTCGACATAATCTCCTTTTAGGCTTATACATTTCGTCCAACGATGTTCTAGTTTGTTGATCCCTTCCGAATAATAGGATTTGTCCAAGTCTGCAAAATATCCATTAGTGTCTGCAATTACCTCCTCGTTTGAATAAAATCTTTGACCCGCCAGCCATTTCTTCAAATTGGAGAACAAATAGTTGTCAAGTCTGGAGAATAGGGGGGATATGAAACGAGTTGGAATCCTATTTCCATTAATTTTGCGACCACAACTGCTGAGGTGTGTGCTGGTGCGTTGTCGTGATGGAAAAGGACTTTCTTGTGGGCCAATCGCGGGTGTTTTTCTTGCAGCTCGGTTTTCAAACGGTCCAATAACGATGAATAATATTCACCTGTAATAGTTTTACCCTTTTCCAGATAGTCGATGAGGATTATCCCTTGCGAATCCCAAAAGACAGTCGCCATAACCTTTCCGGCCGAAGGAACAGTCTTCGCCTTTTTTGGTGCAGATTCCCCCTTGGTAACCCATTGTTTAGATTGTTGTTTGGTCTCAGGAGTATAGTAATGTATCCATGTTTCATCCACAGTGACGAAACGACGCTTAAAGTCCTCCGGATTCTTCTGGAACAGCTGCAAACCATCCTTGCAACACTTCACACGATTCCGTTTTTGGTCAAGCATGAGCAATCGCGGCACCCATCTTGCGGATAGCTTTCTCATGTCCAAATGTTTATGCAAAATATTATGTACCCGTTCAGTCGAGATGCCCACAGCACTAGCAATCTCACGCACCTTAACTCTTCTGTTATCCATCACCATATCATGGATTTGATCAATGATTTCTGGAGTCGTAACCTCCACAGGCCGTCCAGAACGTTCAGCGTCACTTGTGCCCATATGGCCAGTCCGAAAATTTTGAAACCACTTATAAACTGTTCTAATCGAAGGTGCAGAGTCACCATAATGTTTATCAAGCTTCTCTTTAGTCTCCTGAGGCGTTTTGCCTTTCATAAAGTAATGTTTAATCACCACACGAAATTCTTTTTCGTCCATTTCTTGAAAATCACTCGACTTCCTTGATTCACACGAATGCCAAACACAAAGAAATAGACTAATATGGCTGAAACTTGGTGTGCGTTCATTCAAGAGATGCTACTAACTAAACATGACCTCGATACGCGCCGGTGGTGCCATCTCTCGGACTTTGCACGGACTTTTCAAACCAGCTTCGTAACATAAGGAATAAGCGCGCCATTATAGATAATAATTGTATACTTATGAAATATAAAATAGTAAATTAGCTTGCTGTGAGAAAAAACGCTTCTCCATTTACCAAAATAAATACAGCGCAACACAAAATGAAAGAATTCAGTACCGATAAGCAGCAGGAAAAAGCTATTCTTGTTTAAAAATCAAGCTTTTAGATCAGTATTCAGCATCTGGAAAAGGATGTTTATTTTAATATAAACATGTAAGTATACATGAACTTAAGGTGTAAAGCCACTCCAGGTCCCAGGAAAAAAGGCTAATTTCGGAAATTTTTTTCGAGGATAATTACAGCAATCGAAAATTTATTTGAATTATTTTATTAAACAAATATTTAAGTGCAATTTTTTTATCTTTTTAATTCAGAATAATCGTTTGAGAATCCAAGACGACAAGGCACTTTTTATGCGAGGCATGAAACGGACGAAATAATTGCTCCCGTAGATTTCAACTTAGAACAAAAAACCAAAAAATGTTCATTAATATATGTCAAAAACTAATGGATAACGTACGGATTTTGCAATAAGTAATAAAGTTCCTTTTTTATAAACACTTTTTCGCGAAATTTTTAGGTGAAAAATGAACATTTTTTTTCAAATGTAGACCATTTTTCGAAAATACGATATTTTCAAATTTCCGTAAATTTTTAACATATATTAATGAAAACTTTTTAGTTTTTTATTCTGGGTTGAAAGGTGCCTCATCGTCTTGAATTCTGAAGCGGCCATTTTAAATTAAAAAGATAAAAAAAAAATGTTTTGTATACTTAAGTATTTGTTTAATAAAGTGCTTCAAATAAATTTTTGACCGCCTTTATTATACTCTTGAAAAAAATTCCCGAAATTAGCCTTTTTTCTGGGACCTGGAATGGCCCCACCCCTTAAGTAGTTATTGTTACGTGTTAGGTTAAATACGGGCGGGGTATTGATACAAAGGGCGTTTCTTTAAGAAAAACCACAGAATACCAAAGGAGGAGCTATTTATAGAGGAGGCGTCGCTCGACACAGAAGCATCAATCTCCTTGTCGAAACAAAAGACCCTTTTGTTCTAGAACTTTAAATGTTAGAGCCCTCACAACACAGAAAATTAACAATCGATGCCTAGAGTAGATATTATATGAAAAGGACTCCTACCTATAATGAAATTTAAAAATTTACACTCAGTTTAAAAATTGATTACCAGGAGATGAACATTTTTCATAAAAGAGAACCCCCATAAGAAAAGTTTGTTACTTCTAAGGTGCATATTTTCTACATCCATAGGGGCTTCTATCCCTCTGGCCCACACCAGAGATTAAACAGAACATTGTTGTTCCACAAGTTTGCAGTTGGTATGCTACTCGCGCTTCTTGCCCATTGTTGATATTAGGCGAAAATTCGTGTATTTTCCAGACACAAAAAGGGCACATACAAATAATATAGAACTTTTTAAACCCTACGAGGGTCAATATTCTGTATGGTTAATTTTAATAATCATTACAATAAATAATTTTAAATACCTATAAAGCTACACGATATGCTATATATTAAATAAACTGATAGGAAATATTTAAATACTTCATAAAAAAATAGTTTCATTATATTCCATTAAACTACGACAATAAATGATATGCGCCCTTGAACTAATAAAACTGAAATATAAATATAGTAAATATTTAGTTTAATTTTGACTTTAATGCAAGATTAATCTTATCTTTAAAATTTATACAACCGATTTTGCATCAGCAAAATTGTATTAACTATCACTGCCAGTAGCGTAGTCAGGATTTTGAGTTTCCCAATGAATTGATTCTAATATATGAGACTCACATCAAACATTTTTTATGTGCATGAACCTTTTTCGGAAGATCAGTGAATTCCACGTATCTCACTTACGATCTCTCTAAAGTTAAAGAGCTGATTTTAACTTTATTTTCATATAGGGGATCGACCCGAAGTAACAAGGTACTAAACCAGGCGAATAAGGGAGGAGGACGAATTCTTCGCCAAAAACTGTTGCGTACCGAACTAACTACACTGCGAGTGCCATTAAAGAGAGAAGCAAGGAGAGAGCAGATTGCTAACGCGTATGCACGCTTGCAAACGCTCACGCCTCTTATATACATTATATAATTTCGGGGAACTCGCACAGAATTAATATGTTCTTATATAACGCATGTGCAGTTCGTTCGAAGTTTCAAGCTAGGGTGCAAGAGAGAAACGATCGCGCCATGTGTGCGGAAAAAGCGATTCACGTTGTTCTTGAATCGCTGTACTCGGTGGGAAACACAGCGCTGGGCAAATTATTCTCCATATAAAAGACTGCTTGAAAAGCGCTGTACGCGGAGTAACAAGCTGAACCTCATACAGACGTGAAGCACCAGCGCGACGTGTATTTCTAACATGCACCGCTTTGGAAGGAATTAAACGGGCTACATCCTTCGAACATATATCATATATATATATATATATATATATATATATATATATATATATATATATATATATATATATATATATATATATATATATATATATATATATATATATATATATACATATATATATATATATATATATATATATATATATATATATATATATATATATATATATATAAACAAAAAGAATGGAGCGCTTTGTTAGAAAAGAGATATATACAAGTGAAAAACTTGAGAGAAAAGCATTTTCAGAAAAAATGTTGCAGACAGAAGTTTTGGCATTCTCTCCCAGAAATTGAATAGGCATATCATATTTTGGGCCCAACGCTTTGTTGAAACCCTATAAGCTCACTTTCGTTACTATATTGGGTTTACTGTGTCTGTACTCTACTAACGACGACACATTTCTCTCTCAATCTACTACTATATAGAAGTACTGCAAATACAACTGTCAGTCGGTGCATTGACGTGATGCAGTAGGAAACTGTTCTCACTCCAAAGCTTTAACTATTTTCTTCGAATATCTTCGCGAAAGCAACTCAGAAGGTCGCAATAGAATGTCGAATTTAATGTGTGCCCCTACGGGACAAATTCTGAATGAATGATTCATTTCACATCGACCAAAAAACAATGAGCATGCTCTTCATATTGCTTTTCATTTACCGATATTACACGGGTCACCGCGAAGATCGTTGCTTTTTTCCTGGATCGTGGCTATACGTTCAGCTTTCATCGCCGGCGATGACTTCCGACAATAATGTTTCCGAAGGAAGTTCTTCCAATTCAGTGCCAACATCAATGTGTTGCTGCTTTTGATCACTTGTCAACAGGAGTAGAATAAACCTAGCCTCAATTCGATGCATGCCTAATTCTTCCGTTAAAATTAGCTGATATGTTCCATAACCAAAAGAAAGTTCGTTTGAGATGCTCAGAACTGTTCCATAACGGTCTTCACGAACAATTTGTTAAATTTGGGTGATGACTCCAGGTGTGGTTGAATTTGAAAGTCTTTTGGAACGCTCGTCATCTCCCACTGACATTTGGCCGGCCTTAAATCGCGAAAAGTATTCGCAGATTTACGTACGGCTCAGGGATTCGTCCCAAAATGTTTTCCGAATTATTTTATGTTTCAGGACTTTTCCAGAGAATTTCACACACACGCGCTATTCTTTTTTCGTATCCATTATAAAAATCGCAGAGAGTCAGAATTAGATTTTTACATAAACGTGAATACAGAACCAACAGTATGAGGTAACAAGTTGAATTTATCACATAGCTTTGTTAACTACAGCCATCTGACGGCACAACTCGATGCTAGTTCGCGTTCTTTCTATATAGCGATACATATATATATATATATATATATATATATATATATTATATATATATATATATATATATATTATATTATATTATATATATATATATATATATATATATATATATATATATATATATATATATATATATATATATATATATATATATATATATATATATATATATATATATATATATATATATATATATATATATATATATATATATATATATATATATATATATATATATATATATATATATATATATATATATATACATATATATATATATATATATATATATATATATATATATATATATGTATATATGTATATATATATATATATATATATATATATATATATATATATATATATATATATATACGAGGCTGGTTTGAAAAGTCCGTGCAAAGTCCGAGAGATCGCACCACCGGCGCGCGTATCGAGATCATGTTTAGTTAGTAGCATCTCTTGAATGAACGCACACCAAGTTTCAGCCATATTGGTCTATTTCTTTGCGTTTGGCATTCGTGTGAATCAAGGAAGTCGAGCGATTTTCAAGAAATGGACGAAAAAGAATTTCGTGTGGTGATTAAACATTACTTTATGAAAGGCAAAACGCCTCAGGAGACTAAAGAGAAGCTTGATAAACATTATGGTGACTCTGCACCTTCGATTAGAACAGTTTATAAGTGGTTTCAAAATTTTCGGACTGGCCATATGGGCACAAGTGACGGTGAACGTTCTGGACGGCCTGTGGAGGTTACGACTCCAGAAATCATTGATCAAATCCATGATATGGTGATGAATGACAGAAGAGTTAAGGTGCGTGAGATTGCTAGTGCTGTGGGCATCTCGACTGAACGGGTACATAATATTTTGCATAAACATTTGGACATGAGAAAGCTATCCGCAAGATGGGTGCCTCGATTGCTCACGCTTGACCAAAAACGGAATCGTGTGAAGTGTTGCAAGAATGGTTTGCAGCTGTTCCAGAAGAATCCGGAGGACTTTAAGCATCGTTTCGTCATTGTGGATGAAACATGGATACATTACTATACTCCTGAGACCAAACAACAATCTAAACAATGGGTTACCAAGGGGGAATCTGCACCAAAAAAGGCGAAGACCGTTCCTTCGGCCGGAAAGGAAAGGTTATGGCGACTGTCTTTTGGGATCCGCAAGGGATAATCCTCATCGACTATCTGGAAAAGGGTAAAACTATTACAGGTAAATATTATTCATCGTTATTGGACCGTTTGAAAAACCGACCTGCAAGAAAAACGTCCGCGATTGGCCCACAAGAAAGTCCTTTTTCATCACGACAACGCACCAGCACACACCTCAGCAGTTGTGGTCGCAAAATTAAGGGAAATAGGATTCCAACTCGTTTCACATCCCCCCTATTCTCCAGACTTGGCTCCCTGGGACTACTATTTGTTCCCCAATTTGAAGAAATGGCTGGCGGGACAAAGATTTTATTCAAACGAGGAGGTGATTGCAGACACTAATGGATACTTTGCAGACTTGGACAAATCCTATTATTCGGAAGGGATCAACAAACTAGAACATCGTTGGACGAAGTGTATAAGCCTAAAAGGAGACTATGTCGAAAAATAAAAAAGGTTTACCCCAAACACATAAGTAGTTTTTATTTTTGCACGGACTTTTCAAACCCGCCTCGTATATATATATATATATATATATATATATATATATATATATATATATATATATATATATATATATATATATATATATATATATATATATATATATATAAATATATATATATATATATATATATATATATATATATATATATATATATATATATATATATATATAAAATGCTCTGTCTGTCTGTCCGTTAGTGCGCTTATCACTGGAGAACCACTTATCCGATTTACGTACTTTTTTTTTTTAAACATACATATGTTCTCTGGCCAGGTTATAGGCTATATTTCATTACGATAGGTAGCATAGGGAATGAGCAGTGACGATAATAGTGAATGAAGTCGGAAAAAAGTTTGCCGCGCGTTCCCTTGCAATACGCGGCATAAACCATTAAATTTGGAACAATATTATGTAGCAGAGAATATCTATAAACTATAATCTATAATATATATCAAATGCAATGTCTCCTATCTGTCTGTCTGTCCATTAGTGCGTTTATCCCTCGAGAACCACTTATTCGATTTACGTGATTTTTGAAATTCATACATATGTTCTCTGACCAGGTTATAGATATATATTTTATTACATCTATAATATGTATAAAATGCAACGTCTCTCTGTCTGTCTCTCCGTCCGTTAGTGCGCTTATCACGGGAGAACCACTTATCCGATTTACGTGCTTTTTTTTAACATACATATGTTCTCTGGCCAGGTTATAGGCTATATTTTATTACGTTAGATAACATAAGGAATAAGCAGTGACGATAATAATGAATCAAGTCGGAAAAAAGTTTGTCGCTAGAGCGTTCTCTTGCAATACACTGCCTAAACCATTGAATATGGAACAATATCATGTAGCAAAGAATATCTGTAATATATATAAAATAGAACGTCTCTCTGTCTGTCTGTCTGTCCGTTAGTGCGCTTATCACTCGAGAACCACTTATCCGATTTACGTGTTTTTTTTTAATTCATACATATGTTCTCTGGCCAGGTTATATAATAATAATAATCTATATAATATACCATATATAAAACGCAACGTCTCTATGTCTGTCCGTTAGTGTGCTTATCATTCGAGAACCACTCATCTGATTTACGTGATTTTTTTTTAATTCTTAATTTAATATATGTCAAAAAAAATCTATAATATATATAAAACTTAAAGTCTCTCTGTCTGTCTGTCTATCCATTACTGTGCTTAGCACTCAAGAACCACTTATTCGATTTACGCGTTTTTTTTTATAAAATACAAAGGGAATAAACAGAGACAAAATGCTAATATATAGGAAAAAAGATGGAAGTTTAGCAGTAAGCTTGGTAGAAAGACTGAATAGATGGGGGGAATACTTTAAAGAAACACTAAATGGGGATGAAAATGAGTTGAATGAGAAATAGGAAGCAAAATTAACTGAAGGGCAGGAGGGGACAAACAAACCCTGCAAAGAAGAAATAAGAAAAATACGCAGAACCCAAAAAAAAATAAAGCCCCGGTTGGAAATTGTATAACAGCAGAACTGATGAAAGATGGAGTAGATCTGGAAAATGAAATATGCCGGTTGGTGCAAGAAATATCTATTTAGTTACCTACCAACATTTATAGTAACCGTATCAATATTAGACATCTTTATTTCTATAATAAATATGACTTGGCAATCGCACGGCAACATAATCACATAAGAATAATCTACTATTTCGATTGCTAAGTAAGTCTAAACAGTGCACTTAAGAAAAGATGCCAGTGAGCTGGAGAGAGTCGCTCATTTATCCAATCTACAAAAAAGGAGAAAAAAACTATATGTGCTAATTATAGACCAATAGCCTTATTGGATGTCGTGTACAAGATAGTAGTGTTGACTATCAAAAACAGACTAGCAGAGAAAGCCGAGTCTATTCTGGGAGAGTACCAGTGTGGATTCAGGAAAAATAGATCGGTTACAGACCAGATACTTTCTATTAAGCAAATCCAAGATAATAGCTTAAAACAAAATTTGGCACTACACTTGGTCTTTGTGGATTTCAGAGAAGCATATGACTCTATAAATAGAGAAGGACTCTACAAGATAATGGAAGAACTAAAAAATTCCAAGTAAATTGATTCGCATGGTGAGAATGACCCTGAATGACACAGAAAATAGAGTGTTGGTTGAGGGCAAAGTATCAGACAAGTTTAAGGTGAAGAGAGAATTAAGACAGGGGGATCCAGTGTCGACATGTCTATTTAATTTGGTAATAGAGAAGATAATCCGAGAGTCAGAAATAAAAACAAATGGACGATATACCAACAAACCTGCCAATGCTTGGCCTATGCGGATGATGTAGCAGTAACTGCAAGAGCAAAAAGAACCTCAAAAAAGCCATAAGTAGGATAGAAGAAAGGGGAAGGATGAGAGGATTAAAGATAAATGAGGAAAAAACAAAATACATGGAAATTACAAAGAAGAAGGATAATAAAAACAACAAAAGTTTATATATAATAAACAACTTAGGGAAAAGATATACGTTTGCAAAAGTAGACAAATTTAATTATCTGGGAGTAACAATAACAGAGAGTGGACAAGAAAGGGCGGAGATAGAAGAAAGAATAGCGAAAGGACAGAGATGTTTGGGGGCAATAAATCCAATATTGAAAACAAAGAATGTATCAAGAAAAGCAAAAGAAAGAATAAATACGACAGTTGTCAGACCCACGGTGACATATGGGTGCGAAACGTGGAAACTGAATGCAAGAGAAAAGGAGACGTTGGAGGTGTGAGAAAGGAAAGATTTGAGAAGAATCTACGGAGGAAGGAAAGAAGAGGGACTGTGGAGAAGAAGAACAAATTACGAATTAAAATGTCTATATACGAAACCCCTTATAAGCCAAATCATAAGAAGCCAGGGATTAAGATGGTTGGGATGGCAAGGATGAAGGAAGAAAGACACGCAAAGCAAGCCGTAATAAGAGGAGTGGTTGGAAGAAGAGGCAAGGGTAGACCTCGATCTACATGGATTCAGGCAGTAAAGCACTGGGAAAAGCTAAAAGGAGATAAAAAGAAGTGAAGACAAGTATGCAACCAAGCCATGGGCCTCTAAGGCCCCTTGAACTATATAATAATATAAACATAACGAATAAGCAGTGACGATAAAGGCGAATCAAGTCCACGCGAGCGGAGCCGCGGGCACAGCTAATATATATATATATATATATATATATATATATATATATATATATATATATATACTAGCCGTGCCCGCGGCTCCGCTCGCGTGAACTTGATTCACCTTTATCGTCACTGCCGCGGGCACAGCTTATATATATATATATATATATATATATATATATATATATATATATATATATATATATATATATATATATATATGTATATATATATATATATATATATATATATATATATATATATATATATATATATATATATATATATATACTAGCCGTACCCGCGGCTCCGCTCGCGTTAACTTGATTCACCTTTATCGTCACTGCTTATTCGTTATGTTTATATTATTATATAGCTCAAGGGGCCTTAGAGGCCTATGGCTTGGTTGCATACTTGTCTCCTGTTAGCTTTTCCCAGTGCAGGATTCCCGTCAACTCCGGATCTTGCTTTACTGCCTGAATCCATCTAGATCGAGGTCTACCTTGCCTCTTCTTCCAACCACTCCTCTTATTAGGGCTTGCTTTGCCTGTCTTTCCTCCTTCATCCTTGCCACGTGTCCCAACCATCCTAATCGCTGGCTTATTATGATTTGGCTTATAAGGGGTTTCGTATATAGGCATTTTAATTCGTAGTTTGTTCTTCTTCTCCACAATCCCTCTTCTTTCCTTCCTCCGTAGATTTTTCTCAAAGCTTTCCTTTCCCACACCTCCAACGTCTCCTTTTCTCTTGCATTCAGTTTCCACGTTTCGCATCTATATGTCACCGTGGGTCTGACAACTGTCGTATATATTCTTTCTTTTGCTTTTCTTGATACATTCTTTAATTTCAATATTGGATTCATTGCACCCAAACATCTCTGTCCTTTCGCTATTCTTTCTTGTATCTCCGTCCTTTCTTGTCCACTCTATGTTATTATTACTCCCAGATAATTAAATTTTTGTACTTTTTCAAACATATATCTTTTTCCTAAGTTGTTTATTATATCTAAACTTTTGTTGTTTTTAATATCCTTCTTCTTTGTAATTTCCATGTATTTTTGTTTTTTCCTCATTTATCTTTAGTCCTCTCATCCTTCCCCTTTCTTCTATCCTACATATGGCTTTTTTGATGTTCTCTTTTGTTCTTGCAATCACTGTTACATCATCCGCATAGGCCAAGCATTGGCAGGTTTGTTGGTATATCGTTCCATTTGTTTTTATTTCTGACTCCCGGATTATCTTCTCTAGTACCAAATTAAATAGACATGTCGACACTGGTTCCCCTGTCTTAATCCTCTCTTCACCTTAAACTTGTCTGATACTTTGCCCTCAACCAACACTCTATTTTCTGTGTCATTCAGGGTCATTCTCACCATGCGAATCAATTTAATTGGAACTTTTAGTTCTTCCATTATCATGTAGTATCCTTCTCTATTTACAGAGTCATATGCTTCTCTGAAATCCACAAAGACCAAGTGTAGTGCCAAATTTTGTTCTAAGCTATTATCTTGGATTTGCTTAGTCAAAAATATCTGGTCTGTAACCGATCTATTTTTCCTGAATCCACACTGGTACGGACAGACAGACAGAGAGACGTTGCGTTTTATATATATTACATAGATTATTATTATTATTATTATTATATAACCTCTTCAGAGAACATATGTATGAATTTAAAAAATCACGTAAGTGGTTCTCGAGGAATAAGCGCACTAACGGACAGACAGAGAGACGTTGCATTTTACATATATTATCGATATAGATTATTATTATTACTATATAACCTGCCCAAAGAATATATGTATGGATTTAAAAAAAAAACACGTAAATCGGATAAGTGATTCTCGCCTGATAAACGCACTAATGGACAGACAGACAGACAGAGAGACATTGCTTTTTATATATATATTATAGATTATAGATATTCTCTGCTACATAATATTGTTCCAAATTTAATGGTTTAGGCTGTGTACTGCAAGGGAACGCGCTAACGGCAAACTTTTTTCCAACTTCATTCACTATTATCGTCACTGCTCATTCCCTATGCTACCTATCGTAATAAAATATAGCCTATAACCTGGCCAGAGAACATATGTATGTTTTAAAAAAAAGTACCTAAATCGGATAAGTGGTTCTCCAGTGATAAGCGCACTAACGGACAGACAGACAGAGAGACGTTGCATTTTATATATATTATAGATATATATATATATATATATATATATATATATATATATATATATATATATATATATATATAGTGAAATCTCCCTTGGGCGGACACCAACGGGACCGACCGAGTGTCCGTTCAAGAGGGGTGTCCGCTTAAAAGAAATAAAAAAAAATCGTTTTTTTTTTTAATGAAAACTGTAATTAAAGAATTTGGGACATTTAAAACGTATACTTGTGCATATACATATTTTTAAAATAAACAAAAAACTTAAAACTTAAGGAAAAAACAAAGTTTTGTTACCTTTAGATACATATAAATATAATAGAGTTATACATATGAAATGAAAGGTTACTTTAATGACGCAAAAATTCATATATTGTCGTTTGTCTCCTCTTTTTCTTTAAAATAGCGTCCACAACTCGTATTTCTAATTTGGAAAAGAAGCTTTAAAGACTCTGCATCTCCGTGATCTTCGGCAAAATTTTTAAGGTGCTTGATTAGGGTAATAGCTTCACCATAATTTGGGATAGCATCTGGTGGTACTGGAACCTCATCGATATCAGGATCTTCGGAAAGTCCTTGTATTTCAACTGGATTTTCAATTTCTTGTTCTGAATCTAGATTTTCAACATACAATTTTCTTCAAAAAATCATTCCATGGTCAAGTGGTTGATAAACTGATGTACAGTTAGGGGGCAGAAACAAGATTTTTATGTTTTTTAAGCGGGCGTCTTTTGTATGAGATCCTGCATTGTCTAAAAATAACAAAATGTTTCTTTTTTCTTTTGTCATTTTCCAATCAAGATCTTGCAACCACTCTGTCATAATTTCTCCTGTCATCCGAGCTTTCTTATTATACGAGTATTGCCAAGTTACAAGCAAGTTTTTTATGTTAATATTTTTAAATGCTCTGGGTTTAGCTGCCTTACCAATGACTAAGAGTTTTTCTTTTTCTCCCGCCATATTTGCACAATGCAAAATTGTAAACCTCTCTTTGGGATATTTACCACCAACACATTTTTCTTTTTTTAATGTTAGCGTTTTGTTGGGTAGAGCCCTAAAATATAGACCTGTCTCATCGGCATTATAGATGTCTCTCGGTGAATATCCCTTAATTAAAGAAGGGCATGTTTTCCAGAATGATGAAACATCTTCAGCAATAACCGAAGCTCCTTCTCCTGAAATCGATTTAAAACTTATGTAGAATGTCCAGAGACTCTGCTATTTCTTTTGCCTTGCATCGTATTAGCGGACCTGAAAAAAAACATTAACAATAAGTTTTTTCACATTTTTGTCACGGCAAGCCTACTGATACTCTCACCTTTTTTATCCATTCTTTGAATTGATATGAAAAGGAAATCAACGCACTGATTCCAGAAAACCTTATCTAAAAAAAATAATTCATGTGCATACCTATCAAAGGAATCCCCTATGTCAAGCTGCTATAAACCAGTTATAAACACAACTTGTCAATTTTGGTACCATCACCAGTTAAAAAGCTTTTTTTTTCATTCAAATTGCCGTTCGACATCCACTGGTTTAGAAGGATTTCTTTATGTTTAATTATATCATCAGCTTGTATTTTTCCGATATTAAAATGCTTGGATAAGTCCCTTATACTTAACTTTTCCTTATTGAGTTTTTGAATCTCAATTTTTTGTTTAAGAGTGAGAATTTTTTCTATTTGGAGCCCTTTCGACAATGAATGTGTCGCCCACTGTGTATCTTTTTCGCATAGGCGTCAGACTAGTATTAAATCCCCGCGTGTACCAAAAAAATTGAGATCGATAAATCCCCAGTTTACTCGGGGAAGTCCTCAGTGAAGGCAGGCAGCGACGCAACAGCGATACTCGCCACAGAAAAATGAGATAAGGCATTTATTTTCAATTGTTTTTGTCGGTTAAGAGAACATTTTTTTGTGTCCTCGTCCGTTCAAAACAATGTCCGTCCAACAGGGAGTTAACACAATGCCAATTATATAAGAGTCGGTCGAGACCATGAGAAACTGTCGGTTCTAGGGAGGTGTCCGTGTAAGAGGGGTATCCGAGAAGGGGAATTTCACTGTATATATATAATGGTGACCAAAAATCGACTCAAACTATTTGGTTTCATCTAACACGGGTCCTAGAATTTAGTGTTCATATATTTTTACGAATAGTGTCATTTAAAAGCCCGTTCTATTCTCTTTCTAATGATACTAAATTCTATAGCATACCTCATACTTTTACTGATTAAAATGGGGGAATGAAGAAAAAAGGAGAACAAGGATTGAAAATAGGGGCAAGAGAAAGTAAAAGTTAAACAAATTTTAGGTTTAATAATTAAATTTAACGATAAAAACCGAAATCGATATTTTGTGTTTTGTCATCGCCCACACAGGCACGAAAAAGTATGAAAAGCGGTGAATACTAAAAAGTGGATGATTCTTTATTTTTATCGTTTGCACAGAATCGAGAACGTGGAATACCAATTTCAGGAACAATTTTAAAACATAAGACAGTGAGTTTAACCGAAGATTTGCCGGTTATTGAAGCGCCTGTAAATTTTTCTGCAACTGATGGATGGCTAGACAGGTGGAAAAAAAGACATGGTGTACGTCAACTGAAAGTTTGTGGAGAAAGATTGTCGGCTGATGTATCTGCTGCAAAAAAATTTGCAGAGAATTTTGAGCAGCTTATGAAAGAACATAGTTTACCAGACCAAATCTATAATTGTGATGAAACAGGCTTGAACTACAAAATGTTGCCGTCAAATACCTTATCTTCAAAAAGGGAAGCTAGAGCACCTGGTTACAAACGTAGCAAAGAACGTATTACTGTTCTTGCATGCAGTAATGCTTCTGGAAGACACAAACTCCCATTATTATGTATTGGTAAGTCAGCAAATCCACGAACCTTTAAGAATATTCGTCGCGATGCTTTTCATGTTTTGTATAAAAATCAAAACAATCCCTGGATAAACACGACTCTATTTAAAGACTGGTTTTTTGGAGATTTTGTTCCCAAAGTGGAACTTTTTTTAAAAGAACATGGATATCCTAGAAAATATATTCTGTTACTAGATAACGCCCCTACTGACCCAAGTGCGGAGCAACTTGAAAATGGGGGAAATAAAAGCAATGTTTTTGCATCCTGCTGTAACTTCTCTCATTCAGCCTATAGATCAGGGTGTACTGGAAAATTTAAAATGCAATTACTGGCGTTTGTTATTGGAGCATATTTTATAAGAAGTAGATAAAGGTGGCAATCTTACTGATTGTCTAAAAAAATAAATTTGAAAAATATTATATATTGAATAGCTTCAGCCTGGAATCAATAAAGAGTAGTACTCTGGAAAAATCTTGGTCAAAATTGATTGCACAAGAGGAGGGACATTACTCACAGGCAGAAACAGAAGATAATGAAAGTTTACATCAAATTATTACAAGAATATCAGGATGTGAAAGTGTTACGGAAACCGATATTTGTGAATGGTTAAACATAGTGTGGAAGATGAAATGACTGACCAAGAATTAATTAAAAGTGTATGCAAAAATGCTAATAAAATAGTGATGATGATGATGATGATAACGAAGTAGAAGCCACTGACAATATTCCATTAAAAAGCCACATTCAAAAGGATTAGAGGCCTTAGAAAAAGCGTTAACTTATGTAGAACAACAAAATGCCACCGTCGCGGACGTTTTGCTTATCAAACGTTGGAGAGACATTGCAGCCAAAAACAGAACTAACGCAAAACGAGTGCAGTTAAAAATTATCTCATTTTTAAGACATTAAAATTAAGAATGAAACTGTTTTATTTTCGATTTTCCGTACATATACATAAAATAAGTAAACTAATTGTTCTATTCTTTGTTTTAATAAATACCTATGTACGTAATAGCGTATCGTATAAATGCTTTTAAGTCAATCTGCAATGTTGTATTAATTAATTTTAAGTTTAAATATAAGCTTCATGTTCGTGAAATATTTGAAGTTCAAATATTTTAATTTCTCTCAACACATTTATATAAAATCCTTACTTAGGGCAAGTTAATTAGGTCCCTGACATATCTAAAGATCCAAT
Organism: Pachyrhynchus sulphureomaculatus; assembly: GCA_019049505.1. Lineage (NCBI taxonomy): Eukaryota > Metazoa > Arthropoda > Insecta > Coleoptera > Curculionidae > Pachyrhynchus > Pachyrhynchus sulphureomaculatus. Next base: position 118,292,100 of record CM032453.1, read on the forward strand.
ATACAGTCTATATTTTTGTAATCAAATCATTGTATAAGAGTAATTGCGTAAAACTACCAAATTAGTCAAAAAATAGTTCTAGTCCTAGTTGTCAAAACTTGTTTTTTAGTTTGACATCTAAATTTAAATTCAAAACAGAGATAACAAAAAAACTGAGGTTATGTCAGTAATCGTATCTAATTTTTTAAACCCAGGCGGATCACATTTAAATCAAACATAGAATTGTGGCCTTGAGCGGGTCCCAGTGTTGCTATTCATAAATAGCCTGTATGTATGAATCAGCTGTTATCTGTCAGTTGAAAATATAATTTTCCATTCCCCTAGTTTATATTTTTTTCATTTATGTGGGCAAATTAGGATAACTACTCTAATTTAAAATAAATAAGTTTAAAACCAGTACGTTGTTCTTGGAATAATTACACACCTACATCTTATTCGTATGTGTTCTTAATAAAATGGTGCAATATTGACAAAATTTAGATGCTGTGGACAAAAATATTTTTTATGAAAAACAGACTTTTTATGTGACTAAGATTTTTTATATTCATGCCTGTGCCTTTTATGATATGTGATATTATTTCTACAATGTTTCGAAGAAAAAGGTCTGTCAACAAAAAGAAACTTGAGCACAAACTTTATTTAGTAAGTAACTATAAAACTTTCTTTACTTTCTGGCTTGCAGTATTTTTTACATGTATTTCTACCCACATTTTTAATTTTTAAATAAATTATATGTTTGAGCTTCTACTAGAGAATTTAGAAAATGGCAATGCCTCATATTTTATTTGTTGCTTGTTATCCAAGTATTAACTTGAGATATTAAATAAATCCTTACCTATTTCATTACATGTTCTTTTTTTACTAAAATGAGTTTTTCCAAATGTTTCTACTAAAAAGACTCTGTCTGCTCAAGAAGCTAGATTTGCTAAAAACTTGTAGAAAATAGGAAGAATAAAAATGGAAACAAACCTTGAACAGTAAATTCAACATATATTTTTATGAATAATTTGATTAAAGTGAGGTACAAAAATATGTTTGTTATAAAAGGGGCTAACTTGTTACAGATTGTCTAGTGATTGTTATAGAAAACTTTCTAGTTATTTAAATTTTTGGGGCAGAATTTTAAATTTATTAGTAAGCGTATAATTTTGATTTTCTTAATTGAGCATATATATATATATATATATATATATATATATATATATATATATATATATATATATATATATATACATACATATATATGTCAGAACCACTATGGAAGGGGTAAATCGACCATATATTTAATTATCATATTAATTTTTATAGAAAACTTCCACAGGTTATAGAGTGTATAGGTATAATTCGTCTGGTTTTCTCCTATGACAATTAAATAAGTTAAATAAGTGATGCTTTAAAGCTTGTTCTGGGAAATGAGTTCTTCAGAATCTAACACCAAACTATTTTGTGCTAGAAACTGAAGAAGGCAAGTCTCTAACAAATTCTAAGGATGATCGGTGATTTATCTGTTTGATACAGGAGAAATTCAGATAAATTATAAGTTCTTTGACTTGTGGAAGTTTTCTATCAAAATAATTGTGCCTTTATGGAGAGGATATCAAATTAAAATACAAAAACTTAGGAGACCATCGCTTGAAATTAGTAAAACTGCTTTGCACACTCCCTTTTTTCAGACTCTGAAGAGAGAACAATATCATACCGAATTTCTTTAAAATCTCCCACCACATCAAGACTCTTTTGTCCAACAGAGCAAGTGTACAGGCTTTGCTTTTCTCCTCAAAAGAATACATAATATCTGCACTGATCGTGAGAATGTAAATTGAAAGGCAAACTTTCTTTTTAGTGTTCCGTACGGTGTCTGTCCATCTGTCTGTCTGTCATATCTGATTTTCTCTGAAACTATTTGACCTAGAAAGTTGAAATTGGGCACTAATATAGGAATTGATGGCCCCATTAGAGTCATTTAGTTTTGAAAGTTAAATTTTAACTTAAAGGGTTAGTTTTGGTGAGTGAAATCAGAAGTGAAAAAAAAAAAAATTTACCAGGTCATCGAGTGGAGTGTCAAATGAAAGCTTGTCAAAACACAAGTTCAAAAATATATATAATGTAATACTTGGGCACATTTTTCTTTTTATTATTTTTTTAAAAAATTGCCAAAAATCACTGTCACCCTCCTTTGTCTCGAAAAGTACTGATCAAAAAATTTTCAAAAAATTCTGGAGTATTCTCTACAGGGTGTAGATTGAACGAAAATTATTACATTAATAATTTATCTGGTATATAAAAAGTTAAAATTACAAGCTCATCAGTTTTCAACAAACTTTGTTGAAAACTCATTTTGGATATATTTTGTGGTCATTGATCATTTTATATCTCTGTAACAAAAATTTTTATTTTAAAAGCAATCAACATACGGAACACTAATTGCACAAGTTCGACTTGCACTTGGCCAGTTATTTAATATTCTTAAACTCTTTTTCTTTTAATAAAAAGTAGATATACAAAACAGCTTTAAAAGATCAACATAATTGTTTACTTTAAAACAGAAAATTATAAATAACTAATGATTAACTTTAGGATTAAAAATGTATATAATTAGGGATATTTTTCTTATATATATATATATATATATATATATATATATATATATATATATATATATATATATATATATATATATGAAGAGAATATATTATTTAAGTAAGAGAGCAAACTAGTTAGGTATTCTTATATAAATGAGGTCATTTCCATTATCAGACAGTGCTTAAATGTACATTATATTTCAACAAAATAAATTATTATGATAAAGACATTTTTAAATACATTTAAACAATTTTTACCTTATGCACACTTTAAAAACCAAAATGATCTCATTTCTCTAGACCTTTTATAAGAATAATTTAAAACCCACCCAGAATATAATATTTAAAGTAACTACAAACAAAAAAAAGATTGTGAGTAAGGTACTATCACATGTACTCCTATTGTACTGATGTCAGTGAGACTCGGAGCCAAAAGTGACCCTGTTGCTCTCTGTTGTTATTTTGAGCTGGTGAATGTATGCAGTAATACAAAAACACGTGAATTTAATGCTCAAGCTCTCTTACTGTTTTTTGTAGTTCGGACTTTACCTTAGATCCCTACAAAATCACAAGTGATTTCACAAATCTTTCATTGAAATTGTGATAATTTTTGTTTGAATTATACATAATATTTGGGGTGATCAATTATTATTGACATTTTAGCAAATATTAAGGGAACATTACACTTTTTTGGTCACAAATTTTAATAATTTTTATGGAACTGATAAATTAATAAAAAAAAAAAACCTTTTTTGAGTCCATAATTTTTCTGACATATATTTTAAGTCTTCGAATACAAGAAAAAAAAATTTACATAACTTTTTAAGTAATTTTTTATAGGGGTTTTTTGTAGCCTCGTGGAAGCCATTTTGAAAATTTTGATCTGCTGTCGTGTACGATTGCGGCTTACTGGAACGTCTGAAAAAATATATCCTTAAAAAAGTATGATTATGGTCCCAGTATAGAACGATTATTTTGTTTGAGCAAAAATTCACAAAATGGTAGACCTCGAAAGTTGGTGGTCTCAAAAATAGCCTTTTTTTTCGTAAAAAAAAACATTAAAAATTCAGAAGAAAATTAACCAATCTTTTTTATTCTAGTTTATAGTAGGGCTATTGTTGTATAGAAGAACATATTAAAATTTCAGACCGATTGGTTAAATGGTTTTTTAAGTTATTATGCACGCCGATTACAAAAACGTTGTCTTGAGGAAAACGCGTTTAAAGTTTTGATATACGAATTTTCACATATAAAATCTACTTACGTTCAATCAGCTATACCTGCTGCAGGCAAAATTCGTTCCAACTTCTCATACGCCTCATTCTCAAGTGTTATATACAGCCTCAACTGCGATTTTAATATTTTCGATAATTTTATAATAAGTTCACTCCAGCGATTCCACAGTCGAGTAATTTCATTACAAAAATGAAATGTCTATTAATTTCATATGATTTTCCAATTTTGGGGCTATAGCCAATAAGTGTTCGCATTCACAAACAATACAAACCCTAAAACCTACTTTTCTTTCGTCTCGTTTGACAAATTTCACGTCTCCATCACAAGCTTAGCACTTCAACTTTTGTTGTAAAATTGTAAAAAATAAAAATCATACTATATAATAACTAAAAGTCAGATCAGTGCTTGGACTCGAATCAGAAGTTTATACTAATTTTTTCTGCAGATGTACTGGCAAAATTAGAATTACTTTGATCTGAAAATCGATTACCATAAAACTGTCTTTTACGTGATCTGCACACTCCCTTCGAACTAAAATTTTTTGTCCATTTTGCACAATATTAGCCGAGACGTTTACTAAGTAATGTTAGCCCTGCGAGCGATATTTTCGATAAAAAGATATTTATACCCATTATAGTAAGCTCTCCTCTTACCTGTTTCTATCTTTTTTAGAATCATAAAGGTAGCAGCAGATGTTCGACGCAGGTAGAGCCAAAACCTTCGTAAACCGCCGAAAGGTAAGCCGGCACGCCGCACGATCCATTTGGCCTGCCTTACACTTGGCGCTGTAATCGTCTTTAACATCGAAAGTATTTGAAATTTTCCTCTGAAATTGTTATTGAAATATAATACTTTCCAATAAGATACTTTCTAAAAAGTCGATTTTTCCGATTCGAGAAAGTGTAATTGCCCTTAAGTTTTATCATTAGAATAAATGTAGGTTTGATTATGCTTGTTGAATTGTTTATAATTATTAAAAAGTTATATATTGCAGTTCGGTAATTTACTAAATACTTTTTTTTTTAAATTTCATTTATATTAAACTTTATATTTTAAACAGAATATAAGTTAAGTATTTCAATAAGGTTAATATTTTTCTTTAACTGTATATTCTGTAATTGATTAGGAGCTGTAAGAAATACACACTTTATATCATTATTATCAAATAACAATATTGGTGTGTGTTTCTATCGTGAATTTACTACTTGTCTAAGTGGGGAATGTGGAATCTTTGGCACAATGACATTACTCAGTATATATCACCACTACACCAAACACTTTATTTTTGCACTTGACGCGCGTTTCGCTAACCATGTTAGCTTCATCAGGAGCAATGATTGACTAAAGCTAACAAATCTACCCTATTTATACTTAGCCTAACCCTTGAATTACTCAGGCAGAATTAATGGCCATCAGTTCCGGTCAAGTAACCAATAGAGAGGACCATAACGAATAGGTCCTCCGTCTTTATTTAAATTACTTTTACATTTTATAATTTCCATACTTTCGTATGCATTCAACAATCTCCTATCAGAGGCATTTTTAATTATTCTTAAATTATCTAATGTTACAGTATGATCAACTTCACGCGCATCTTCGGCAATGTTAGACTTTTCTGTTCCTCAGATTGTCTGATGACTTATAGACTAGGGTGAGGCCTACCTTATTAAATACCTTATTGAGTCCCCTGCTATATTTCAGATTATATGGTATGGAGACATACTTGATCTTATTTTCTTCGCGTGTAAGAAAGTGGAATTCTGAATATTTACCTGAAGGTATGTCTATTTATTAACTTGTTTACTAAGTCATTATCATAACCATTAACTCTAGGTATATTTCTAATACGATTCCTTTCATTATTGAAGTTTACTCTATTCAGAGGAAAGGTGACCAAATGATGAACTAAAAAATGTAATGCGGCTAATTTGTGTTGTTTGCAATGAAATGAATCATTATGTTAATGTTATTTCTAATTATTATTTTATTTATATTTTAATTATTAAAAATAATAATAGATTAGAATTTAATATCTATAGGAAAGACACAATAACAGATAGATATATTGCTAATGATTCACTTCATTGAAAACAACACAAATTAGCGCATTACATTTTTTAATTCTTCATTTGATCACTTTTCCTCTGAATAGAGTATACTTCAATAATGAAAGGAATTGTGTTAGAAATATAACTAGAGTTAATGGTTATGACGATGACTTGGTAAACAAGTTAATAAATAGACATATAAGTTCAGGTTAAATATTCAGAATTCCACCTTTTTTACATGCGAAGAAAATAAGACCAAGTATGTCTCCATACCATGTAATCCGAAATATAGCAGGGGACTCGATAGATATTTAATAAGGTAGGCTCACCTTAGTCTATAAGTCATCAGACAGTCAGAGGAATATCTTAGGAAATCTCAAAGATATGATTCCTAATTGTGAGAAAAGTGGAATTTATGAAATTAATTGTAATGATTGTAACAAAAAGTATGTTGGGAAACTAAAAGGTCAATTAAAACACGATTTAAAGAACATTTAGCACACTTAAAATACAGTAGAACAGAAAAGTCTAGCACTGCCGAACATGCCCTTGAAGCTGATCATACTGTGACATTAGATAATATAAGATTAATTAAAAATGTATCTGATAGGAGATTGTTGAATGCATACGAAAGTATGGAAATTATAAAATATAAAAGTAGTTTAAATAAAGACAGAGGGCCTATTCCTTCTAGTCCCCTCTACTGGTTACTTGACCGGAAACTGATGGCCTTGCCTATGCCATTAGTTCCGCCTAAAGTAATTCAAGGATTAGGCTAAGTATAAGTAGGGTAGATTTGTAGTTTGGCCTTAGGCAATCATCGCTCCTAATAAAGCTAACATGGTTAGCGAAACACGCCTGGAGTGCAAAAATGAAGTGTTTGGTGTAATGGTGATATATACTGAGTAGTTTACTACTTGTATATATCCTATTACTTATCTATAATATTGTCATAAGATTTCCAATTGTTTCCCTCTCAGATCAGCGTAAAATACAAATTCAACATAACTAGATAGATGTTAAGACATTTGTAGTGTAAACATAAACACGAAGAAGAAAAATTAATAAAACTATTTAGCACTGAAAAATAGTCCTTAGAAGAAGTAAGGCATAATATAATAAAAAGAAAATTAAGTATCTGAAAGTAATCATATATTTTTTTTGTTATCTCAGACATCCAGTACATAAAAACTATATTTTTTATTTTCAGGCCAGAGAAACTCCAGAACCAGTATTCGACCTATCTGATTGTGATTTAGTAAATGTGCCCACTGGAATTTATTCACTATGTAAAGTATTTCTTAAGGAATCCCTCATGTTACAAAATAACCAACTTAGCTCGTTATCTGGAGGGGGGTGACCTAAAAGATCTTACTAATTTAAGGATTTTAAATCTATGCAATAATTTTTTTACTTTGCTGCCAGATGATATTTGTTTATTAAAGAACTTACAGGTATTCACACTTTTTTAAAAGAAATATAAAGACTGTTATTGCAAAAGTGGCTTAAGTCTTTTGTTTTTAAAAATATAAATGAAAATAAACCAAAAGATGCAAGTTGTTATCTTAGGCTATTATTGCACTGATAGTCTCGATATATTATTAAAATAAACTTGGTGGCTCTTCCCACTGCAGTCAAATTAATAAAAAGGCGACAATATAAAGAAAGCATATAGAATGATAAGCTACAAACAACTGGGGCCTTTTAGTGTTCCGTACGGATCACTTATAAGATCACTTCGGTTGTCTGTCCGACAGTCTGTCTGTTTGTCCGTCTATCTTTCCGCCTGTCACCGATTTTCTCCGAAACTATTTGACATAGAAAGTTGAAATTTGGTACTAATATAGGTAATTGATGGCCTCATCAGAGCCGTGCAGTTTATGAAAGTTAAATTTTGACTTAAGGGGGTTAGTTTTGTGGGGTGAAGAAAAAATTTACTAGGTAATCGGAGTGTGGTTGTCAAATGAAAAAGCTTGTGAAAACACGAGTAATATATATATATATATATATATATCTCTTATATATATATATATTATATATATCTATATATATATTATATATATATAAATATGTATGTACCAGGTTGTACTAAGTATGAAATGCGGATTTCAGGACAACAGATGGTGCACTAATGCAGTTTGTGCTATAAAGATTTGACACTGCGTCCATTTTGTTGTGTCATCAACAAGTGTCAGACGAGCACGAGTGATAAATTGGAAAAGTGTGTGCATAGTGTTGTGTTGTTCGTGTTCAATATGTGGAAATTTATACCGAACAAAGGGCACTCGCAGACAGCATTATTTTTTTGTTTTCATTTGAAGAAAACTGCTGTCGAATCATACCGATTACTTCGAGAAGCTTCTAGTGAACATGCTCCATCGCAAGACAAGATACGTGTGAACGATGGGTTTCGGCGTTTCAAAAATGGTGACTTCGCTGTTGAGACAAGGAACGTGGAAAACCGCCAAAAAAATACGAAGAACTGTTGAATTCCAAGCATTGTTGGACGAAGATGATTCGCAAAACACAAAAAACAACTCGCCGAGCCAATTGGGCGTTAGTCAACAAGCTGTTTCCAATCGGCTACGAGAGAGGAAAGATTCAGAAGACCTGTAGATGGGTACCATATGAAGTTGAACGACAGGCAGATGGAAAAAAGCGCAAAAACACGTGTTGGTGACATTTTGCTCGCTCGGTTAAAAGGAAGTCGTTTTTGCATCGTATAGTTACAGGGGATGAAAAAATGGATTATTTTGAGAATCCCAAGCGTAAAAAATCATGGGTAGACCCAGGCGCACCATCCACATCGGACCGCAAGACGAATCGCTTTCGCAGAAAGACGATGCTCTGTGTTTGGTGGGAATAATGGGGCCCGTGGTCTATTATGAGCTGTTTAAAAACCTGGGGGGAAACGATTAAATACTAAACGTTTACCACCAACAAGTGAATGACTTTTGAGCCGTTCGCAGCCTTGAAAAAACAGGCCAGGAAATACCAAAAAAAGGCAACACAAAGTCATTTTTTCTTCATGACAATGCTCCTTCACATACGGCAAAATCAGTGTGCACGGACACGTTGGAAGCACTCAGCTGGGAAGTTCTACCCCATGCGGCTTTACTCACCAGGAGGGGGGTGGGGGGGGGTAATTGGCTCGTTCCGATTACCACTTGTTTGCATCGCATGGGGTCACGCACGTGCCGAGCAGCGCTTTGGTTCGAAACGAAGATGTGAAAAAATGGCTCGATGAATGGTTCACAGTACAAGGGGCCGAAGATTTCTTACTGGCGTGGTATTCACAAATTG